>VZQC01004828.1:784392-800017 GCA_009823505.1 Rhizomys pruinosus
GTTGATCACTTTTTAAGATGTTTTCATCGCGTCATCCTAATTCCTTCTCTGGTGAGTCCCTCTATTCAGTCTTTGCTCCGGTCCTTTTGAGTGAGTCATTGTTTTCTTTCTTCTTTTTTGGTTTGTTGAGTAGTTGTATACTCTGGAAAGTAGATGCTTTGTCAGATGTTATTGCAGGAAGGTTTTCCTCCCCATCTCGAGGATTTCTCTCCTCACTTCCTTTATTGTTTGTCGTTTTGATGTACAGGAACTTTGAGTTTAATGAGTCCTGATTTGTCAATTGTCGATCTTTTTTTCTTGTGCAGCTTGCTGTCTGATTTAGGAAAGTCTTTTCCTACACCTATTCTTTGTAGGTCTGGCGCCAAGTTGTGCTTAGAATTCTATTCACTGGGTCCAATTTTTGAGTTTCATGTGAGGTCTTGATCCATTGGAAGTTGACTTTTGTACAGGTGAGAGGTAAGGGGTGTTTATTTCTTCTTCTACAAGTGAGTGACAGCTGTAATTTTGCACAGCACCAATTAACTGAGAGATGCCTTTCCTCCACTGTGAATCTTCTGTGGCCCTTTGTCAATATGAGGTGGTTGAAACATTGTATGAGCTCAGGTTTAGGATTCTCAGGTTTTATTCCATTTGGTTCACTGGTCTGTTTTTTTGTGCCAGTACCTGGCTGTTTTTAATGATCTTGTGATAGCCCTTAAGTATAGTTTTGATGGTCTGGTATATGGATGTCTGCCCCCCTGTTTTGCTCTTTTGCTCATGGTTGCTTTGGCTAATTCAAGGTCTTTTTGTTTTTTTCCAAATGGTGAAAAGTTGAGGATTTTTTTATTTTTTTCCAAGCCGGGTGGAACAAACTGCTTGGGGATTCTGATATGGGAGGTTGGTGGGTGAATGTGGAGTTAGGAGAGTAGGTCTGTAACTAGTTGTGGAAGTAGAGAGGACATTTTTACTATATTTAATTTTCCCAGTCCTGAGCTGGGAGGTTTGTCCATCTTCTGATGCCTTCCCAATTTCCTTTTTCAAGGGGTTGTAAATTTTTGTTTGTAGAGATCCTTGGTGTCTTTGGTTAGGTTTGTTCAGGTATTTTATTGGGTTTTTGAGAGCTTATGTGAGTGGGAACAGTCTCCTGGTAGTCCTTCTCAGTTTTAAGGTGAGTGTAAGAGAAGGGATATGATTTTTGTGTTTTATTTTTTTTTTTTTTGTTTTATCCTTTGACTTTGTTTGATCTCTAGCTGTTTTAATTATGTGGTGTGGTTTTTTCTAAGGAATTTTCTGGTGGAGTTCTTACATCCCTTAGGTAGGGACAATCATTATCATCAGCAAAAAGGGATGCGTTAACTTCCTCTTTTCCATATTGAGAACTCCTTTAATTTCCTTATTTTCGTGCTTATATGCCCTACGCAATGAGTTTTTCAAGCTCTAATTGAAAAGGAATGGTGACAGGAGCAGCCTTGCTGATTTCCTACCTTTAAGGGGAAGCTCATTCGTGTTCCCAAAAATTAATTACTGGATATTTTGGGCTGTGGTTTCCTGTATAGTGGCTTGATTACATAGGAAGATCCCTCCAGTCCAATTCCTCTAGGACTTTAAACTGAAGGGTGCTGGATTTTGTAAAAGGCTTCCTCCGCATCAATTGAGATGAGCTAGTGGTTTTTGTCCTTCAGTCCATTTATATGTTTGATGATATTTATTGGATTTTCATATGTTGAACATCTTGCATCTCTGGTATAATCACATGGTCCATTGATATTTTCTTGAGTTGAGTTGATGCGACTTTGTCCAGTATCCTGCTTTTTAAATTTGGCATCTGTATGTCAGTTATGGGAAGATGGCCTATAGTTCTCCTTTTTGGTTTGTATCTTTCCGCTGGTTTTGGTAGTAGCGTGATCTGGGCTTGCATAGAAGGAAATCTGGGAGAACTCCTCACGTTTGATCCTTTCACAATTTAGAGTAGTATGGTTAGTGAAAGGGGGGGGGGTTTTTCGAAATATTTTATAGAATTCTCCTGAAACCACTCATGAGGAGAGCTTGAAGTGTCTGATTTTTTGGTTGGGAGCGCTACTTATTACATCGGCACCTGCCCGAGTGACTTCCGGCCAGCCTGCACAAAGGTGCAGAGCCACTGACCCAAATCTGCCTACCCTCTGGCCCCGGCTCCAAAGCCGAAGGGCGGTCCCGCCCAGAAGTCCTCAGAGACGCGACACCCCTAGCTGCAGTGCCGGAAAGAGTCCACCACCAAAAGTCGAGGCAAGAATTTTTAATGAATGTTTGGTAGTTTGTATGATGTATAAATCCAAAACAATAGAGATTCTATGTGATAAAATTGGAAAAACTTGGCCAGGCGGAAGGGGGGGTGTATCAGACAGCCTTTAATAGTAAAGCAGACCAGCATTTGGGGAGACAGAGACAGAACAGAGGACAGGGATTAAGAGTCTGTAGATTCAAGCAGCGTTGGTCTAGAGAAGAGGTTCCAGGTAGCTGGGGCGACAAGGAGACCCGACTACAAAACACCAAAAAAAAAAAACAAAAAAAAAAAAAAACCTGGAAATTCCTTTCTTTTTTGTTTTTACTTTATTATTTATTTTTTTTTTTTAGAAAATTTGAACTAATCATCTCATGCACTACTTTAGATATTTAGGTCATACACCAGAATCAACTGTCCTGTTGAATAAATTTATGGTTTCTAGGAGAATCAGTAATTAACGGTGAAAAAAAGGAGAAGGGGGGGGGGGGGGGGGGGGGGGGGGGGGGGGGAGAGAGGGGAGGGGGGGGGGGGGGAGGGGGTTACCTCGAAATATGCACCATAGACACAGGTTCTATTTCCAGGGACAAAAGAGCAAAATAAAGTAACTTAGCACCTGAAAGGTATTCTTGAAGCTTTTATTATTATAGATATGAAGATGGCAAATAAGTAGTTTTTTCCCAAGGATGAGACTTGCATGCTGACTGATCTTTGGCCACATTTCTCTTGTTCTGGTTGGTCACTGTGAATGAAACTATAATAAAACTGAAGTATCTCTTGTCTTTAAAAACTTGACTTCTCAACTGGGTGTGGTGGCGCACGCCTTTAATCCTAGCACTTGGGAGGCAGAGGCAGGCAGATCTTTGTGAATTGAAGGCCAGCCTGGTCTACAGAGTGAATTCCAGGACAGCTGGGGCTACAGGGAGACCCTGTCTCGAAAAGAAAAAAAAAAAAAAAAAACTTGACTTCTGCTAATTGCCACTCAGGCATAGCCAGTTATTATTTTCTCTTAAGAAAATATTGTGATATTTGTACCTACATTGTACCAAATGTTATAGCTTTACATTTATTAACTCTCAAAATCCTAATGACAATCGTACCTTGTCAGTTTCTTGATGAGGAAATAAAGGAGCTTAAAAGATTATGGGAAAGTGTGAATTTATACGTAAAGGCCGATAAATGTAGGAATAGAGAAATAAAGTGATTTTATTAGTAGATAATGTACATTAAAAAATTTTTTTTTGTATGTGTATGAATGTGCTGTCTGCATGTAGGTTGGTGCACCCGTGTCGTGCAATGCCGCGGAGGTCAGAAGAGGGTCTCGGAATCCTGGAACTAGAGTTCTCCTGGAATTGGAGTTACAGACGGTTCTTAGGCGCCATGTGGGTGCTGGGGATCAAACCCGTGTCTTCTGCAAGAGCGGTCGGTGCTCTTAACCGCTAGGCTATCTCTCCAGCCCCGATAATGCACATTTAAGATTGAAGCAACATTTCAGAAACCTCACATTGGTAAGAATGTCATGTAAATCTGGGCACCAATCCAAGGAACATAGTCTCTATTTGAATTCTACCACATGTGGCTCCAGGAAGCAATTTCGTTCCTCTACAAGCTCCTTCCTCTGCAACACACCAACAACAATAAAGGGCAAAAATCCATGGTTTAAATGACTAGGAGACAAAGTTACCAAAAGTTTCTCTATATCTCATTCCTTTGACTAAGTTCTATCAATTCAAGACTCTGGGACTTTTTAGCAGACCTTGGCATGACAAAAGGAGAAAGAGAAAGAGAGAGAGAGAGAGAGAGAGAGAGAGAGAGAGAGAGAGAGAGAGAGAGAGAGAGAGAGAGACTCACAGAAAAAGAGAGACAGAGATAGAGACAACAAACTCAAAATATTCCTAAAGATTTTTTTCTACATAGAGAATTGCAACTTCTGTTTTTCCTGACTTAAAATACTTAAAAATACATATGTATAAGTAGATACCTCTTCCAACATGGTTTCTTTGCCCCCTCCGAAGGAACATTTTACTATACATTTTAGTTTATCAATTGCAGTAACAAAATTTTCATCTTAAAGCATGAAGGGATAGCCCTGTAACTTTCCCAAACCCAGTTTTCAATACGCCTACTACCATTTTTGCTCAGTCATTCATAACACTTCAGTGGTGCAAAACACATGGCAGCATGTAAATAGGTGCACATAACAAATTTAATAATTAAAAATGATTTGGGCTTCTTGGATTATGTAATCAAGCATTTTCTACCTCAGAGCATTTTGCCAACCTTGATCAGTCATGCTTTTTTGAGAAGTAGGTAAGCATTTGGATTCTCTCTGCATTAGAACTCAAAAAGTGCTAGTTAATTCAATATGCAGGAATCCAGCGAGAATTCTGAATTTCGCAGCTATCCCTTAATTCTGGCCTCTGCCCCTTTGAGACGCCTCAGTTTTCATTGTTTTATATATGAATACTTATGCAGTCTGTTGCCAATATTACTTCTGAGACCTAACCTTGATAAATGGATTAAACGAAGACAATTCCCTGGAATCTAATTCATAACCCATAAACTGTAAAGAGATGTGAATATTCAAAAGTTCATGTATTTGAAATCAGAAAAGTCGCTACACAGTGACTTTTGTTTGACCATGGTATACTAAGGCCTAGAAGGAACAGAAGCTGGAGAGCATATCTAATTTTATGTTCTATCTCTCTTATAGTATATATTTAATTTGTCTTTGATGTGTTACCTCAATGCTTTTTTTCATAGTCCAACAGCGTTAGAATTTCATGGGGACTTGGGAACATGTAGATTTTGAGAGCTCACACAAGACTTATTGAATAAAAAAAAAGACTTCTGATGGAGTCCAAATCATCTATGATTTAATAAATCTCTGTGAGATATGAAGCCTGTTACAGTTTTGAAACCAGCCTTTGATGCATAGAACAAATTTCTTAATTTTTCTTACTTGTGCTTAGGTTCTTCAATAAAGTCATATTGTAGGTTTAAACTTGCATTTAAAAGTCACAACATGCATATGCACAATAACTTTGAAGCTGATGTCCAAGGATCCCATAGATCCTCAAAAAATATTGGCTATTGCCCTGCTCTTGGTTACTCAATAGAACTAAGTGGTGAGAGCCTATTATTGAAGATACTACATAGGATGACCTACACAATAAGCAAGGAGAAATCAAGCTGGTGCTGACTTCTGAGCCTCATCTCTATTGGCTAGTGTCCATAGTCCTAGAAGGTGCTATCCATGCTATCCTAATTTGATAACACATAGCTCTTGTCTGCCATTTTGAAAGTTAGTGGTCAGCAAGTCTGACCACATGAAGTTGTATGTAATAGGAATGCCCATTTGTAATTGATTACATATGGAAGCCAGAGGGCCTTCTGGTTGGATCTCCTTTAAGAAACTAACATGACATATTGTAATTAATAAGACAGCTTGTTCTCTGTACATTGGCCAATTGTTCACCATCTTCTGGATAAGGAAACTTCTCTGGTGGGAGTTGAGAGATGCATTAATCTATGGGTATAACAAAAAGTCTTTAGGTATCAATTTAATATGTTAACAATTTAGTATAAAACTATCATTAAGTTCTCTCTTGGACTCCATTCTGTGAAACAGACCTTAAACCCAATATGGGCACTCCCATAATATGCATACCACTACTTCACCAGTGGGTATATCTTGCCAGGACAGTTGTTATTGTAGTTACAGGATTTACAGCTGAGTATGGGTGATGATTATTTTTCCTTCTCATAGCATGGATAGCACCTTCTAGGACTATGGACACTAGCCAATAGAGCTGAGGCTCAGAAGTCAGCACCAGCTTGATTTTCCTTGCTTATTGTGTTGGTCATCCTATGTAGTATCTTCAGTAATAGGCTCTCACCACTTAGTTCTATTGAGTAACAAAGAGCAGGGCAATAGCCAATATTTTTTGAGGATTTATGGGACCCTTGGACATCAGCTTCTTCAGAGAAAGTCTATTCCTGGCTTTGAGGTTCTTTCATTAGTCTATGATGTCTATAAGGGGCAATGTCTCCTTGTTAAAGGATAGCTCCTTTGATTTCTTTTTATACTGCATATGTACATACTTTAAGAAGTTTCTATAGTGGTGGGTTTTCATATGGCTTTTTCTAAATGACTTTACTTTTATTTATCCCTTCCCACACTACCTCTTCTCATTTTTACTTTTAAAATATGGTAGGAACTTAGTGAAATATAGACTAGCATGGACGCCAATGGAGAAATGTAGAAGAGAGATTCCATCTACTTTATTTCAGGACAGCTATGAATTATAGTTGTAAAATCACATCTGAATTATAAGTGATTCAACTCAACATGAATCATTTATCAGGAAAATCCTAGGACTGCTAAGTCTTCAAGCCTTCCAGACCCAGTAGTCAGGTGGTCTGTAAATCATGACAGTGTGTTACATTATCTTAGGCTGGCCTGGTGATAGTAGTGTACCTGTGGGTATAAATTTATGTAGTTAAGAGGATCAATCATTTAAGGAGTATCCATTTGGTACACACTGGGCCCAGAGCATCATGGGGAATATAAATGTAAATCTCATGTTGAACAATGCAGAATGAATGAGTATAGTAGAGCAGAGAATTGAATATTTTGAGAAAAAAAGGCATGAGCACCTTATAGCCCTATGCTCTTCATACTTTGGCTTAGGTTCTAGTCCATTGTCTGTAGAACTTACTATAGAGTTTACTACACACTGCAAGTTCCACATGAAACTGTCAAATTTCAACTCTTTCATGAATTTTTTAAATAGCTTTTACATTTTCCTATGGCATATGCTCATATGTTGCTTAAACTTTTATTAAGTTTCATACACTGATAAGATGGATCTATCAACATAAAATATCTAGACATCTAAAGTTCACATGAAATTACATTCTGTGAACTTAAAAAGCCTAAGGATTTGGGGGTAGAGAGATGCCTCAGCAGCCAAGAGCACTGACTGTTATTGGAGAGGACCCGGGTTCTATTCCTAGTATTCACTTGTGGCTAACTGTCCATAGCTCCAGTTCCAAGGGATCCGATGCCTTCCGACCTCTGCTGGCATTGAACATGGGGGCACTTACACACATGCAGGCAATATACTCATACACATAAAATAAAAATAATACATAAAAATATTTTTTAATCCTTAGGATTTAAAATCCTTAAGGACTTATAGTCGTTTTTTCACAATAACTATTTGCTAATGATTGTTGAGATAGCCCATGGCAGAATAATGGGCCATGATAAATGATGCTATAATTTTTAATTTTAGTGTTTCATACTATGGCAAAGCTCTGAGGCATGGCAGAACAGCAATCAGCTGAGTGGCTCAAAGCTCTCTAATTGAGAATAAACAGGCATTCCAGGGCTAGAGTGGAGAGCACATAACATCACAGAAACTCAGGACCAGGTTGGAACCTAAAGAGAATCTACTCAGAAGTCTTCCTGTTATAGCTGAGATATAATTCCTGGAAGACCGAATGATCCGTTTTCAAGCACATGTGGTTTTGTGTTGACTTTTTTCTCTTAAGTTATTGATATTATATTGATTTTATGAGAAGTTCTTTGAGCAAGGAATTTTTCCTTTTGTAGCCTCAATAGCATAAAAAATACAATAGACAAGTATACTAAACAGCAAGCAATAAATATTTATGCCTCCTTCTCATTATTTTATTATTTTCAAACACATGGTAACTTTCTCAAATTTATTCAAACCCTGAGCAAAATCCATTTGATACTAAGAAAAAGTATATAAAACTGAATAATTCCTACTTTTATTAAATTCCCTATAATCAAAAATCAGTATTATATAGGGCTTAAAGGAATAATTATAAGAGTTTACTATCATATGATAAATTATAGATATTGTTCCTATATTATCCCTGATATTCACAACATATCTGCTAACTCCAGAAGCTAAGCCTGGACTTCTGAACATTAATAAGCATGATTAGGGAAGAAGCCAGGATGATTCTTAAGGCTGCAGAAGTGTGGTGAAAACTATACGGAATAGTTAAACAGTACCTAGTTGTTGCTCTGCTGATCTGGGTATGTTTTCTTCTTAGCCAAGTTAATAGTTCTTTTTTCTTAGGCTTAAGGAATGAGCAGGACAAAGATAAAATATGCACATCAAAGTTTTGACAGTCTGCCAAAAAATAAATCAGCATAAAACAGAAAGAGATTCATGAAGAAAATATTCTTTCTATCACCATTTGTTTTCATTTACAGGGATTATTTTGACCCATGCCAAATGAATTTCAAAGGAATATCAAATCAGCATTGAAAGATGCAGATGGGGAAAAGATAGTACACCATACACTGCTGAAGGCTTTATAACAGATCCTTGGGGTCTTGAACACTCTGGTTTCTATGTGCACTTTATATTAATTAAAAATAAAAATAAGATTTCTCCCCTGCCTGGAGAAGATTTTTGTGTCTCTGATGGGTTTGCCTGCCAGGCATGTATATCCAAGGTTTTCTGGAGATTATGATGATAGAATGCATTGATTCGAGCTAACAAATGGCAAAACAAAAGTCAGCTGGGGCTCCTCTTAATAACCCACCCAGGGTTCTCCATGCTTCCTCACACAATAGTATTATACATGCTGCTTTGGCAAGCAGCCAGCACTCTTGGCATACTACCCAGGGTGCCATGGTAAACAGAAGCTCTGCAGAAGTTTAACAGTTCTATAACTAAGAGGCAGTAATCAAATGAGTAGGGCAAAAACTCTGGAAAAGACAAACACTATGATTACCATCCCACCGTGGCCACAGCTTCTGGGGCACCTATTCAAAGAAAGAAGTAGAAGGAATCTGAAATATTAATGGTGTCATGGCCATTAGATGAGAATTTGGAAGTCTGCTTCAAAATGCTGGCTTTGCACAGGGGGACAGAAAGGAATATTTCACTTTCTAATCTCAGTCAGTGCAACCCACGAGTTTACTAACTGAATTGTTTTAGAAACTCATTCTGTTTATTTTTAAGCCAGTTGCATGTCATATGAAGTAAGTTTTCTCTGGATTATACTTTAATTTACCTCATTTTATGTTTAATAAAGTGTCAATGAGAAACTACTTTTGCCGCCCATGGCTGAAGCCCTGAGTCAGAGCTGTGGTCACTGGTTTTCTGTAATGTTGAGATAATGACAATCATGTGACAGATAATGTACTGGCCAATAAGTCAGGACTTCTTTAAACTCTGATAAATGTATTTTACTGATTTTCTGTTAAACTCAAGCTTATTCTTTGAGAGGGATTAGAACACATTTTCTCTGCTTTGTATTATTACAATGGTTTATTGATAAACTTTAAGAAGCAAATATGATTTTACTAACAAGTTGCTATTTTAAAAATATAGCACCTTTGTAATGTCCATGCTATTTTCACAATTTAAGTGATAAAAGATTTTTATGAAGTAATCTACATTAATAGATCTTAAGTGTAGCTGCTACTATTGAACAAAGGCAAACCCAGGATCCTTTCTTAATGCAAATAACAGTGGATTATGTTTTTGCCAAAACATCAAGGATATTTTTGCAACTGTGTGCTTTTTGAGAGAAGTATATTTTTATGTTTCATCATGTGCTTTACTACTTGAAAGTCCAATTTGTACTTTCTGCTTAAAATAGCCTTTTGTGTTCCACTCAAACAGTGCTAGAGAAAAAGACTAATGTGGCTGCACCATACCTTAGTAAAAAGGATAACACAATCATGGAGACTAGAATACCAGAAAGGCTAATATTCATGATAGTGACCATTTATTGCTGGTGTAAGGTATTATATGCCCATTCTCTTCATTCACTCTGCCTTAAGGGCCAGCTGGAAGACCAACTATTTTGTAGCAAGTGTGCTTTGAATTGTTGGAATCATGTGGAGAATTAATATTTAGAATCATCAACAACAATTATTTTGGGGTCTTGGAAGATGGCTTGATCAGTAAAGTTCCTGCTACTTGAGTGTGAGTACTTGAGTTCAAATCTTCAACCTCTACAGTATAAACTAGGCATAGTCATGTCTATCTGTAATTTTAGCACTGAGAAGCTGGGCAGTGGGGGACAGACAGGCCAATCCCATGAGCTTGCTACCTGTCAGTCTAGCCAACTGATGAGAACTGGGTTTAGTGAGAAACCATGTCTCGGAAAATAAGAAAGAGAATAATAGAGGAGAACATTCAATGACAACCTCTGTACCCCAAAATCTGTACACAAACTGGCACACATACACACACAGAACCTAAAAAAATACTTTTAAAAAAGTTACATTGGAATCTCTAGTTGCCTTGTAGACAAACGTGCAAACAACTTTTAGTGGATTGTGGCAAAACCAAAACAAGTTTTCCACAGGAAGTAAGGAATTATTTGCAAACTAAACCAATTTAAGTGAACTGTAGAAAACTAGAGCACTAATTTTACTATAAAACAGAATAAATATGCCAGGTTAAACATTTCTACATGCATCAGCCTTCAATGTGAAGATTTATTTGCTATATTCTTTTTGACAGGGTTTCCAGTAGCACAAGCCTGCCTGGTACTCACTATGTGGACCAGGTTGGGGCCACTAGGTTGGCCCCAATCTCACAGAGACCCACCTGCCTCTGTCTCCGGAGTACTGGGATACATTATACTTATTCATCTAAGTAACTTAAAATATTTTAGGTTATTAAAGTGACTATGATTGATTTAACATGCTACATCTATCGATTACCAGTCCAATTCTTTTTTTTTAACCTTGACTCATTTTTTTTCATTTTTTAACAATAAGTAATAAGTTGTGAATGCAAGCATCCTTCATGTAAAACCAATTTGCAAGCAGCTATGTCCAAACCCACACAGCCCAAGGCTCCCACCATCCAGCTGGAGGGGCTTGTATGTACAATCATGTTGGTCAAATAAGTGTCCAGTCTATATTGCTGTAGTTTCACCATTCACCCCAATCACAGCCCTTACATTCTACCATGCCCCCTCTTCTGCAGATTGTTCCCTAGGCTTAGAAAAGGGGCACACATGGGCGAGAAGCAAAGCAGTCTACTTTCTCTGGAGATGTCGTTTTGAACTCGGTTCAGTTCAGGCTGTTTCCTTTCACGGGTTGACAGTTTGTCCAGAAATAACCTTTCAATCCTACTAATGAAACACAAGCAATTAGATACACAGGCATTTAAAGAATACTAATTATTATGGTAGGTTACTTTGGTATAGACACAGATGTTTGGATGGTATGGTAATCCATGAACTATAATTTTTTCTGTAAAAGATGACAAGGTCTTACTGTGGCTTATAACATTTCCTAACCACTAGAGGATGTAAGATTGTGGCATCAGCCATGAATTATTCCTCCAAGGAGAGAGCTAATAGCCAATTAGATTTGGGATATACAGACATATGGCTTCCACTGCTGCATAGTATTTCCAGACAGATGAGGTATAGCTGATGCTGACAGAGGAGTCTTGCTTGACTCAAGGAGACCAATATTTGCTTTATTGGTTTAGTGGCCTTTGGTAACACTCTCTGGTATTCCAGAGTCCAACTGTACACCTGCAAGTATGGTTTCAATACATCTTTCCCATGCTTACATCAGGTCTTCCACAGCAGGGCCTTACTGCCTCTCTTCTTGCAGGTATCCCAGTTTACAGGCAAGAAGCCTCTACCTTCTGGGGGCCTTGGATCCCCTGGCCAACATATCCTTGGCAGAATAATCCATAGCTGATATCAGAGCTCTCCTGTATTAATATATTTTTCTTAATTGCACAGCTTAAAAAGACTTTAGTATTATATTTGGCTCTGAATAAATAATAATCCTTTTTACCATTCCTATGTCTATTATTCAATTAAAGAAAGCAGTTATACCAGTTTTATAAGAGATTACATTTATAACAGTCAGCTCGAATTTACAGTTAGGGAATGACTACATTACCATCGTGTTTTTCTTTGTTCTATGAAAAGGAGGTAAGAAAGTCTCTCATATTAAAACTTTGTGGCCTCTAGAAGGTAAGGTTCATTAGGACTCATTATAAATAGTTGTTACAAATAGGATCCACAGAGATGTTTGATGCCCGTAGCAGTCTGAGGTTTTTCTTCCATTTAATGTTTAGATGGGCCAACTTCTCTGCTGGTATTTCTTGGTACATCCTGCACAATGCAAAGTTGTATCTTTTCTTTCTTAGCCATTAAGCTGGTGACGTTTTGACCTGTGGGAACATACACATCTTTTCCCATAGTTAGTTTTAAGATTTAAATTGAAAAATTTGACAAAAGGTTTAATATATAACTGTATCAAATGATACCAAGTGCTGGAGAGGTTGTGAGGAAAGCGCAACACTCATCCATTGCTGGTGAGAATGTAAACTTGTATAGCCACCATGGAAAGCAGTGTGGAGAACCCTTGGAAGACTCAAAATGAGCTTGCCATTTGACCCAGTCATACCACTCCTGGGTATACACCCACAAGACTCATCTTACTGCAGAAATACATGCACAGCTATATTTATTGCAGCTCTGTTCACAATAGCAAAAAGCTGGAACCACCCCAAATATGCTCAACTGATGAGTGGAGAGAGAAAATGTGGTACATGTACACAATGGAGTTCTATGCAGCAGTAAAGAAAGACAACATCATGAACTTTGCAGGTAAATGGATGGAACTAGAAGCTATTATGTTAAGTGAAGTAACACAGTCCCAGAGAAACAAATGACAAATGGTATTCCTCATCTGTGGATGCTAGCATCAATAATCCAGTTGTAAATATTTCTTGTGGGGAGAGATGCATATTGGAAAGAACAACAACAGAAAAGACTGCATCAAAGAACTGACTGAAATGGTGAATCTGGAGGGGTGGGAAGGTTGGGAGAGGGACACGGGTCTATATTCAATTAATGTATATTTAATTGATGTGAGTTTAATAAGTTTCCAATTTTGCCCATACTCTATCTACAAATTATATGGTATTTTAGGACTTAGTAAATGTAAAATGTCTATATTAAATAACATTGGTTAAAAGGTTTTAATAAAAACGGTAATGCATATAAGTTAATTGGAAATATAAATTGTCCACATTTGTTTTACTTAAAATTTGTATAACAATAACTTTGGGATTAACATATATAAATGTTCTCTATAATTTTTGTGCTATACAGTATCATCTTGTAACATTTTCTTTTACCTGTAGAAAAATTTAACTTAAGGAATTAAGTTTGCTTCCCAAATTCACAACATACAGTCATCCAAAACAGCTTGGGTAAATTTAATGAAATTTACACCTTGATTCCTACCTATAGCTATGTGTACTACAACTGCCCTTTTGAGACTCATGGGTCAAAAAAATAAATAAAAACCAGTCCAATTCTTGATATTTGGTAATATCATCTGAACTTGTCAGCTTCAAAAGGACAAATTTGTAAATTATGTGCAAAATCCCTGCAGCAATTTAATTCTTCCTGTCTATACAAAGACAGGAAATTGATTTCCTATAAAACCCTGAGTTTGTATTCTGGAAGTCTGTTTGTTCTGGAGTATCAGCTGATGGTTAGCTTCTCATGGCAGGCAGCCATTAAACATAGTTAAGGTAAAGTACCTGCTGTCAGCCCCCTTTTCCTGTGGAGACTTCATTTAGATGAAGACTGCTTCATTCTCTTTAGGGCGCCACAACATATAGTTCCCAAACTACCACTCACCTTGTCAAACTATGCCCACAAATATCTCAGAAGCTATAGAGCGATAGTTCCTTAATCTTTTCTTAGTTAAGAAAGAATCACAAAAGACCTTAAGATACAGATCCTTTTCCCAAGATGAGATAGCTGGAGAAGGAGAAAAATCTATGAATTTAACTGAAGTAATGTTCTTGGACCTCAGTCACCCTCATCTTTTAAGTTTAGTCTTGTAATTATGACTAATAGGTTTCTAAAAAGTCTCATGCCAAAACCTCTCCTTTATAAGGCCCAATCGCAGCTATTGATTAGCCCTGGACACTATTCACATTGAGCCTCTTTAGTGCATATAGTTCATCCATGCTGCTTCTCCTCGCCCAGGAGAGAAATTCATTGAACAGTTTTCATTGTCAACCAACCATTCGATGTGTATCATGATTACCCATAATGTTAAAACTCTTTAACAGATACTATGCATTATTTGTTTCCTGTAATTTCATTCTTACAAAGTAAAAATGTTGAAGTATAAGTTCTGAAATGCTATGTTTTATTAATATTGCATTTCCTCTTTTACTTCCACGTTTAATTTAAAATCATGTATTTTGACCAGAGACTGTCTTGAAACATTAGAAATATTGATGCATGTACTGGAATTCATTGTCTGTGGCTCTGCTGTAAAGTCTGATAAAAGTTTAAATGTTTGCTGTTAAATCCTTATCTTTTCCACACTGGCATTAAGTAACTGTAGCGAAAACTTCCAGAGCTTATTTCCTCTCAATTAAATATTTGCTCTGTGTATAGAATTAGAATAAAGATTGGTTTATGTTTCAAAGATGCCACTAATGAAATGATAATCTAGTGCATTCTTGGAAACCAGATTTGTTTCAAACTCACGAGTGTCTTTTGCCAACTATACCCCAATTAATTCCAGTTTCTATATGAGAAATTATTTTTTTCTTCAGTGCTCTCGTTGGAGGGGTAGTTTTAACTGAAGCTACTGTGATTTTTTTCAGCTTTTTCCTTCTTTCAAAAATGATGTTTTATGAAGAAACATAATAATCATTGCATTTCAGTAAGTTTGATTTTTCATGGGGTAAAATTGGTCAGAGCATTAAGAATATATAATGGGTATATATGAAATCAAAGTAAAAGAGGTCAAAGTCCAGTCACATTCTACATTGCATATTTTGATTTCTGGACAAAAGTTTTTTTTCTCTGCCCACTACATAGAAGATGCCAGGCACTATCTTAATTCATAATAGATGATTTTTGTGTGAAGGTTTAAGAAATGCAACTATTATACAATAATGTTGATTATTAATTCCAGAAGATTAGTAATATCTTACTTCTTTTTGTTAAATTTTTATTTATTTATTTATGTGTATGAGTGTACTGCCTGCATGTAGGTTGGTGCACCCGTGTAGTGCAATGCTGCAGAGATCAGAAGAGGGTGTCAGATTCCCCTGGAACTGGAGTTAAAGACAGTTCTTGGCCGCCATGTGGGTCCTGGAAATCAAATCTGGATCCTCTACAAGAGCAGTCGGTGCTCTTAACCGCTGAGCCATCTCTCCAGCCCCAGTAATATCTTACTTCTAACAAATGAGTGAGTAGTCCTAAGACATTGAATTGGTATTGACCCAAGGTATAATATTGCCACAGCCAATTACTGGATGTTGCCACACCACTTACTAGGCACTGAACACTGAAATAAAAAAAACC
>VZQC01004828.1:800157-814909 GCA_009823505.1 Rhizomys pruinosus
ATATATATGGTAGAAGTATTCCTAGATATTCGATTAGCCAAGCAAGTTTGAATAACAGCTTCTACCCTTGGCAGGCTTTAAAAACATCTAGAAAGCTGGAGTAGATATGATATACACACGAATTCACTTAGAATTAGTGTCTGACACTGAAAAAGGCCATTACATAGTCAATTCAGACCTAAAGAAAGTGACTGGCTGAATGTTGCATGTACTTTTCCTGTATAGAGTTAACTAGCTTCTAGCATATTCCCATAGAGCGTTGTTCAATAGAGTTTCTTCTTTTTTAATTATTTATTTATTATTTTTATGTGTATTGAGTGTACTGTCTTCATGTAGGTTGGTGCCCCCAAGTCATGCAATGCCTCGTAGGTAAGAAGAGGGCATCAGATTCCCCTGGAACTGGAGTTAAAGATGGTTCTTAGCTGCCATGTGGGTGGCTGGGTCCTCTGCAAGAGCAGTCGGTGCTCTTAACCACTGAGCCATCTCTCCCGACCCTAGAGTTTCTTCTTGAGAGTTCTCATATAGCTGAGCAAAGATGATTTTAAGTTTCTTAAGAACATTAGATAAATCACACTAAGCTAGTCTAGTTCCAGAGACAGAAAGATGTTTAAGGAAGGAAGGACAACCAGACATTTTAGCAACCAAAATACTGATACTATAATTTCATCTAATGCACCCTGGGAAGCCAGCTTGAGCCATGTATGGATGTAAATTCTCTATATTTGTTACTTGCGTCTTTGCAAAGCTCTACTGAGCTGGCTAGTTATCCTCATTTACAGGTGAAGGATATTCACTTTATTCAGACAAAACCCAAAATGACTGTTTAAGGTGCTCAGTTCCTGGCTATTCAATGATACATTAACAGGTACACACTGCTAGGCATGAATTTTTGTACATATAATTGAAATTCCAGTTTAACTGGCATAAATAAAAATATTGCCCAGATAGTCTTGTCAGACAAAATCATATAAAGGCAGTTTTATCAGAATGTGGGGCAGTAAAAACAGCAATGATCGTGACCTCTACAGCCTGAATTGGCTTCACAGAGGACTTTGTCCACCCTGTCCTCTACCTACCAACTACACAGTGGAGTCAATGCCTTAATTTCAGTTCTGTGGTACCATGAGCAATGATTCAGCAACACAGTACCAACTTCTAGCTATAGAAATATTAACTAATAAATGGTTGTTATTTAAAATTCCTCTTTGTTTTTTTTTATTTTTTTATTTTTTCCCACATAAATTTATTTATTTATTTATTTTTAACAAATCTAGACCCGTGTTCCCGCCCATTCCCCCACCCCGCCAGAGCTCGTGCATTCTGCCAAACATTCTTTTCATCTCTTAGTCTTTCTCAATATTTTCCATGGGGAAGTTCACTGTTTTGAGCAGAAGTTCACTGTTTCAGTCAGTTCTTTGATTCAGTCTTTTCTGTTGTTGTTGTTGTTGTTGTTTCCAAAATGCATTACGCCCAACTGCTTTGTACAAAAGCTCAGGGGGCCCTACACAAGAAATACTTACAATTTGGTATTTGGCACTAGCATCCACAGATGAGGGATACCATTCTTCTTTTGTTTTTCTGGGACTGTGTTACTTCACTCAGCATGATGTCCTCTAGCTCCAGCCATTTTCCTGCAAAGCTCGTGATGTTGTCTTTCTTTACTGCTGCATAGAACTCCATTGTGTAGATATACCACATTTTCTCTATCCACTCGTCAGTTGAGGGGCATTTAGGTTGGTTCCAGCTCCTTGCTATTGTGAAGAGAGCTGCAATAAACATGGCCGTGCATGTATCTCTGTGGTGGCGTTGAGGGTACATGCCCAGGAGTGGTATGGCTGGGTCGGGTGGCAAGTTCATTCCAAGTCTTCCAAGGGAGAACCCAGCCATACCACTCCTGGGCATGTACCCTCAAGACTTACGCCACCACAGAGATAAAATTCCTCTTTGTACTGATATATTAAGCAGCAATTATAAGCTAAATATAGTCACAAAATTGCTGAGGGCACATGATAAGCTCTAGAACTGGAAGGTATTGGAAGACACTGGGAACAGATTTCGTACCCAGTTAATATACCTACAATGGGGGCATATGTGAGTCCAGGAAAGAATAAGGCAGTCACGGGAGGTGGCATGATGTAAGAGGCCACTTATAGGGGAGAAATTGATCTCAGATGTCCCTGAGTCTTGAAAGATTCAGAGAGAGACCACACTGACTGAGAAGTGAAATGTCACCATAGTCTACTTTTGATCATGAGGATGTCGTTGGCTTGATGACCAACAGTATCTGGGAGATTGTTATGGGTGCCGAGTGTCAGTTTCCACCCTAGACCTGGTATATGGAACTGTGCAAGATGTCAAACAGATGATTTTTACATTACTGTTTGAGAAACACTGAATTAAAGAAACAAAGAACAAAAACTAGCTGATGTATACCATCTGTTTGCTTGCTAATAGAATGTTGTAGCAGAGGGAAAAAAATGGATCTAAATATGTAAAACCTAATTTTATTCTTAAATATACTCATAATAAGTTACAATAATACATACAGTTTAGTATATTCTTAAAAACCCAAAGTTGAAACAAATAGAGGGGAAAATAAGAGGAAATTGTTTTACAAATCTTGAAGAAATAACTGTACACAGAAAATACATTTGTTGCTTCAGCTGAATAGAACATGAAAACATTATATGTGCTGTGTGGTATGTGGTCTGATGTAATTTAGACATCTCACATTAAAAAATCTACAACATATTGTAGTTTTTAATATCTTGAACTGTTTCCACAGCTAGAAAACTACAACTAAGACCTTACAAAGTTTATTGCATGTGGAAATTATGAAGCAAATTGTACTATGTCAAGGTGTATAAAGACACTTTTAAAACTAACCAGAACTGCAAAAGAAAGTTTGAAAATCAGTTCATGAAGTTAGTTTTCATCTTTATATCATATGAAATTAATAAACTCAAATATAGCTTTAAAATGGTTTTGCAATCAACCTAACCAGATAAATTTAAATAAAGACTTTAAAATTGCCAACTTTTATCCAATATGAAGCTGGAGTTACTGGTAGATGAAGTCTGTTATTTTTCCTTGGGCTGAGGAGCAATCATGAATTGCATAATACATGTTAGCTACACAAGGCAGCCAGAGCAAGAAGTCAAGAAATTCGGAGCATACAATCCCAATAGAAGATTGCTATTAAGATCATAAATAAAATATTGGAAATTTTGGAAGCAATCGAAAGGCTGATTTAGTCCTCCTGTTTTCACAGAGGGATGTGAAGATGTGGACAAGCACAACAATGCAAAAACACGCCATATAGAGTTTTGACTGTAATGTTGGTGAGACTTTACATAGGAAGTTCCAGATATTTTATTATATGAGTTTATGAGTTATTTTTTCACTGATATATATATATATAGTTCATTTAAACTAATGCTAATACTTGTTTTAGATTTGAATATCTTCTTCTAGATGCATATTGTTATTAAGATAAAATAGAATTTCATAAAATTCCACCACTTTCCTAAAGTAGTAAGGTGTATCCAATATCATATGGTAAGTTTACATCTGAAATTGCTTTAACTGTTTTTGGACTGTCATTGAATAAAAAGAGAATGTATTTAACCAACTTCCTTCCTCCTGTTCCTTAAATAGGAAGCTTGCCTGGAGTTGATCTAGCAAGAGACATTTATGTAAACTGATGTAAGCCTCCACTGACAAATGCATGCCATGTCTTGACTATGCTATAAGCCTTGTGATTTTTTTTCAGGAAGTAGTCATTTTATCAACATTAAAAACTACTTAATAATTATGAACAATTTAAATTAATGTGACTTTATACTATGTGACTAGGTACTATAGCTTTTTAATTTTAAGACTATTCTTATAGAATGTTCTGATACTGTCTTTAGATTGTTTGAGATTTTGTTCAGTATACAACAAGAAACATTGGGATAGAGCAACCATCTCTATGTACTCCTTTAGTGCCTTGTCCTGACATTTCCATCAAGGCAAATGATAGTCCATTTTATAACATATTCTTCCCACATGAGATCAACAGTCATTTCTGTGGTAACTATCCCACTTCAACACTGTATGTGGAAAGCTGAAGATGTCACTTTGGAGAAGTTCTCTTATCAAAATGCAAAATTGTCATATTCTATAACTGAGTATAAATTAAAAGACAATTAAAAAATTGTATGTGGCCAAGTATGGTGGCACATGCTTTAATCCCAGTAGGTTGCATCTCTGTGAGTTCAAGACCAGCCTGGTCTACATAGTGAGCTCCAGGCCAGCTGAGACTAAAGGGAGACCCTGTCTCAAAAAGACCAAAAATAAATTTTTACATGTGCCTTTATTTATTTGAGTTACTTCACTTCAGTTGAAGGACGTATGACTGGTTTCTGCTAATGTTGGCATGTGTTATATAATAGGCCATGTAGGCAAACTTAGTTACATATGTTCTTGGGTACAGATAAATGTTGATAGGTAAATGATCCATTTATTTTTTTATTTTTTTATTTTTTGGTCTTTTTGAGTCAGGGTCTCCCTGTAACCCAGGCTGTCCTGGAACTCACTCTGTAGAATAGGCTGGCCTTGAACTCACAAAGATCCTCCTGCCTCTGCCTCCCGAGTGCTAGGACTAAAGGTGTGCGCCACCACACCCAGCTAAAATGATCCATTTATTACTAAGAATGATAGAGGAATCATAGTGAGATTAACTTCACAAGAAATACTTTGTGATATAGCTCAGAAAGCTCTGACCACTGTATATTCAGAGAATAGACTGTCTTGATAAGCTAACTGTACCCGAGATGAATAGGACTTCTAGATTCATATTTATTAAGAGAACTGGTAAAGGAAAAGGACTCAATATATTGAATGAAGGCCAAGAGTCAAAATTGGCGTACCTGTGAAAATAATTAACTTCAGGTAACTCATGTTCTCAACGTTTTAAAATTTGTGTTTTACTTATGATCTATGTTTTACTTACACTTTGAGTCTACAGAACTAAAGAGTTAGCAGTCATAAAATCAGAATACTAAAATTAACTGATAATGAGCTAATATTACTAAAAGGTGGATATCCTTAAAGTTGCAAAGTTTAATTTTTAATAATTTTAACTAGAAAGGTATTTTGGAGTTTTTCCTAGCTTTTTATCAGAGAGAGGAAATGCAAGTATCAATTCAATATGCAATCCTAAGAAGAGTTTATTTTATTCTAAATATACTCATGTGCTATATTTTCTCTCATCTTTGGCTATGAGGCATTTTTGAATGAAAAATAAACAGTTCCTTTAAAAAATACATATGCTTTAGTAGAAGCCGAGGTGCCATGACTGGAGGTCAGCCTCGAAATGACCCGAAAATAGAAGTCACCTTATCTTATTAGCATGACAGTGAATCATTTATTTTCTTGCTGTAAAAATTGCTGTGTTTTGGTTTTCTGGCTCTTAATTAATTATCTGCCCCTTGGCAATGTTAGGATATCCTGGCATTGCAAAAGCATCAACAATCAATTTAGAAACATTTGAAAGCACCTGTATGCAGATATGCTTGTATCTGAAATTACTTTCATATAGAATAAAGAATAAACTTGGACTTCAGAGCACATTCAAAAAATAACCTGATTCTCCAATTTCAGGTAATTATTTGAAGTCATTAGAGCTGTAAAATTCTATAATTAACACTGTTCTCTTTTTTTTATGCTACCATTCCTGTTATCAGCAAATTCCCTCATCTTCATGGTTCCTTTCAAAGTTAGAGATTTCCAATTTAAAGTGTTGTTTTGAACCTACGTAGAGTCAGCCCAGACAGCTTCATGATACAGTGAGGAATAAAAGTGTCTTTGGAGAGAGAAGTTTAAGTGCAAATTAACTTGAAATAATTTAACATGGGTGTGGGAGTTGCTTCGGCAGGCCCAGGTAGAGGATTTGTTTGGTGACTTGCAATTCTGTCACATCTGTCAGCAATAGGTAAATGGAAAATATAGTAAGAAAGAATGTAAAATAGATGTGCTTCATTCCCTACAGGGTCTTTTCTCCTTGCAGCAGTGAATAAATTATGTGGAAATTGAAATAAAATACAGTATTGTTGATTTGCCAACTCATGCAATTTGAAAGAATGAAAATATTATTTCTTTATTCATTGCTTCAATTCTCTACAACTGGGAAGCTCCTATCTACCATATCCTTATATTTAGAAACAAGAAATCAGTCCAGCATTAACTGAGGCAGATTGTAGTTTTTATTCCTTTTTTTCTGAGTTGGAAATATTTTACAAGGAAGTAATTTAGCATATTTAGATATATATTACATTCAACAAATTGGTATTTTTAAAACTGATAAAGTTATTTGGAAACAAGTATGCCAATCGTCTTTCAAAATTATGTCCGTCTATAGCAAGCTAATGTAATGATTAGAATTATGTAATAAGCACAGACAACAGTTTGTGTATTATATATGAGAAGTTGTATAATGTGCATGTGAAATGCTAGGGCTCAAATGCTATAGCAATTCCTTACAAGAAAGCAATGTGTATTACTTATTTAAATGCACTTGACTGGTATTCTCTTTAGTGGAAGAACTTCATTATTTTCATTTTTAGGAGGATACCTAAGTAAAATCTAGGTGACCTTCAGTTTGGTCTTCCTAACTGCACAGCTTCCTGTATTAACCATATTTAGGCTATTAACTAGGTGGTAACTTAAAAATAGTATCTGTGTCCCTCATCTTGAACATTTTGTTGGCTATGTAATAAGTAGACATATGGCAGTCATTTATAAACTGTAAAGACTCAGCTTAAGCATCCTGTCTGTGCCCCTTTTTTCTAAGCCTAGGGAAAACCTGCGGAAGGGGGCATGGTAAATGTAAGGGCTGCGATTGGGGTTAATGGTGAAACTACAGCAATGTGTATGGACACTCATTTGATCAACTTGGATTGAACAACAACTGTCACCCCCCACTGGATGGTGGGGCTGTAGGTTGTTTGGGCACAACAGCCTGCCGTATAGGTTTTGCATGAAGGGGCTTGTACTCCTGGATTATCATTATAGCTAAAATGAAAAAAAAAAAAAACAACTGAGAGAAAGATGCAGGACAGTTATGGCAGAATGCATGATCTGGGATGGGTTGGGGGGTGGGGGGAAGGGAAAGGGAAATAGCGCCTGAACTGAATTGGAAAAATGTTATGAAATGCACAATAGCATCATAAAAAAAAAAAAAAAAAAGAATCACTGTCATTTCGGGGAATCTGATTAAACAAGTAAGAAGGAAGATTCTATGCATCATTTTTTAATACTTTATTGAAGTTTTGTCCATTTCATACAATTCTCAGTCCAATTTAGATTCACTCCCCTTTCCATGCCCCCCACCCAACCCGAAATCATGCATTATGCCATTGTCTTGCATCTTTTTCTTAGTCTTTTAAAAGTTCTTCTATGCAGAGATTTGTTGCTTTGTGCAGAAGTTATCTGGTCAGTGAGTTCTTTGACCTGTCCTCTTCGTTCCCATCAATTTTGTTTCTCCACATCTCTCTCTCTCTCTCTTTCCATTCATATATATATCTTATCTTTATATAATATCTTTCCATATATTATATATATATATATAATGCATATACCAAAATTAACTCTATGTAAATTCCAAAACATGTTTAGGAATTCACATTTTTCCCTTTAATTTTACATTACTCTTCAGATCCCCTGAATTGGAGTTACTTATGGTTGTTAACCTTCATGTGCGCACTGAGAATAGAACCCCCATCCTCTGCAATAGCAGCTGGTGCTATTAACCACTGAGAAATCTCTCCAGCCCTACTGAAAATTCTCTTTAAAATGAAATTTTGTTTTCTCTCTAATTTAAAAATGACATTTTATCATTATACTTAAAGGACATTCAAACTAGCTTGTTTATCGGGATTTACTACCCACAATCCCACAAGTTACAAAGGACATAATACATTCTTTTCACTTTTGGGAACCCTAACATCTACCACAGACACTTCTTAAAGTTTGGCACTCCTGAAATGTTAATTGAATGAATTAATAAATCACAACTTCTAATTAAACATCTCCAGGTTTCATATATGATAAACAGTTCACTACCCTGAGTATTCCTAACATACTAACTCTTTTGCCAATATTCTTCCTTAATGGATGTGAGTTCTCATCAGCAAAAGATGAGCAGGAAACATAACTCTCTGATGAAAAATCTATGAACCTTAAAACCCAATAGAGCTTATTTAATATCTCATTCCATTCAAATGTTACCTACATGGATTATGAGAATTTGACTCATCTCGCTGGGTCTTGGTTCCTCATGTGTAAAATATGAGTCATAATATTTGACTACAAGGTTCTTTTTGAGATTGATATGTGACAGTCTGTGGGAGGGTTCTACCATGTGGCCAGTTAATGTTAAATTATTTATGTTAAGTTATATTCTATAACTCATGTATCATTGCCATATGTAACAACTAGGTTAAAATTTCTGAGGAAGAGTCCCCAAGAATTAGATTTTGAATTCTCATTTTTGAAAGATGTATAAATGAATTTAAACTTATAAGACTTGGGGTATATTACTATGTTTGGGTTTAAAAATGCCATAATAGGAAGCATACTGAATGTTTAAATTCAACTAATGTAGCTATATTCAGAGTCACATAACTCACTCAAGAAGTGGACCAGAAAGCCAGACTTTTCTGAAGTCTGTGAACCATGTTTGAAAACCCGATGAACAGTATACAGATGAGCTTTCAAGCTTATGAGAACTTTGACAGTTCATTTAGGATTGGTTGGATGACAGTTTGCTGCTCTCTGCAAGACAACACCTCTCATTTAAACTCTTTATTGGGATTCTACCTGTGTCTGTATTGTCTGAATAATCTGAATATTACATGTAACTGGGTGACTGTATTATGAAGATAGAATATTTTTCTGGCTGACATGTAACAGTCATGATATTTAAGAAAACAATATCTTAATACTATTTGCCTCCATGGAAATCAGTGGTTCCAGAACCTGAACGATGCTTTCTGGAGGCCTGAGAACAGCAGGGTTAGACTGCTTTTCACTCATGTTTGGAATGCACGGGACCTCAGCAGTCATTGGAAATGACATCCCAAGGGTTGACTGAGGGGGCATCAGTCCTGCAATGGGACAGGCTGAAGAAGGTAAGGTACAGGGTTACTCCAGGAACATCCCAGGAACCACGTGAGAGGCTGCAACTTATATAGGTCTGTCAGGGGGAGCTTCTACATCATATGGTCCCACCTCCCAGTGACCAATCATAAACCTCTATATCATCATGTGACATCCTAGCCCATGGGGCATATCCAGAAAGGAGCATGCAGATAATCAAGTTACCTCATGGGGCCAAGCAAGTCTAGCATCAGGTGACAAGGTGTACCCTGTACTATAGGATTGCCTAGTGTGCTAAGCAGATTATGTTTGCCCATGCACAAGATATGCCTAAATCCAGGACTGCTGTCCCACAGTTGACACTGTAAAAAGACCAGAATGATGTCACCAGAATCCTGAAATAAGACTTGGAAAATAACCACATGAAATGAGCCCATTGGACTCTGAGTGAGGGCCACAATTCTTTACTGTGCCAAATCCTTGAGTATCTTCATTCATTCCTTTCTGTCATCCATTCCTTCAAATCTCAACCTGAAAACTTTTCTTGAGTATCTTTACAATTGCAATATAAAATGTTTAACAGATGTATTCATGACAGTGGTGGTAATGCCTGTGAGCCATAGTGTCAACACTGAAAGGAATGTTATGGATAATGAACTGACACATGACAGAACCTGGGTACACATATTTTTGCATTTGCAACAACTGTGACCCTGCAATTATTATTATCTTTGCTTTCCAGATGAAGACAACACATAATAAAGTAAATGTCAAAGTATGATTCCAGCTAACATTTTTTCAACACCCACCATCTTATTTAAATATAAACACTAACATGAAGAGTTATAAGAAATATATTTACAACTTCAACTTTATATTCTCCTAGGGGGTGGGGGAGATATAAACCAGGATTCCTTGTGTTTCAAGATATGTTAGTGTCTAGGGATGTGACTAAAACAATGGCTTAAAAGCCCTCTGGGGAGCCATTGACTTGATTTAAGATAGCTTTTCTGAAGGATTTCAGCTAATAGAATTGAATTATTGTTTAAAATACAATGTTTTCAGCAAGTTTAAATATCAGGTCCTTTATTTACACAGTTTAATATTTATATCTGGAAATTTATAGTTAAAAAGCAACTTCAAAAAAATTAAAAAGCAACTTCAGAGTTTACAAGTATTTCCCAAGGATGCCCCTGTCAATTTAAGTTTATTTTCTTTACATATATTAGAGCAGAGAGTTTTAAACATTTTGCAAAGTATATTGAAGTTCTTCAGTGGAAAGGTTAGCTAAAGATAATAAAGATGTAGTTCTCTGAATTCCCAAGTCCTAATATTTTTTTTTCCAAAATAGAATATACATCAGTGTTGGTGTATATCTCACAGGCTGATCGATTCTAGCATACACATTCATGAACCCATGGATTGCATCACAGCACCTGCTGCTGTCCACTCGCTTTAACTTCTCTCTTCTGTATTGTATATATCGAGCATTTGCCTATTTTTATTTCATCATCATCATCATCATCATCATCATTTGTACATATGATGTGTGCATAAGTGCAGACATTCACTTGCCATAGTTTATGTGTGGAGGTCAGAGGACTGATTTTGGGAGTCATTCTTTCCTTCCACTGTGGGTTACAGTCATTGAGCTCAGGTCATCAGACTTGCACAACAACTTATTTTACCCCCTGAGCTATTTTATAAGCTCTCAATTATATTTCTTTTAGTATTCAGTTGCTAAAATGAAAAAAAAAATATTTTAAAACCACTGGCTTAAAATAAAGCTGCCCTAGTTTCCCATGGGAGATGACGGAGAGTTGTCCCTGAAAGAATGCACCCTCCCAATACCCATAGAAACCAACAACCTTACCTGTTATATTTGCATTAATTATAATTTTTATATGATATGTCAGCTATAGTAAGATCACTTTTCACAGAAAGGATCTGAAGTGTCTCTGGTGGGTCTGTAACTGTGCCCAATCTAGACACTCCATTGTCTCAGCATCGTTAAGTTGGTGGCCTGTCTCTACTCAGACTTCCTATATTACTAGCATGGATTTGGGTAATTGTTTTGGACCTAATTCTCCTATTCTGATCTGGAAGTAAAACCCATTTCCCAACATCAGACCTAACATGGTGCTCCACTTAACTGACTTTGACCAAACCAACCTTACAGTCTAATTTTTTGTTGAAACCTTTAAAAACCTCTGCTTGCAGACTATATTTCTATATAGTCATTCTATATTTCTATATTTCTATAATGTTATATTTGAGTCTAAATGTTCACTTTTAAATCTGCAACTGCTTGTTACACCAATACATAACATCTCTGAGAATGACATATTGTATGACTTATATGATAAAACTTTAAGCTTAAGACAAGCATTGATTTTTCTTTTTTTCTTAATTTCTATTGAGCTTTGTATACTTCATATCACATTTCTTAATCAAATTTAGACCTGTTCCCCCATCCATACTCCTGTCACCAGAATTCATGCATTCTGCCATACATTTTTTTAAANTGTTCTGGCTTTCATAGTTTGCCTTGAAAAGCCAACTCTAATTCTGATGGGATTATATTTATTTATTTATTATTTTTTAGAAGCCTGTTCAAATATGGGTTCCAAATTATCTGTACCAAAAGACATTCATTTGGCTTGCTGCTGGGCAACCCTAAAGTAGCTTCAGGTGGAAACACACAGACCAACAGAACTTATTCAAAACTCAGTCCAAATTTGGTTCCAGTATTCAGTATCCATTGAGCACTGGTTATTACTGGCCCAGATATGGGAAATTTGAATTTTGGATTCTAACCTAACTAGTAACAGTCTTAAAACAAAATGGAAAAGGGTGCTGAGACATCCCCCTCTCTCCCCTTATTTGGTTCCCCCTATGCCTCTCTTTTTGTTTATATATATATATATATATATATATATATATATATATATATATATGTATATTCCAAACATATACCAAAATTACAAACTCTGAAGATAAATTCTAGGTTAATTCTAAAGCAAGTTTAGAGTGGAACTCTTGACCAGTGACCCATCTGACAAAGGTTCAACATCCAGAAGTCACTTTTTTTTCTTTATTTCTGTATGTGTATGAATGTATTGTCTGCATGCAGGTTTGTGCACCCGTGTCGTGCAATGCCACGGAGGTCAGAAGAGGGCGTCGGATTCCCCTGGAACTGGAGTTCTCCTGGAATTGGAGTTTCATACGGTTCTCGGCCTCCATGTGGGTGCTGGGGATCGAACCCAGGTCCTCTGCAAGAGCAGTCGGCGCTCTTAACCGCTAGGCCATCTCTCCAGCCCCAGAAGTCACTTTTTTTTATGTTTAAATGTTCATATTTTTTTCTTTTAATTTTATATTACTCTAAAATATGAATATATGCCTTCCACACATATACATTAATTACCATGTCTGAAAGTAAGTGCGAAGTTAATTCTAGGGCTCGTTAAGATATTCACATTATAACATCATAGTTGCTTTCAGTTAGAAAGAAATATAAACAATAAAATTGCTCAGCTTTTCTTTCAATTGGGGGATTTGGTACTGGCATCCACAAATGAGGGAAACCATTCCCTGTTTGGGGGGACTGTGTTACTTCACTTAGCATAATGGCTTCAAGTTCCATCCATTTACCTGCAATCTCATGACGTCCTCTTTCTTTGCCGCTGACTAGTAAGTACTCCAGAATCTTGCCTGCTGCTCATGATCTTGTCCTTACTGCTAACCCTGATGCTGCACCTTCTGGCCATCCAGTTTCAGAAAATGTGTTGAATAGGTGTATGTGATTTCCTCCCTTAATTACAATTCCCCTAATCCCATTTCACTAACATGTTTCTTCCTGAATTTTTGCCGAAAATATGATGAAAGTGTGAGAACCTTCGTAAAAATTCTGTGGCTTTGTGACTTTAATGCTTTGTATTAATTTTTCCACTGACATGTGTCTAGTTTTGAGAGTACTTTGAGAATTTCAAATACAATTATAAATTGATGAAGGAAATATCACTCGAGTGTCCCACAACTTGAATACAACCATGTTCTCCTCAGTATATTTGTTGAAAGATAGTATTTTAAGGGAAGCTGAGAGATTCCTAGAATTACACATTCACTTTAAAAATATTTTAACTAAAATTTTTAAATCAATATATATTTTGGGTTAGAAATCACCATATTTCCAACCAAAGTTTGTTGTTTTGGGTTCTCTTCTCTTCAGTCTCCCCACCCCCTGCCACCCCTGTTCCTCATTATAACCTCCCCTTCCCCAGTTGCCTTTAATTATAGTACTATTAATATAAGGAAACTGACTCTGTTTTTCAAGGAGGAAATATGAGAAAGTATGAGTTGTTTAGGAAGTGGTAAATCAGCCTTCATGCTGCTAACAACCAAAAGAACCCAAAGGGGCCAACCATACCTTTCATTGAATAAGTTTTCAAATAACACCTTTCTTCCAAAATACTAGGGTAACTTTCATCAGTAACAAAATACAAGTTTCAAGACAGGTAATAAAATATCAGTGGATACTACAATGAGTTGTAGTCATGTTAGATTTAGATTTCTGGAAGAAGAGTTTGAGCACCTACCTCAGTCCTTCACTCCAATGTGTTTATATTTCCCATGGATTATTAAGCTGCCATTCATATTTGAATCTGGAAAAAAAAAATCAAACACATCCCAAAATGTGGGTAGCTCATATTCCGGAATCAATGTGAGTGAATGCTCTGTTTCCTGCCTGTTCTCCACTCTTGTTAGTTTGAGGACCAAGAAGACTATGAAAAAGATGGGTAGGAAAGACACTTAGTTGACTTCTATAACAGATAAATGATTTATCCTATGGAAAAACAGCTTAAAATACTTAAATCCTCAGGAATTACAGTTGAATTAGTCATATGCCTTTTTTTCCATTTTAAGATTCTATTGCTATTTTGACTACTTAGGTTTGTGCTTGTTGGTTAATATGAATTATTTGTTTGTAGTTAAATCATTCTCATAATATTTTCTTTAGAATAAAATTTATAGCTTGGCATAATACTAGTAATGATAGAGTTTTTGAGTTGAACGTGAGCAGATATAACCCTCCCGAGCCTCACTTGGCAATGTATGCTCAGTGCCTTGTTCTGGTGTCTAGTTCCTTCCCTTTAATTCCTCTGAGTAAGTAAAGATTTTCTTAATGGGAATAACCTTCATCATAAAAAGATTATCTTTACTCCATTCAGTATTGATTTCCTTATAGTTTTTTGAAAATAAGGGTTAACCTTCTTGCCTGAAGGAGAATTATATCTCGAGATTTATGTTATATTTTCTAAAGTAACTTGACCAAAGGAGAAGGACTAAAATTGCCCAAGCTTCTAACTTAGGGATTTTGAGATACCTTGGTTTTAAAGAAATTTTAGAAACAAGTTTTATTTTCAAAAGAAAGGAAAGAAGGATGGTGGAAGGGAGTGGGAAGAAAGGGAGGGAGGAAGAATGGAGGCAGAGAGAAAGAGGGAAAGAGCAGAGGGGGGAGGAGAGAGAGAGAGAGAGAGAGAGAGAGAGAGAAGAGAGAGAGAGAGAGAGAGAGAGAGAGAGAGAGAGAGAGAGAGAGAGAGAAAAACAAAAA
>VZQC01004828.1:814951-1196458 GCA_009823505.1 Rhizomys pruinosus
ATCATCCAAAAACCTGTGTGGAACATTCTCCCCACACATGATGCCTAAGCCAAGGTCACAGAAGTCATTTCTACTCTTCACATGCTTAGTTAATCAAAGTCATAATCCTAGTCCAGTAAAAATCACTCCTCTATTGCAGTCAAATTAGGGGAACATGTCAGTTAAAAGAAAAACATGCTGAACCAGTAAATGTTTTGACCTTACCTAATAGTTATTATTTTAGCAACATTAACCACTTTGTTTATAATTGCTGGTTAGATAGCCTGTCAGACAGAGTTTGCATCTCAGGTTCTGAACCTTACATTGTCAATCTCAACTCTTAAATGGCTTCTCTGTGTTAGACAGAAAGTTGTTACTCATGTACATTTTTTTTTAAGTTAGAATAAATTTTATTGCCTAGGACTTCTCTTTTTTAAATTTATTTATTATTTTTTATGTGTATGAGTGTACTGTCTGAATGTAGGTTGGTGCACCCGTGTCGTGCAATGCCGCGGAGGTCAGAAGAGGGGGTCTGATTCCCCTGGAACTAGAGTTAAAGACAGTTCTTAGCCACCAGGTGGGTGTTGGAGATCGAACCCTGGTCCTCTGGAAGAGCAGTTGGTGCTCTTAACCGCTGGGCCATCTCTCCAGCCCCGCTTATGCACATTTTAACTCTATAAGGAATTATTTCTTCTTGAGAAAAGAAATAAAGGAGAGAGGAAAAGCCCTTTTTAATCTGCCTTTATACACTGGGCCCATAAATCTTAGTGCATTCTGGCACTATATCTTTCTTTGTAGGTGAAAGAAGTTTCATCTGAATCGCTACAGATATTAAGAACTCACTCCATGCACATCCAGTGGAAACAAAATGTGAAGGCCTGCAGGGCAGATGAAGTACAGACACTGACACCCATTATTTCCTCAGCAGATTTCCTCCACTACCTTCAATTTCTCAGCTGTCTGGCTCCATCTCCTGCACACCTACCTCCTCCTACTCCAACATTTGCATATTTTCTCTGTGCCTGAAATATGTTATTCTTCATTTCAGTCTCTAAATTTTACCTCGTGGAAAGTTCTCTACTTCTGTGTGGGAAGGCTCTCTTTTTCTAGAACAGCATCTTTTTTCTCTCCCAGAGCATCCTTTCATGAGGATGGGAGAACTAGAATTAACTAGATTATAAACCAGGGAGTTCCAATCCAAGCTGCATTTTATAGTCTGACAGTGCTGATGCTTCAGTAGCAGCCACTAGAAATTCTCAGGAGTTGGTGTTAGTTGGAGCTTAGACACTGGCACCATTCAGAACTTCTGAGATGGAGAACTAGAATTAACTAGATTATAAGCCAGGGAGTTCCAATCCAAGCTGCATTTTATAGTCTAACAGTGCTGATGCTTCAGTAGCAGCCACTAGAAATTCTCAGGAGTTGGTGTTAGTTGGAGCTTAGACACTGGCATCATTCTGAACTTCTGAGATGAAACTAACTCACAGCAGAACTCTGCCATAACCTCTAATAGCTTTCATTGTCCACCCTGAAACCACTGACCAGCACATAGCCTGGCTATATCACTATTGATAGAAGTGTTTGAATCGTTGGCATTCTAGTCTCCTAAAAGACAGAAATACTCTCAACAACACTGTATGAACTGAAATGAAAAAGACACTTGAAAGCATAATAACTCCTCTGAACATCAAAGTAAAATACAAACCCTGCTTTCCCTTTTCAGTAATAAAAAAACTCAACCACCCTTTTACTACAAAGAATCTTTCATCATTATCTGTGTCCAGATTTAGATCATGTGACCACAGCTTTATGTGAATGCTGTATCTTGTTTTTCTTGTAGTCAGCATGGTTAGCACGTCCTCCATGAAGCTTATTGTAAACAAAATGAAGGGTTTTATATTAAATCATACTAAAGCTTTTCCTTGCTTGTATGAAGATTTCACTTTATGTTTTTATTATTTTCTATATTTTAATGTACATTTTAATTTTAAGGAGGATGAGTAACTAGGATACAAAAGTAAATGGAGTATTTTTTGTAAACATGTATGTGGGGATGCAAAACACCACAATAGATACAGTAACATTTGATGTAAGAGTATCACAAATAAAAATGGACGCATACATCCATCATGAACCAAATGTAAAATTTCAAGTGAAGAGCAGTGCTGTGTTGAGAGCCACACCAGAGTTCAAAAACAAAAGGGAACCAGGGCCCTTAAATATGTGATTTGATGAATTTTCATGGATATATTTCTTATAATGCTATAACTGGTGAAGAATGTTTAAGTAAGTTTAAGTAATGTTCCCTGTTTAAATTTCTTACTTCTAACAAAATGATTTATTATAATTTTACTTATTTGTAGTTAGTTAAAATTACCTGACTGTTTCTGTATTGAGAAAGATTAGGCATCTGTCAATTTTCTCTACTTTCAATAAGACAAAGAAGTAGATTTTGGAGCCATGATTGTTGAGTTTGCTTTCATGAAAGTATATCCCAAGTATCAACAGAAAGCACTGCCATGCATCTGATGGCTTTGCAGTCATTAAACAACATTAGCTTCCCCACCCCAGTAAACATGGGAAATGTCTTTCAAATTGAATTTCAAAGCAAAAGCTAAAAAGAAGGATAAAGCCAATAATTCTATATTTAAAGTGAAGATTTGACATTTATACTATTTTAATGTCACATAATATAGTGTGAATATAAATATGCAAATATGTTCAAAATGTAAGAACATTAAAATGAATCATAGCTATAAGTATAACATCTTAACATTAGTTTAAGATAAAACAGAATCTGCCAGGCGTGGTAGAGCAAGCCTTTAATCCTAGCACTTGGGAGGCAGAGGCAAGCGGATCTTTGTGAGTTCAAGGCCAGCCTGGTCTACAAAGTGAGTTCCAGGACAGCTGAGGCTACAGGGAGACCCTGTCTGTAAAAAAAAACAAACAAACCAACAAACAAAAAAAACAGAATCTATGAGAAGATTTTAACATAGAGTGAACAGAATGTTTAATGGATAGTTAAGAACTTGGCCAAGTTTTAAATTGTGCATTAAATTTTAAGTCTCTGTTTTATAAGCTATTCCTTGAGAGCAAACAATAAGAACAGAAAGAACATTTTAGGAAAAAAGTAAAATAAGAAATTATATCTTTAGTTTGACAAACAATCCTTAAAAATAGTTCAATGTTTATTCCTCTTAGAATATCTGAAAGAAAGTAGAGCACATCTCTAATTAGCAATTTAAACGGGGAAAGAAAAAGCCTTCAGTGGTGCGACAGCCGGTGTGCTAGAAGGTCTGGAAAATTTCATGAACTATAAAAAAATAAGTTTACAAAGGTCAATAATTAAGGAGTCTCAAATCATGCTGGTAGTCATTATTTGTATTTAAGTTTTATCAAATAAGAAGAAAGAATGGATTTAAAAAGAAAAAAAGTTCGTGCTAAATACTTCATCATCACACACTCAATATAGTTATTTATAATAATTACTCTTGTTCCTTTGGGGACTCTGATAATTAGAAAAAAAACATAGCATGATAAGAAGCAGGAATTGCTATGGAAAAATGTTAATCATCCTAATTTGATCACATAGATTCCTCTCCAAGATGAAACGTGTACAAGATTGTGTTAAATTGCCTAGAAAGATTTTGTGATCACCCAAAGAATGTTCTTTTTGAGACTTTTGTCTGTGTTTAGTATATGTATTATATAAGATATATATATATTATATATATTTAATATACATAAATTTAAAAAAAAAAAAAAAAAAAAAAAAAATAAAATAAGAAGAAAGATTTCACATGACCAACTTTGTAAGGGAATAATCAAAATTGGGGCAATTGGTTTTCACAGTAACTCCGCAGCTGCAATTAGTAAGAACCAAGGCTTGCTTCATAGGATATGCTAAAACTCATGGCTATGCTTTAACTGTTGTTTTTATACTTTGAATGTAGAGGTATTGAACTAATCCTAATGAGCTATTTATACCTTGAATCATATCTAGAACTGAAAAGTAAACTGATTTACCTTAGAAGTTTGTAATGTTTTAGCAAATTGAGAGCCAGAAGCACAACAAAAGTCGGTCATTATGTTTCTGAAGATTGATTTCATGAGTGCTCTCAGGATCAGAAAAGCAAGTGAAAGTAAAGGGCCCATTAATGTTTCTTTGTAGCCCTCAGGAGTCCCACAGACATGACAGGAGTGCTTGTCATTATTTTCTGTAGCCTCCAGAGCTGCACACAGTAATATTTCTCATCAAACTTGAAGCATCATCAAACTTGTTAAATCCTATGGAAAATAGCATTGCTTGACATCACCAAGGTCAGTTCACTGTACTGCTTGCTGGTCTATTTAGAAAATAGGAGTGTTGATCTGGGCGTGGTGGCACACGCCTTTAATCCCAGCACTCTGGAGGCAGAGGCAGGCGTATCTCGGTGAGTTCAAGGCCAGCCTGGTCTACAGAGCTAGCTCCAGGCCAGCTGGGACTAAAAGGGAGAATTTGTCCAAAAAAAAAAAAAAAAAAAAAAAAAAAGGAAAAGAAAATGGGAATGTTTAGCAAAAGATGTGAGACTAACACCACGGCAGGGAAGAGGTACAAATATTTGGAGAGAGTTTGAGAATGCAGACCAAGTATTCTTAGCCTAAATAATCTGAAATCATTTTCAGAAGTTGGGATTGGATTTCTATGAATAGACTTTTTGGATTTCTATGAATAGACTGTGAAGAACTTTGAAATATAAACTTTGGCAGTGTAAGTTAATACTGTCAACAGTGCATTGATATGAGTGCCTGGCCCTCCCTAATGGAGGAGCTATTAGAATTCTAGAAATGTCTACCTTGGCTATCATGTGAAGTCATAACATTTGATAAGAGCCAGTTTGTCTCCAGCATGACTATGTTATATTCATGTTACGTACAACCACGCCAAACATAATAAAACATCAACGTACTTAACTCATTAATATTTAATTTTGTTTATCTATTAATTTAGCTACCGAGTAGAGCCATGTAGACATTCTATTCATTTACATATATAGAAATTCAGAACTCAGGATCTAACCATATTTTGTGCTGAATGACCAAATCTTCTGTCTTCCGGCCTTTCTATAGTCACAGGTCCTCAAGCTTTTGACTCCTGCCTGCTAACGAAGATTGCTCTGTGCAAATGGTCCTTCATTGCTGTTCTAGTTTGCTTTCAATTGCTGTGACAAAACAGTCTGAACAGTACCAACTTATGGAGGAAAAGGTTTATTCCATTTATATTTTCCAGGTCACAATTCATCACTTAGGGAGCCTAAGGTAGGCACTCAGAGCAGGAACCTGGAGGCAGGAGCTGAAGTACAGGCCATGAAGGAGCACTCCTCATTGGCTTGCTCCCTTGACCCATGCTCAGCCTGCTTTTTTAAACAATACAGTACTACCTGTCATGGTGGCACCACCCACAGTGGGTTGAGCATTCCCACATCTCTCAACAGTCAAGAAAATACTTCCACAGACCCAGCCAAAGGCTAGTTAAATGGAGGCAATTCCCCAATAGAGGGTCTCTCAATCCAGGTATGTCAAGTAGACACTAAAGCTATCCAGCACAACTGTCTACACCACAGTACCTGAAGTCTGAACTTCAGCCGAGCCTTACACTCTCCAAAACAAGCTTCCAATTTTACAACCCATTATCCATCTTACATAGTGGGCTAATTGGAATCTCCAGTCATATTTTCATCAAAATTCTTTGCTTTTTGCTATGATTATGCTGTTTTCCTTCACTTCAAGAGTTTTCTTCTTTTTGTGTGTTCATTGAATGTCATACCTCATAAATACTCTTCATACTTGCAAAAATACATATTCATATAATATTCATATACAAAGCATATAAAAGTACTTAAATATAAGAATTTAAGCAGAGGAAACCTTGGAGCTGAAATGGTTCTTAGAATTCCAAAGAGATAGAACTTAAATAAGGGTCAGTAAGAACTTGATCATTAGATGGAAGCTTATAACATGGAAAGAGACTCTTGTATTTCCTAATTTCTGAGGCACTATACTGAAAAAATAATTATGAATATTGTGTATCTGATACAAAAATCATTACATTTTGGCTATACACATTATTTATATTATTAAATAACTTGTTAATAATCAGTCTATACATTTATACTCATAAAATTTCAAAAATATAGAACTTTTTAAAAAATCTAAATATTTGATATTTTAAAACACCAATAATTTAGGGCCATTACAAGTAGAGTAAGGTGGTCTGAGCTCTCTCTATTTCCTCAAATGCTTTGGTTCATTATTTTATTGGTGTTTTGCCACAGTTGGTTTATTTTGTAATTGCACGCTCTGTCATTGAACAAATGACTTAAAATAGCCTTTTTAATTTTGTGTCTCTATCACATTAAGAACTATTTCCTTTTGAAAGAGGCCAGTGGTGAAGTTCTTCTCTACTGTGATGAGGTTAGCTCTCTGTGCATATTACCTGAAGAATAACTTGAGCTAAAAATGAACCAATTAATATTTTCACTCCTTCATTTCCCACTTCCTGAGAGGCATTTCTGTAGTAGAGAATCGCTGCATTCATAATATTAACAGTTTGTGAATTAGGAAAGTCGAAGTATTACATATTAAATCACTTAAAATGAAGAAAAATGTCAAGCCCCGACACTATCCAAAATGCTGAAAGTCTTCACTAAGGGCACATAAATTTAAAAGTACTATTCTATAGTACTTTTATGAGACTGATAGTTTCAGGTTAGTTAGGTAGAGATTCGGCACAGGGAAAAGAGCATACATACTTACACCCTATATGTAATAACCAGAACTGCATGCACCAATTCTCTGGCTTTAAACAAATCAGTCCCTCTTAATGAAGTATGCATTTTAAAGATTCAAGATAAGGTCCACTCTGTTTCCATATTCCTCTATTTCTTCTTCTCTATCAAGAGATAACATTTCTTGACATAATGCAACTATTTGTCTCTCTAGGGCAGGCCCACTTATGACCGCTCTGTCTTTCTTTAAAAAATCTTCTATTATTTTTATGTGTATGAGTGTATTGCCTACATGTATGTAATGCACCTGTGTTGTGCAATGCTCATGAAGGTCAGAAGAGAGCATAAGATTCACCTGAAACTGGAGCTAGAGAGGTGACCAGCCTCTATGTGGGTGCTGGGAACTGAACCAGGTTCCTCTGAAAGAGTAGCCATGCTCTTTACATTCACTGATAGGTTCTTTCATTTCTTATTTTTGTGCTCTGAGGCTAAAACAAAAGTAACAATGCTTCCATCTGTTTGCAAAACTACTGTAGATTTAATTTCATGAACAGGAAGAGCACTTTATGGAAACATTTCCAACCAAATCCACTGTGCCTTTAGATAATAAATTCATAGTAAAATCTTATTTGGTAAAATGTTGCATAGTCTTCAATGTCAGTCTCTGTAATAAGCAGGAAAACAAACAAAAAAACTTCATGTAAATTAACACCAATATAAATTAATGCTTGATGTTTATTGAAGACCTCCAGGCATTGTCTAGGACAGTTTGTAATTTTTTCCATTTATTTTTAACCCTCTTTTGAAGCTCAAGCAATTAATTGGAAATCAATACAGTGACTTGATCCTGTTAAATTAGAAGAAAGTTACCTTAAGGATATAAAAGCCCCTATCACAGACACCTGCTAAAGTCCTGAGTGAGATGGCCAGGGGCTATATGGTCATGTGATCATGCATGTGGATGTGCTGCCCTTCAAACTTCAGTTTGTCTTTCTTCCTTTTGTGTTCTGCGTAATGTCACTTTCATACCTTACTTTATGCTTGTAAATTTGTATTTTTTTCTCTTTCCCTTTTTCATTTCCTTCCCTTTATCCCCTCTTCCTACCCCCTTCTCTTTATTGAAAGAATTATACAAGCTTTAGGTCCCACATAACCTGGTCACCATCCTGGAAGACCTACTGACTCCCAGGTTGTACTTAAAACATCCACAGATGCCACAGTTTAGAAAGTGCACACTCTAGTAAAAGGAATTTTTTGTGCAATTAGAGACTACCCAAAGAAATAATTGCTGCAGACTCTTCATGTAATAGTATCAGGGGAAGTTTGTAACAGTCACACTGCAGAAAGACCCTGAGAAGACACGAGACAGTATTTCAGTGTGGGGTGTGCATGCAAACGCTTTAGCAATGGAGGTTCAATTAAGGACACTATAAAATACCAAATCCCATTTGTCTTCTTTTTCTCTGGGGTTTTAGGTCTCAACCCTACCACTTATTAGTTCTAGTCCTACCATATTTATTGAATTTATATGCCTGCAAAGCTGTTCTGCAGCTGGCAGGGTAAGAAAATTATTGGTAATTATCATTAATGGCAAGGAACATTTTCAGTGGAAATTAAAAAAATCCTTTGGTGTCAGGCATAATAACTAGATCGGTAGGCTGGCTCATCTGGCTTTCATATTTTCTAGTTAGAAATAAGCTTTGCCCTGTGACCTTATTTATTCCAAGAGAACTGAAGACTTTCTATTCTTCATTTATTGGTGATCTCAACACACATATAATGTCATGGAATAGCCTCTTAAACTCCACTCGACATCACAAAGCCTCCAAGCATGCTCTCTCCCTTTGAATTGGTACTGATGACCCTGCATTGTCAAATTCTGTTACACATAACAGACCAGTCATTTTAATATTTAAGCCACCCTTTCCCTTTCCTTTGATTAGTATCCATCTCATTAGAAAGTGACACTGTCTTATTGATTCAGTTACAAGTCTGAAAGAGAAGATAAGAAAAAAAGAGAAAATGTGACAAAGATAAGGGACTCCCAAGGTGATCCATGGACAGTGCCTAAAGAAAAAATGCTTCTTGTCTAGTCAGTGGTGTTAAGGGACAGTGCTCAGAAGTGAAGAAAAGCATTTAAGAACATCATCATGTACTTGAGAGTCTGGCTGCTGCTTTTGCTGGCAGGTAATGTCATGCTTTAGAAGTATGTCTCTTCCACACACTGTTTCTGTGTGTAAAGCACAGTGCAGTGATGCTTACTGATGGCTGTACACAGCCTCATGGCAATTCAATGTCTGTTGCTTGCTACTGAGAAACTAAATGTCAAGGCTTTTCCCTTTAAGTGAAAATAATGTTGTATGTGATCTATGTAACACATACAAAATAATGTTGTGTGATCTTATGTAATACATAAAACATCCCTATCCCTAAAATTTCTATTATAATCTTCTGGTCAAAAAAAAAAAGGAATAAAACAGAGCTTACAGAAGCTTAGTAAGTGGCCCAGTGAGAAAAGGTATATGAAATAAAGAGCACTTGCACAGAGCCATCATCTGGTACTGAGGCTTCTCTAAAAGCTCTTTGCTGAGAGCTGTAGATTCTATTTTGTCATAAGTGGGGACAGCATCAATATATCCTGTGAGGACTTGGAAAGCCCTATTGATTGTTTAATCACCTAAATTCCGGGCTTTCTTGAAATATCTAATTTTTATTTTTTATTTTTTTTATTTAAAAAATTTTTTTATTAATTTTATTTATTTCCGTATGTGTATGAATGTACTGTCTGCATGTAGGTTTGTGCACCCGTGTCGTGCAACGCCGCGGAGGTCAGAAGAGGGTCTCGGACTCCCCGGGAACTGGAGTTCTCCTGGAATTGGAGTTTCAGACGGTTCTCGGCCTCCATGTGGGCGCTGGGGATTGAACCCGGGTCCTCTGCAAGAGCGGTCGGCGCTCTTAACCGCTAGGCCATCTCTCCAGCCCGAAATATCTAATTTTTAAATGAGTCCTTCCTATGAAGTTATTTCAGGGACTGGAAGGATTAAATGATAAATAAGACCGTCGTGGTGGAGCATGCCTTTAATCCCAGCACTTGGGAGGCACAGGCAGGTGAATCTCTGTGAGTTCAAGGCCAGCCCGGTCTACAGAGTGAGTTCTAGGCCAGCTGGGCTACAGGGAGACCTCGTCTCAAAAAGACTAAAAAAAATGATAAGTAAGATTTTATAATAATGCTGAGAACCAGTGTACTAAATAGAATGGAGGAACAAGCACAGAAGGACACAGTCAGTTGCAGACCCAGAAGAAGCAAGTCAGTGTTACATTTAATTTTTTAAAATTGATCATGCTTCATTCTTTCAGTTTCCCCTTGTCCACAGATAGTGTTTTGGAAAGCTTACGCATCACCCTCCCTTGTTCACTGCAGCTACCTCATGCTGGTTAACGATGGACCACATGTTTTTCTTCCAAGCTGTATACAGTGCTAAATGTCCCACTCATCCTTGTCACCTCTGGGTCACCATTCAAAACCTGGCCAATGGCAAGTGGCTCAAGGATACAATTTGAGAGAAGTGTCAAAATCCCTACTCTGCAATTCACTGATGCCTGGGATTCACTGCATTACTGCATCTCTGGGGATTTCAGGCAGATTTTCATAAAGTCCTCCAACTTCTAGTTGCTCTCCTTGGAAGCACATTCTAAAATAAGTGAATATGACAAGGTCAGAAACAGAATTTTTATTTTAAGAAATATTTTATTATTTTTATTTTGTGTATGAGTGTATTGTCTTCATGCATGTAAGTGCACCTGTGTCATGCAATGCCCCCAGAAGTCAGAAGAGGGTGTCCATGTCCGATCCCCTGGACCTATAATTGTGGACAGTTCTTAAACCACCATGTGTGTGCTGGGAATCAGACCCAGGCCCTCTGCAAGAGCAGCCAGTGCTGTTAACAGCTTAGCCATCTCTTCAGCCCCTAGAATTTTTTCTTTAAATGCATATTCACTTCTATTTTTCTCTCTTATTGTTACATCATGTTTACTTTTTTATATTTACCTGCTTAACTGGTGCATAATTTTATAGTATACAACCTTAACTAAGGATTTCATAAAAGTGGTAGTCAAGTGTTTCCAAGTTCAGGCTGGAGAAATGGCCCACTATTTAAGAGGACTTATCACTTATCAACTTCAGGATGGAGAGATGGCCCACTGTTTAAGAGGACTTATCACTCCTGCAGAGGACCTGACTTTGATTCTCAGGACCCATCTTGGGTGGCTCACAACTGCCTAGAATCCCAATTCCAAGGGTATCTGGTACCATTTTCTGTTTTCTGTGGACATCAGCACTTACATGCATATACCCACAACATACACACTTGCATACACATAGTTAAAGAGTTACAGTTATATTTATTATTCATTATATTTTACTTACACAGTGTATATATCAGTGATGTAAGCATTGGGTTTCTGGAATTCTTTTCTTACTCTTATTTAGGCATAATGCTTTTTTAGGTGACAACAAAGTATGATTTCATAAAACCATAAGGTCATGTCATTTCTTTAATTTAAATTCTCATCTTTACATGATTGGCTTTTATTATTTCTTTTGCCTTTTTGAGACAGGGTCTCACTTTAGTCTCATCTGGCCTGGAGCTCACTACGCAGACCAGGCTGGCCTTGAACTCACAGAGATTTGCCCGCCTCTGCCTCCCAAGTACTGGGACTAAAGGGGTGCACCACTACACCTGGCCTAAAATGGTTTTTATCCACCATGTGGGTGCTGGGAATTGAACCCAGGTCCTCTGCAAGAGCAGTTGGCACTATTAACCACTGAGCCATCTCTCCAGGCCCATGATTGGCTTTTAATAAGACTTGACGTTCAAAATCATTATTTAAAAAAAATTCCCTTTGATTTATAGCAGCCAGAACACTTTGCTACTTGTTGATTTTCTGGTAACTGCATAATGAGTCTCACATATTTTTCTTTTTTTATTTTATTTTTTTATGGGTATGAATGTACTGTCTGCCTGTAGGTTTGGGCACCCATGTCGTGCAATGCCTCAGAGGTCAGAAGAGGTGTGGGATTCCCCTGGAACTGGAGTTAAAGACTGTTCTCAGCTGCCATGTGGGTGCTAGGGATCAAACCCGGGTCCTCTGCAAGAGCTCTTAACCTCTAGGCCATCTCTCCAGCCCCTCACATGCTTTTCTTATGCTGATCATCCAAATACATAGCATGCTGGATGAGGCAGCAACCATCCTCCTGTTAACTCCACAGGACATCCAGTGATTCTATAGTGATTGATAGTGACTAGTCAGTCTTCGTTTGTTGAAATCAGAAATAAGTTGATACATGTTTATATTAATATTCTCTATGTAAATAATTTATATCTAAAACATGTATTTCTATCTATTATGATAAAAAATCTCTCTTTTATTAGTGTAGCTACTATAAAATATCAGTGCTCAACCTTTAATATACAAGTGGCATTAATGGATTTGCATGCTAAAAATATTTCTTTGGAATTCAACTCTATATGTAATTATAGGTTTCTCAGGGGTCTTTTAGAATGTGATTTTCTTACTAAAACCAGAGTAATGGTCACTTGGAGCTAAATTATTCATGATCAAATATTTACACAATAAATGACAAATGGGTGATAACAGAAAAGGCAAAACATTAATAAGGACATGTGTTATTAATATTCACAGGATGTCAAAATACAAAATGTGTTATGTCATGAGTCAGGCATAGTGATTCATGCCTTTAATCCCAGTACTCAGGAGGCAGAGGCAGGCAGATTTCCATGAGGTTAAGGTCAGCTTGATCTACATAGTGAATTCCAGGGCAAATGGAGCTACAGGAGACCCTTTGTCAAAACAAACAAACAAAAAAGTATATCAAATCATTATAATATATCAATCTATAGTGGGGTGTGGTGGTGCATGCCTTTAATCCTATCACTTGGGAGGCAGAAGCAGGTTTATCAAGGCTACCCTGGTCCCCATAGCTACTTCCAGAACAGCTGTGGCTACAGAGAGACCCTGTCACAAAAAGACCAAAAAAAAAAAAAAATCACTCTTTTATCTCACATACCTATTTTTCATTCATCCTTTTGGACATAGATAAAAATTTATTTCTGTTCAGATTCATATATACATGCATGTGTATATATATAATATACATTATATATGCATGTATATATAATATTATGCATATATATAATATTATATATATGCATAATATATATTATATATATAATGCATCTTATACCTGTTCATTGCCTTTCAGGAGAAGTAAAATTACCATATATTCCAGGAGCTTTATAATTTCCTATTTCATGAAATCTATAAGACATCAAAGAGCAAGACTGGAATATTTTATGGTGTGAAATTCTAAAACTCTGCTTAACTGCAGGTAAAAAAAGATCAACCTTTGGGAAAACAAGTAAAGAGGTTGCTGAATAGTTGAGATGTCCTTTGAGAACAGTGGATTTCACATCTTAGATATGGTGTTTGTCACATGAAAAATCCAGGATGCTTTCAGAATGAAGCAATTATGAAAATGTAACACACCCTCTGAGAGACATTTTGACACTAAAGAAAATGTCATTGAAATAATGAGTCGACCATTAGCACTATCAGAGTGAGAGAAGAAAAATCATTTAAATTCTATTACTTCTTGCAGTCACCTGGTCACAAGCATATTAGCAAGTGACAAACAAGTCTAAAATAAAATATACATGATCGACACGATTCCTTCTCATGACAACCTCTAGGAAAAGGAAATGAGACATGAGGAAATAATATTAATCTTTGCTAAGTTTTCATTCTCAGCTATTACGGGTGGCTCTGTCCTAAAATGGAGTCACACTTACTGAATTGCCTAAGGTCTTTGACTGGTTCCTTGATATTTATTAATCTTAGGTACAAGTTTCCTTAACCTGTGAATTCATTTTTCTCACTAATTACTCCAACAACTAATACATATTTTATACTGCCCTTGATGACTATACCTTGTTGATGCTGACAGTGTGGCCATATTACCTAGTGCTTGATTTTCATCAGTGTCACACTGCACGTGTTATATAACCTTGACCTTCACAGACAGACACTCTATTTTCTAGTGTCTGTGTAATGACAGGAAAGTTGCAATAATATTTTTACTTCAGAATCTTCTATTTTCTCTTTCAGCTCATCAAATATTTATTAGTTAATAATACTAATTACAGATTAAATATATTTTAACATGCATTTTTATTGACAGTCTAACATTTCAATGGGAACTACATAAGGAATGTGGCAAAGTTTCTGTATTTGAGCAGTATAAAATCTTACTAGGGAAATAGGGTAAGGTCACAGGTTAAGTACACAGTAGAGAACACAGTGGAAATGTATGTGAAAGCATTAAAGATAGCTAACATAAAAGGTCTTCTTGAAACTAAACTGGAAAAGCATTAAAAAGGCACATTAAGAACAATTTTCCTGGGGCTGGATAGATGGCCTAGCTGCTGCTAGATGGCTGTCTGCTCTTGCAGAGGACCCAGGTTCGATTTCCAGCACCCACATGGCAGCTGAGAACCATCTTTTACTCCAGTTCCAGTGGAATCTGATGCCCTCTTCTGACCTCTGTGGCATTGCATGACAAGGGTGCACAAACCTACATGCAGACAGTACATTCATACACATAAAAAAATAAATAAAATTTCAAAAAAATCTTAAAAAAAACAATTTTCCTATAGTAAGAATTGTAACATGCTATATATCAAGCTGGAATTCATCTACAGTAAGGTTTCCAGGCTTTCAACAGCTGACTGACGCAAAGTTCCTTACCCTTTTCCCATGTTAAAATTCTAGGGTTTATTTGTAACATTTTTGTTCATGTTCCCTTTTCTTAGAGTTCTCCAATTAGTGTTATAAATTCCCAAACTCAAGAATTTGAATTTCCTAGAGTTTTCCACTTAGTGTTATAAATACTCAAGTTCCAGGATTTATTTATTTATTTATTTTTAATTAATTTATTTTTTTATCAAATCTAGACCCGTGCCCCCCCCATTCCCCCACCCCACCAGAGCTCATGCATTCTGCCAAACATGATTTTCATCTCTTTCTCAATCTTTCACAATACTCTCCATGTGGAAGTTGACTGATTTGAGTAGAAGTTCACTGTTTCAGTCAGTTCTTCGATGCAGTCCTTTCTGTTGTTGTTGTTGTTGTTGTTTCCAATATGCATCAATCCCAACTGCTTTGGACAAAAACTCAAGGGGCCGTGCACAAGAAATACTTACAATTAGGTAATTGGCACTAGCATCCACAGATGAGGGATACCATTCGTCTTTTGTTTTTCTGGGACTGTGTTACTTCACTCAGCATGATGTCCTCTAGCTCCAGCCATTTTCCTGCAAAGCTCATGATGTCGTCTTTCTTTACTGCTGCATAGAACTCCATTGTGTAGATGTACCACATTTTCTCTATCCACTCGTCAGTTGAGGGGCATTTAGGTTGGTTCCAGCTCCTTGCTATTGTGAAGAGAGCTGCAATAAACATGGCCGTGCATGTATCTCTGTGGTGGCGTAAGTCTTGAGGGTACATGCCCAGGAGTGGTATGGCTGGGTCGGGTGGCAAGTTCATTCCAAGTCTTCCAAGGGTTCTCCACACTGCTTTCCATAGTGGCTGTACGAGTTTACATTCCCACCAGCAGTGGATGAGTGTTCCCCTTTCCCCACAACCTCTCCAGCACTTGGTATCATTTGTTTTCTTGATCCTAGCCAGTCTTACTGGAGTAAGATGATATCTTAAAGTGGTTTTGATTTGCATTTCCTTAATGATTAGTGATGTTGAGCAGTTCTTGAGGTGTTTCTCAGACATCTCTAATTCCTCGCTTGTGAAGTCTCTGTTCAGTTCTTTGCTCCATCTATTGAGCGGGTCGTTTGTTTTCTTTTTTCTTTGTTTTTTGAGTAGTTTATATATTCTGGAAATCAATGCTTTGTCAGATGTATCTGCAGTGAAGGTTTCCTCCCACTCTGTGGGATTTCTCTTCACTTCCTTGATTGTTTCTTTTGATGTACAGAAGCTTTTGAGTTTGATGAGGTCCCATTTGTCAATTGTCGACCTTAATTCTTGTGCAGCTGCTGTCTGATTTAGGAAGTCTTTTCCTACGCCTATGTCTTGTAGTCTGCTGCCAACTTTTTCTTCTATCACCTTCAGAGTTTGGGGTTTCACGTTGAGGTCTTTAATCCATCTGGAGTTGACTTTTGTACAGGGTGAGAGGTAGGGGTTTAATTTCATTCTTCTACAAGTGGTGATCCAGTTTTGCCAACACCACTTGCTGAAGATGCTGTCTTTTCTCCATTGTGGTTTCTTGGCCCCCTTGTCAAATATGAGATGGCTGAAATTGTATGTGCTCAGATTTGGATCTTCGGTTTTGTTCCATTGGTCAACAGGTCTGTTTTTGTGCCAGTACCAGGCTGTTTTTATGACTATAGCCCTGTAGTATAGTTTAAAATCTGGTATAGAGATCCCTCCTGTGTAGCTCTTTTCACTCAGGATTGATTTGGCTATTCGGGGTCTTTTGTTTCTCCAAATGAATTTAAGAACTTTTGTTTCCAAGCCTGTGAAGAAACTCTTGGGGATTTTGATTGGGATTGCATTAAATCTATACAAGAGTTTTGGTAAAATGGACATTTTTACAATGTTAATTTTCCCAATCCATGAGCATGGGAGGTTTTTCCATCTTCTGAGGTCTTCTTCAATTTCTTTCTTTAAGGGTTTAAAATTTTTGTTGTAGAGGTCTTTGGTGTCTTTGGTTAGGTTTGTTCCTAGGTATCTTATTGTTTTTGAGGCTATTGTGAGTGGGAAGGTCTCTTTGAATTCTTTCTCCAGTTGCTTGTTCTTGGTGTAAAGAAAGGCCATTGATTTTCTAAGGTTAATTTTGTATCCTGCCACTTTGCTGAAGCTGTTAATCGTTTCTAGGAGTTTTCTGGTGGAGTTTTTTGCATCTCTTAAGTAAACAATCATATCATCAGCAAATAGGGATAGTTTGACTTCCTCTTTTCCAATTAGTACTCCTTTAATATCCTTTTCTTGCCTTATTGCTCTAGCAAGTGTTTCAAGCACTATATTGAAGAGGAGTGGTGATAGGGGGCAGCCTTGCCGAGTTCCTACCTTTAAAGGGAATGTTTCCGTCATTTCCCCATTTAGGATGATATTGGCTGTGGGTTTCCTGTATATGGCTTTGATTACATTGAGGAATGATCCCTCCAATCCAATTCCTTCTAGGACTTTAAGCATGAAGGGATGCTGGATTTTGTCAAAGGCTTTTTCAGCATCAATTGAGATGATGGTGTGGTTTTTGTCTTTGATTCCGTTTATGTGTTTGATGATGTTTATTGATTTTCGTATGTTGAACCATCCCTGCATCTCTGGTATGAATCCAACTTGGTCATGATGGATGATCTTCTTGATGTGGGTCTGTATGCGATTTGCCAGTATTCTGTTTAGAATTTTGGCATCTGTGTTCATGAGGGAGATGGGTCTATAATTCTCCTTTTTAGTTGGATCTTTGCCTGGTTTTGGTAATAGAGTGATGTTGGCTTCATAGAAGGAATTTGGGAGAATTCCCTCTGATTGTATACTTCTAAACAGTTTCAGAAATAATGGTTGTAGGTCTTTTTGAAATGTTTTATAGAATTCTGCTGTGAAACCGTCTGGGCCTGGGCTTTTTTTAGTTGGGAGGCTTCTTACTACATCCTCTATTTCTTCATATGTTATGGGTCTGTTTAAGCTGCTGGTCTCCTCTTGGCCAAGCTTTGGTGATTCCCAAGATTTCAGATATTCATCCATTTCTTCTAGATTTTCAAACTTGGTAGAATATAGGTTCTTGTAATATTCCCATATAATTTTCTTGATCTTTTCCTTGTCCGTTGTGATATTTCCCTTTTCATCACAGATTGTATTGATTTGGAGTTGTTCCTTCTTTCTTTTTGTTAACTGGGCTAGAGGTCTGTCTATCTTGTTTATTCTTTCAAAGAACCAACTTTTGGCTTCATTGATTTTTTGTATTGTTTTCTTTGTTTCTATTTCATTGATTTCTGCTCTGATTTTTGTTATTTCTTCCTGTCTGTTGCGTTTAGGGTTCATCTGTTGTTGCCTCTCAAGTGCTTTTAGCTGTAGTGTTAGATCATTCACTTGTGCTCTTTCTGTTTTTCTAATGTAGGCACCCAGGGCTATAAATTTCCCTCTTAGGACTGCTTTTAAGGTATCCCATAAGTTTTGTTGTGTTGTATTGTCATTGTCATTCAGTTCCAGGAATGTTTTTATTTCTTTCTTTATCTCTTCCTTGACCCATTCATTATTCAAGAGTGTGTTGTTTAGTCTCCATGTGTTCTTGTAGGCAGGAGGGCTTGTCCTGGTGTTGATGTTGAGCTTCATTGCACTGTGGTCTGACAGGATGCATGAAATTATTTCAATCTTTTTGTATTTGTAGAGGTTTCTTCTGTGTCCCAGGATGTGGTCGATTTTGGAGAATGTTCCGTGGGGTGCTGAGTAGAAAGTGTATTCTCTGGTATTAGGATGGAATGTTCGGTAGAGGTCTATGAGGTCCATTTGGTGTATCATATCGTTCAGTTCAGATGTCTCTCTGTTTATTTTTTGTCCTGTTGACCTATCCAAAGGACTCAGTGGGGTATTGAAATCTCCCACTATGAGTGTGCTGGGGTTAGTCTGTGACTTGTGGTCCTGGAGAATTGTCTTTATAAAGTTTGGTGCACCAGAATTTGGGGCATATATATTCATAATTGTGAAATCTTCTTGGTGGATTGTTCCTTTGATGAAAATGTAATGGCCTTCTTTGTCTCTTCTGATTTCTTTTACTTTGAAGTCTATTTTATCCGATATTAAAATAGCAACACCTGCTTTCTTTTTGGTACCATTTGCTTGGAATATTTTTTTCCATCCCTTCACTTTAAGGTGGTGCCTGTCCTTGAAGGTAAGATGTGTTTCTTGCAGACAGCATATCGATGGATTCTGTTTCCTAATCCAGTCTCCCAGTCTATGTCTTTTGATTGGGGAATTTAGTCCATTAATATTTAAGGTTATGACTGATAGGTTTGTGTTGCTTCCTTTTGCCTTATTATCCATCTGCGGTTTTGGTTTAGGTTTCTACTTCTGCAGTTATGCTTTTATTGATTTCTCTTTCTAGGTGCCTGGGGATGGTTGCTCCTTTCTTCTGTTCTTTGAATTGCTTCAAGTATTCTCTGAAATGTTGGTTTTCCAGACATGTGTTCTTTCAACTTGTTTATGTCATAGAAGGTTTTTCTCTCTCCTTCAATTGTAATCGACATTTTTGCTGGGTATGGTAACCTGGGTTGGAATCTATTTTCCTTTAACACTGGGAATGCTTTGCTCCAGGTTCTTCTTGCTTTCATAGTTTGCATTGAGAAGTCAGTTATAATTCTGATAGGTTTCCCCTTATAGGTCACTTGTTGTTTTTCTCTTGTGGCTTTAAGGATTCTGTCTTTGTTTTGGGTGTCTAGCATTTTAACTATGATGTGGCATGGAGAATTTCTTTTCTGATCTTGTCTGTTTGGAGTTCTATGTGCTTCTTGTGTTTGTATTGGTTTGTCTTTTTTTAGTTTGGGGAAGTTTTCTTCTATTATTCTGTTGAAGATCTGATCAATACCATTCTCTTGGGATTCTTCTCCTTCCTCTACTCCTATGATGCAGAGGTTTGATCTTTTCATAGTGTCCCACAGTTCCTGGTTGTTCCACTTTTGTGTATTTTTAATTTTTTCATAACCTTTCCTTGAGGTTTTTAGTTGTTCTGTGTTATCGTTATCTTCCAGGCCTGATATTCTTTGTTCTGCTTCCTCCATTTTGTTTCTGAGGCTTTTTCCATTCCTTTTCTCTGGATTGGATGAATGTTCTATTTCCTTTTTTGTTCCTCTTCTGATTTCTTTAGCATTTCTACTTCTTTTTGGAGCTTCTCAATCTTTTCCTGTAGCTCTGCTTCACTGGTTTGTTTCCTTATCTTTTTCAGCATGGGATCTTTTCAGTGTTCCCAGTTCCTTCCGGAGTTTGTCATTCTCCCTCTCTAGGTCCTTCTTGAGTTCTTCATTCTCTTTTCTTAGTTCTTTGATTTGTTCTTTGTAATCTTGTAGTTCTTTAAATATGCTCCCAATTGTGTTTCTGATATCTGTGTCTTTGGCCATATCCAGGGGGATCCCACTGTAGGAATCTTCCACAGGCTTAGTAGAGCTTGCTGCAGGATTATCCTGCCCCTTTCCGGTGTTGTCTCTTCTTTGTGTTCCTGTCATATGAGCTTCTCCTTGCCTGCGCTTGCCTCAGCTGGTCTTAGAAGAGCTCCAGGATTTTTGTTTCTACCTATCAACTAAAAATCCCATTTTGCTCACTAACATGTGAGTTTCCTATAAGAATTTAACGTCTTATTTCTTTAGATTTTTAATGTACCTATTTTTCCCAACCTGACTGGAACTCTAAAAGCACTTCTTAACATTTATAAAGTATTAAATATTAGCTTTAGATATATGGCAAGAAGCTATGAGTTAAAGTATATTAATAAGACTATATTACAAAGATATACGCCTTTATCTCCATGTTATAATAATGGCTGTATCCAGGTGTGGTGGCATACACCTTTAATCCTACCATTCAGGAAATAGAGGCAGGTGGATCTCTGTGAGTTCAAGGCCAGCTTGGTCTACATAGTGAGCTCCAGGCCAGCTGGGACTAAAAGGAGACCCTGTTTCAAAAAGAACAAAATAATAATAATAATCATAATCATAAAAATTTAGCACCGTGTAGTTTTATCAATTATATTACAAAGATGTTTCTCCAGAATTTGTTGTAAATAATTAATGGTTAAGGTTTTCTACTTTGGGATATGTCCGTGTTTTGTTTTATGTGAGACAGGGTCTCCCTACATAGCATAGGCTGGTCTAGAACTTGAGATACTCTTTCACCAACCTTCTAAATAGAGAGATTCCAGAGCTTCTAAGTGTTGTGATTAATACTGTACCTGAATCTTTTTTACATTTATCATTTTTAAGATGTTATGATTTTTATTTTATGCATATGACATGTATTGCCTGCATGTATGTAAGGGCACCTGTGTCATGCAATGCCTGTGGAGGTCAAAATAGGGCATCAGATCCCCTGGAACTGGAGTTACACATGGTTGTTAGCTGCCATGTGGGTACTGAGAACAGAACCAGGGTCCTCTGCAAAAACAGTCAGTGCTTTTAACCACTGATCCACCTCTCCAGCACCTGTTCCATTAAAAAAAATGATAGCAAATGCTTAGCATTTATTTTTGTAAATCAAAATCTACTTATATGTTCCAATAGTGATAAATCCTTGATCTAAATAAGGTTCTACCTCCCCTACAATTTCATATATTTCCCGACTCAGGAAGTCGAAGATAAATGAGGAAACAACTCTGAATCTGGATTGCCAATATTTGTGTGCTTAAAATTCTAGATACACTTGGTATGTACTAAATTAATATAAATATTCACTCACCCAGATGTCGTTATATAGAGAGATGATCATAAATATTAAGCTCTATACATTTAACAAGTAGTTTTTTTTTAAGTGATTTGAATTATTGTCAGGGGTCAAGATGGATACATCTAAAAGATAGAAATTTAAATTATGATATTCTTATGCAGTTTATGTAACCCAAATATAGTTTCTTCTGCCAATCTGGTGGATTTTCTTCTGCCATCTAGACTGGAGGCCATCTGTGAACTATGAACCCTAAGACTTTTATATTCCAGCACCCAATGAGCATTCAGTTCCTATAAGGAAGGCTTAATTTGTTATAATTTGGAATTAAAAGATTTTTTACTTATCAAAAGAGTATGGAATTGGCAAAGAGAGATGTTTATGACACTTGCCATGTATTCATTCTCATTCCTTCATAGCAGTGTATGCACACTGTGTCCAAACATAAACATATTGGGAGCATTATCTCACAATCTCGTCTAAATGTAATGCATTCTTCATTATGCAAAAAATATGGAGTCCTTCTAAGAGGACATAGTTACAAAAGTGAAAACTAACTGCATGTTACTTCAAGAACCTACATCAATGAAGAATGCAGATTAGGATCATGGTCAGAGGTAAAATGCAGATCAGTTCCTCACGACACTGTGGAGATAGAACATGTTGAAAGACTAGGTGTAGCTGGGTGTGGTGGCCCACACCTTTAATCCTAGCACTTGGGAGTCAGAGGCAGGTGTATCTTTGTGAGTTCAAGGCCAGCCTGGTCTACAGAGTGAGTTCCAGGACAGCTGGGCTACAGGGAGACCCTGTCTCAAAAAACAAACAAAAAACAAAAAAAGAAAGACTAGGTGATCAGGCACAGGGTTTTAATTCACACATTTGTCTTTACAAGGCTGACACACCCAAGCAATTATCAAAGGCTGGCCATTCACATAAATTTACTATTCCATATAGTGTAAATCAATACATTCCAAATTTAAATGGATCATGGACTCTAGAAGCACTTTAGAAGCACTTTAGAAGCTGAGTGAGGAAGATTTCTGAACATTCAAGGCAAACCTTGGTTGCATAATGATTTCTAACCTAGCTAGGGTACAGAGCATGATTCTGCTTCAGAAACAAAAACAAAAATTAAATTTAACAAAGACATGATAAGCTTGACAGCATATGTGCTGTATGATGTAGCAAAGTATTTTGGCATCTCATATTAAAATGTATATGAGCTTATCTGCCTTTCTAATATCAATAAGAATAAAAGGTGTATGAAGAAATAATTTAGGTTTTTATTATACAGCATCCCCAGAAAAGCAACACATCCATTGATCACACTAACATCTTTAGAATAGAAATAAATGAGGAGCCATTTTCTTTGGGTTCTTAAAGATTCATAATCCTACAAGGAAGAGATTGAAGTAGACTTACTAAGAGGAAGACTTTGAAATCAAATAGACAAGAAATTGACCAAAATAAAGTTATCCAACATCAGAAGCAGCATTTTACTCAACAGTGAGCTCTGCCACTAGAACTGTTTCAACCTGTTCTACAGGAGCAGTTTCTGATGGTACTATAATAAAAGTTGAGGAGTCCCATAGGAAAAAAATAATAAATTCTAACATAAATGGTAAATTTTATGACTTAGTGAATTATTTATAAACTTCAAAAGCACTCATAACTCATTAAGTGCAGTTTGAGACATAGTCCCACTTTGAAATGTTCATCAGCATTACAGGTTCCCAACAGAATGGGACACCACAGAGCAGAAGAGTCTGGAAGCAATGCCTTCCCTGGTATTAGTAACAGCTGTAGAAACTTCATTCAACTTCTGATGTTCTCAAAAGCTTTGGTAGAAAATCTTGCAGTATTTACTAAGTTATCCCTTAGTTTTCAACTTTATAATTCTTATAAATGTATGAAAATTTATGTCATTTACTCATCTTAACAGTTATTTTGGAACCAAATATCTGAAAACCATATATAAACATTTGAGATAATCTTACTTGATATGCTATGTTTTCATCTAACTTCACTTATTTATTGTAATGCTGGGGACCAAACACAAAGCTTTGACCTGGGCAACAAGTACTCTAGCATTGAGCTACATCCCTAATCATATAACCTTGAAATATATCCTTACTTCGATTTTTTAAATATATTTCATTTATTGTCAGAGAATTTTTTTTATTTTTATTGATGTTTTGTGTATTTCATACATCATTTTCCAATTCAGTTCAGGCATATATCTCCTTCCCTTTCCCCCACCCCACCCCTACCTATCCCAGATCATGCATTCTGCCTTAACTTTTCTGCATCTTTCTCTGCTTTTTGTTTTGTTTTGTTTTGTTTTCATTTTTTTTAACAATAAGTGATAATTTGTGAGTACAAGCATCCTTCATGTAAAACCAATTTGCAAGCAGTTGTGCCCAAACCCACACAGCTCATGGGTCCCACCATCCAGCAGGGGGGGCTTGTATGTTCAATCAAGTTGATCAAATGAGTGTCCAGTCTATATTGTTGTAGTTTCACCATTAACCCCAATCGCAGCCCTTACATTCTACCACGCCCCCTCTTCCGCAGATTGTTCCCTAGGCTTAGAAAAGGGGCACAGGTGGATGAGAAGCAAAACACTCTACTTTCTCTGGAGCTGATGTCTTGGTCTCTAGTCAGTTCTGGCTGTTTTCTTTCATGGGCTGCCAGCTTGTCCAGGCATAACCTTTCGATCCTACTAATGAAGCACATGCAATTAGATATTTAGGTATTTAAACAGTATAATATATAGCCTTTCGATCCTACTAATGAAGCACACACAATTAGATATATGGGTATTTAAACAGTACTAATTGTTATGGTAGGTTACTTTGGTATAGACACAGATGTTTGGATGGTATGTCAATTCATGATCTACATTTTCTTCTGTCAAGTATGGCAGGGTCTTCGTGTGGTTTATAACATCTCCTAACCATTAGAGGATGTAAGCTTGTGACATCAGCCGTGGGTTATTCCTCCAAGGAGAGAGCCAATAGCCAATTAGATTTGGGATATACAGACATATGGCTGCCACTGCTGCACAGTATTTCCAGGCAGATGAGGTGTAGCTGGTGCTGACGGAGGAGTCTTGCTTGACTCAAGGAGACCTATATTTGCTTTATTGGTTTAGTGGCCTTTGGTAACACTTTCTGGCATTCCAGAGACCATCTGTATACTTGCAAGTGCGGTCTCCATACATCTTTCCCATGTTTATATCAGGTCTTCAACAGCAGGGCCTTATCGCCTCTCTTCCTGCAGATATCCCAGTTTGGAGGCAAGGAGCCTTTACCTTTTGTGGGGGCTTGGATCCTCTGGCCAACATTTCCTTGGTAGAATAATCCATTGTTGATGTCAGAGCTCCTGTATTAATATATTTTTTTTTTGGTACTGGCACAAAAACAGACCAGTTGACCAATGGAATAAAACTGAAGATTGTTAGAGAATTTTATCCAATACAGTCCCCCACTCTCTCCTCTCCAACTTCTTCCACAGATCACCACTTTATCCCAGCCACATACACTGTTTTCATTGAACTGGCAAGTCTACTTGGTACTGCCACATGCACACAGATACAAGCACATGGGCAACCTACCAGGAATGTTCAGTCCTAAATGGGACATCTATGTTACACTCATTCCTTTCAAGGTTCAAGTATCCTCAGAGAGGAGAAGGCAGAAAGACATTAAGAGCCAGAGATAGGGAAGGACTGTTGTGAAACAGTGTTTATCAGGCACCACAGGACATACGAACTTACTGTGATTTTTTTTTAACCAAGAAAAAAAATATTATATTAACAAGTGTCTTCAAAAGACCAATGATGTTTCCTCATGTAGATGTCACAATACTAATTTAATATGAGATTCATATTATGGCTATTTAATGGAATTTTCCCCACATGGAAATATAATATTCAAAAGAAATTTTTAGCCAGACCCAGATCAAACATGCATTAAAGCAATACTCAAAAAAATGATGCTGATTCTTGACCTCATAATTTTCTTTTTTTCTCAAAGCCAATTGTTATTGAAGCTTTGTACATTTCATACAAAATTTCCCAATCAAATCTAAACCTATTCCCCCTTCCTGGGCCCTCCCACCCCACCAGAGCTCATGCATTCTGCCAAACATGGTTTTCAAATTTTTCTCAGTCTCTTTTAGAATTTTCAATGCAGAAGTTTACTGTTTAGGGCAGAAGTTCACCACTTCAGTCAGTTCTTTGACCCAGTCTTTTTGTTGTTGTTGTTGTTGTTGTTGTTGTTATTGTTATTGTTGTTGCTGCTCCTTCCAATTTTCATCACTCCAAAACATGCATATATGCATGCCACATACATATCAAGATTATGATGTCATAGGCTTTAGCATCTTCAGCTTATGATTTATTTTTCATTGCTATTATTTTTTAAATAATAGTTTTTATAAAAATTATTTTTTATTTACTATTATTATTTAAAGATGTCACGGTGAAACTACAGAGATGTAGTCTGGACACTCATTTGATCAACTTGATTGAACAAACAACCTGTCACCCCCCACTGAATGGTGGGACTGTGGGGGTTTGGGCACAACAGTCTGTAGATTGGTTTTGCATGAAGGATGCTTATACTCATGGATTATCACTTATAGCTAAAAAATGAAAGAAAAAAAAAAAACACCTGAAAGATGCAGGACAGTTATGGCAGAATACATGGTCTGGGATGGGGTGGGGGTGGGGGGGAAGGTAAAGGGAAATATGCCTGATCTGAATTGGAAAATGATGTATGAAATGCACAAACCATCAATAAAAATTAAATTAAAAAAATAAAGATGTCATGTTTCCCTTAAGGAATTGTTTGTAGACTTAACCTCCTATTATTCAATAAGATGACTTTAGGCAAAAAGAAATTGGGCTAGATAAAGATGAAATGCATATTCCAAAGTTAAGAAAGATCAATTAACAGAATTACATGTAAATTCAACACTGCATGATTGGGTGACATTTCTTTGAAGAGTAAACTGATTCTTTGACATTATCTGTTCAGAATGCATATTTTCATCTGAATTAAGATATCCAACATTCATCAAATCCAGTTATTATTATGTGTTGCATAACTTAAGCCAATGTGTTAGACATGTCTTATTTTCTAACTGAAATTATGATGTGAAAAGTATCTAATTATTAAGGAATACTTACATATTATATTTTATTGTTAAAGTCCCAGAGTTATTTTTATAATTCTAGGTCCTCAAATTCCTGTTATTAATTTTCTCAAACACTGCCTTGTGCAGAAACTAACAATTAACATTGAATTCTTACCCAGGATTCTACCTCTTCTCACTGTATGCACAGTGACTTACAGTAACTACAAAGGAGATGCCCTACCTCTAATATTCTTTGATAGTGAGTAATTTTAACAGAATGACAATCAATAGATTCTTCATTAAACATAATGAAGAAAAAAAATCAATTTCATATCATTTTTACATTTACTTAATTTTTAATATTTTATTTATTATTTTTATTTTATGTGTATGAGTGTATTGCCTGCATATGTTTAAGTGTATCCATGTCCCGTAATGCTGGCAGAGGATAGGTTGTCAGATACCTTGGAAGTAGATTCAGGGTTGTTAGCTACCATATGGGTGCTGGAAATTGAACCCTGGTCCTCTGCAAGAACATCCAAGGCTCTAACCACTGAGCAATCTCTCCAGCCCCACATTTACATATATGAGTAGCATACAGTAAGATTACTGCATTTAATTTTTGTTGCTTACTTTAGAATACCTATGATGTGAATTTGGAGGAAATATTAGTTGCAGGTGGACTTCAACCATCTGCTATTGTGCTTGCTGAGTGAATATTCTTATTTTGTAGGGGAGCTTGGTTAGGGATGACCTGGAACTACAGCAGAGAAGTATTTGATGTGGGTCAGAATGTTCCCTTCTGGGCTTGGGAGAGCAGAAAAGCTCTCCGCAGAGGAAATGGTGACAAAAAAACTGCCTGGAAGAAAAACCTGTGGTCAAATAATGTGGGCTTAAAAATCTCTCTCCTACTAAGGACTGATGTACCCAGTCAACGTCTTGTGCTTTAACCTCTAAAATAATGAAGAAAAAGAATGAAAGAAAAATTGTTTAAATCTACCTGGGCATGATGGCACACATCTTTAATCCCAGAACTTTGGAGGCAAAGGCAAGTAGACCTCTCTGTTACATTGAGGCCAACTTGGCCCACATAGAGAGTTCCCATTTTCTACTAATATTTTTCGATAGTCCTCAATCTATTACTTTGGAAAATTGAACCATTTGCATTCATATCTTTGACATAAAATGTACTGATTTTTAAAATTTTTATCTTATCATTTGAGGTAGTACTTACACAATTTGCTTGTCCTTACCCACAAAAGAAATATCAGTCTTAGTTGTAATACGTATTTCCAATTCACTAATGTTAAAAATTAGAACTCTTGGGGCTGGAGAGATGGCCTAGTGGTTAGGAGCTCTGACTGCTTTTGCAGAGGACCAGGGTTCAATCCCCAGCATCCACATGATGGCTGAGAACCGTCTTTAACTCCAGTTCCAGGAGAATCCGACACCCTCTTCCGACCTCTGCGGCATTGCATGACACAGGTGCACAAACCTGCATGCAGACAAAACATTCATACACATACAAAATAAATAAATAAATTTTAAAAATTAGAATGCTAAACTCTATACTTAATTTCCTTGACACCTGGAATTTGGAAAGATTAATTTGGCTCAACCAAGTTAGTGTCACATTCAGATAATGTAGAAAGTACATCTTTAGATACTCGTTTATCTACCAGATAAAATGCTAAAGTCGGGTAGTTTAATCATTTATGTTTCTATTATTAAAAGTTATTAATTCTTGTGCCGCATCAATGACACTATGGTGCAACACACTTTGGATCAGATTTCTTTGCTTCTGATGGAAGTGGCTCCTTTATTTTGTATCCCAAGGTCAGCTCCTTCCATTATGTCTGAAGCTTATCCTGCATGACTACAGCAAGATGAGGAGGCTCAAGACACTGAATATCTTCATAGCAAAGCTAATAAAGTTCCTCCCGCACACCCCCTCAAAAAGACACATAATTTGAAGGTAGAAATTATATTTATATATAAAAATATACACCAATGTATATGGCTATTGATTAAGATAATCAGGAAAGAAGGCTTTACTGTCTCCTAAAGTCAGGAGTGTCTATGTGGAAAGAGTGGCTCTCTAGGAAGCTGCTGTGTGTGTTCTTATTCTTAACAGTTGTTAAGGCAGGGAGTCTACTTCGATGCCAGAAAACAAGAAATTAACATTCATTTATTTTCTTTTTTCTCATCAACTTTGCTAATTATTATATAACTTTAGGATAAATTTTATCCTAAATGACAGGAGCAGTTTCTTATATAAAGACATTCAAAAATTTAATATATACTGGTAAATGAGTTAGATCAAGTATCAAAATAACAGCTATGTATACATTTACTCCTCAAGTACAAAGTTAAATATCCTGAAAATTAAGTAATAAAATGTGTTTCTAGTTGCATTACAAAACTTCATAAAAGTCCAAAGGTTGTTTTCTCCATTTCATTTTTATGCTCTATTCTGTGCAGATCATATCCACAACTTAAATTACTGACTAAAACTGTATTACAGTTCTCCACATGAGCAATTAACAATGGAACACCATCAGAAAATGAAGTTAGAATATACTATTTCTAATGACTGCCTATTTAATATACTGGGCACTTGAACTAAGATCGTAATGGGGGCCATATTTGAGCTGCTCACTCTCTCTGTGTTTAAGAAGACAATGAAAAGTCTATTAAATTGACAATTAGCCCTTTCCTTATGCCAGAAGATCTCAAATAAATTGCCTTTAGGTTTAAAGACAGTAAAAATTCCCTAAGGAAAGCCTTTAACATGGCAGTAACTCTCTAGAAATGTGCAAGTATGTTGCTATATCAAGAAATGTACTCTAGATCACAAAGGAAGATAAATATGAATGTAAACTGAAGCTGAGTGTTTGTTACAGTCACATATACATGTAACTAAAATATGTGTGATCTGTACATGGAATCATGTTTGAGTCAAGTACTAACTATAATTAATGTTACTGGATCACCATTACCACTATCCATCTTTAGAACTGTCTCACCATTCCAAACTGAAGTTCTGTACCCACAAGCCAGTAATTCCATCTTTTCCCCTTCTTTATCCTCCAGAAACCTCCATTTTGCTTTTTCTCTAAATCTAGGTAGTTCAGGTATGTAGGTTCATAGGAAATCTATCCCATTGCAGTGCCTATTCCTCAAGGTGTGAGCACCACTCCTCTTCCTTCCTCTGAGTCCTTTAGGGGTATCAGGTGGATTCTCACTGTCTCTTCCAAGCATGATTCCTGTTCCCACCTTCAGTGTGCTTCCAGGTGCTTCTCACTTTGTAGTTCCAACCTGTCAGTCTCATATTTTAGATTTTTGATGATAGGGACATACTTCTTGAGCTATTACAACCTAATATTAACTATATTGCTGCATGAAAACCCAAATATCAAAGTTGAGCAGCACATAGATGTGAAGTTAACTCATGATTTATTTCTGTCCAAAATGCAGAAGGTGCTTTGCTGGGTACTTCTGATGAAAGGTCTCTCTGGAGACAGTGGTCAAGATATTGGCCAGAAATGTTGTCATGTGGAAGCTAAACTCATGCTGGAGTTTATGCTCTTTAAGGAGAGCATGATCACTCATGTGGTTCTTAGCAGGAAGTCTTAATTGCTTTGGGAAATGCTGCTTGAACATTTTCATAACATTATACCTATCTTCTCACACAATGAGTGAAAGACAGACTGAATCAGAAGCTGCATGTCATTCAGGGCCTAAACTTGTGAGTTACATGCCAAAGTTTCAGCAGTGTTTATTGTCTATTTTCATTGTCAGGAGGCAAAATAGAAGAACATGAAGACCAAGGCAAAGGACTATTGTGGGCCTCTTAGAGGCTAGGTGACCCCCTCACATTCCAAAAAGAATTTTATACAATTATTAATATTATCATATTCAACTTATTGATCAGCTTGGAAGGATGATGGTTCTGAATGGATCCCACATAAGAGATCTCTCTAGCAGCTCCAAGTTGTTTCAGAATGCCCAATCATTCAGGATATAATGACCCAGAATAGCTAGGGTTAAAAGAGATATTAGTGGTCTGGTGTGGTTGTGTACACTTTATTTACAGCATTTGGAAGGCATAGGCAGGTAGATCCCTAGGAGACTGTGGCCACCCTGGTCTATATACAGAATTCTAGGCCAGATGGTGCTATAAGGAGATCATGTCTTTAATAAAGATATATTTACTGATGGGCAAAATGTCTGTGTTTGTTATAGAAAATCTCCAGCAGACACCTCTGGTTTGAGGGGGAAACTATGATTTTTGCAACAGAAAAATACTGTCATTAGGCAAAGAAAAAACCATACAATAGAATAGAAATAAGAACCATAAAACTCACATATACAAATGCCACTTGGTCTTAATAGATTTTGTGTGTTGGATATCAAATGACCCTGACTGGTTATCTGTCATTAACTGGGAATTATGAAACCAAACAAATAAAATGATTGGTAAGAATCTGCTAAAATTCAAAACGCAATGTAAATGGAACATTTTGGATCTGGCCTGGATAGAATCTGAAAATCAAATTAATTATAAGCCTGAACTGAATTGGAAAAAATGTATGAAATGCACAAAGCATCAATAAAAAACTAATTAAAAAAATAAAATAAAAAAATAAAAGCATACTGCAGAGTCCAGTGTCACAATTTCCACACACAACTTGAATCCCAGCACCCAGGAAGCAGAGGAAGGAGGATCTCCCTGATTAAGGCCAGCCTGATCTAAAAAGTGAGCTCCAGGCCAGCTGGGGCCACAGGGAGACCCTATCTCAAAAATAAATTCAATGTCAAAATTTGTTTTATATGGGAGGTCTCTTTGTCAACTAATAGATCATAATGGATTACTCAAGATTAAAAGTTTCAGAAATGATATGATCAGGATAATACATTTAGTGCTATTTAAAGATGAATGTTGTAGCACAGCAGCCCCATCTGTGTGACTCTAAAGAATGAGGACAAAGTACAGCTTTCCACATAACTGATCGATGATTTTACATTTGGTTTTTCACTTTTTTTTTTTTTTTGTCTTTTCGAGACAGGGTCTCCCTGTAGCCCCAGCTGTTCTGGAACTTACTCTGTAGACCAGGCTGGCCTTGAACTCACAAAGATCCACCTGCCTCTGCCTGCCAATGGTTTTCCACTTTCTATCAAAGGTTAATTAGTCCAAGACACAGACATTCATGAATTTCTAAGAAGTGTCAATACCTCATTAATAAGAAACATTGAAGTTTAAGGAGATTGCAGAATATTTTCCCTAAATGGGATACCTATATCAAACCTCTGCCACCCAAGACTTGGAGACCACTGCAAATAGGGAGTGGAAAGATTATAAGAACCAGAGGTAGTAGATAGCCTAAAGGAAACTGGATTTTCTAGACAGCTGGAAGTTACTCATGAACTGAGTAACTGGAAGTTACTCATATGAACTGAATAACTGGAAGTTACTCATATGAACTGAGTAACTGGAAGTTATTCACATGAACTGAGTAACTGGAAGTTACTCATATGAACTGAGTAACTGGAAGTTATTCACATGAACTGAGTAACTGGAAGTTACTCATATGAACTGAGTAAGTGGAAGTTACTCATATGAACTGAGTAACTGGAAGTTACTCATATGAACTGAGTAACTGGAAGTTACTCATATGAACTGAGTAACAGGAAGTTACTCATGAACTGAGTAACTGGAAGTTACTCATATGAACTGAGTAATGAAGTTACTCATATGAACTGAGTAATGAAGTTACTCATATGAACTGAGTAACTGGAAGTTACTCATATGAACTGAAAGCAAATGTACCACCATACACAAGACTCATGCAAGCTCAAGCCAGCCAAAAGCCCCAGGATAGAGAGGGGGAAATAGGTAGGAAGCCCCAACCTTAGCTGAAGAATGATTGGCAACCATTAACTACTGGGAAAGGGAAAGATCGTTGTGACTAAGGATGTGACATTAGATAGGTTAACTAGGCACCAGCGGATGGACACAGGACATTTGGGGACACAAACCTGGCTCAATAGGCCTTAACATATATGACAGAGTCCGTGAAATCCAGCAAGGAGGGGGGGGGGCTATATGAAGGGTACAGATAGGAAGGGGCTTTAAATGTGATCAAAATTTATGAAAATGGCATAAACTCAATCAAAATTATTTTAAAAAAGAGTGCACAAAGATACCCAGTAAAAGAGTGCTTAACAGAAATGATTGCATAGACAATGACCTATGGATGTCAGCCAACTTTTTGCTTCAGAATGGCCATCTGTCACTGATAGTTGCTATGTATGGATACAGTATGATAATCTTCCCCTCATTAAGATAGATCTAGGCACTGCTAATAGCAACCTGTTTGTAACAGCCAGTCAACTGACTACATCACGTAATTTATACTATCAGTTGGATTGTAATGCCCTGTGGTTCAAATTGATACCTTTTGTAGATATGGGTCTGCCTCCTGTGACTCTAAAGCCTTTGCCAGCACTATGACTAGAGGACTGGCACCATGTCTGTACATTTGGCCTTGTATCCTGTATATGTATACTATTACTTCATTCAAAAAAGTAGGGCTTAGAGTAAAAAGTGTGTCTCAGTAGGTAATGACAGTTAAAATCAGAGTTTTTCTAAATCACCTAAAACTAACTTTCTTAATTAGAGGAGCAATATAGTTTATTAATGTGTTAAATTCAGAAAAGAAAACAAATTATATGATGTCCTAGTTTGTCTTCCATTGCTGTGACAAAACACTCTGACCGACACCAACTTGGGGAGGAAAGGGTTTATTCAGCTTACATCTCCTGGGTCACAGTTCATCACTTAGGGAGCCCAAGGCAGGGACTCAGGGCAGAAACCTGGAGGCAGGAGCTGAAGCACAGGCCATGGAGGAATGCTATTCACTAGCTTGCTCCCCTGGCTCATGCCCAGCCTGACTTCTTATATGGTACACAACAACCCACCCAGGGTGGCACCACTCATTGTGGGCTGGGCCCTACCACACTGCTCGACCATTAAGACAATACTCCACAGATGTGGCCACAGGCCAATCCAATGGAGTCAATTCCCCAATTGAGGCTCCCTCAACCCAGGTGTGATTAGTGCAATCTTTTCCAGGATACACTGCTCTAATAAACAAATCTGGATTATAATGTTCAGAATCTAGAATCCTCTAGGAAGCAAACTTGTAAGCATGCCTGTTAAGTTTCTAGCCTGGGTTAACTGAGGTGGGAAAATCCATCTTAACTGTGGGCAGCACTGTTCTGCAGACTGTGGTCTTCGGTTGAATAGAAAGGAGAAAACAAGCTGAGTGTCTGCACACATAGCTTTCTGTTTCCTGGCTACAGATTCAATGCGACCAACTGCTTCCCGCTTTTTCTGCCTGGCCTTCACCACCATGATTGCCTGCACCCTCAGTCCTTGAGCCAAGATAAACCTTTTCCTCCTTCAGTTGTTTTTGTCAGGTAATTTGTCTCAGAAACAAGAAAAGAACTAATACAAGAGCCAAAGCGGAAGTGCTGAGTCCTCCTGCCCTGTGGACTGATAGTTCTAAAGTTCCCATTATAAAACTCTTCAGAAAGTCCCATAAGGTCAAAACTAGCCCTATAATAGTGGGTATATTGATCACATGTGATTGCATTCAGTTTCTCTCAATCCCATTTCCATGTTCCACTTCGTTGAGCGTTAGTCCTCCGCAACAGAATACTTCTAAAATAATCTTTGTTTCATGTTCTATTTTTAGTAAAATCCAAAGCAAGAAGTCATGTTTATTATATTTAATTGACACCTGTACAATGTTATTCGGAATTCATGCTGTGCACACCTATAGTCTTCAATGCTGAACTGATGAATCCATCTCTAAGGGGAAAGTCTATACTTGCAGGTACTCTATCCCTGCAGTGAAGTGAGGATTATGACAGTAATGCTTAATTGCTAAAGGCTCTTTTGACTTCACTGCCTTAACATCATATTACACTGATAAATATGTCAATGCATCTCACAATGAGATAATTATAACTAGAGGTCTCCAGTTTGCTATGCTTAGAAAAGTCTGTATTCCACATTCACATTAGTGTTGTGTTTTGACATCAGCACCAAGACAACTTATTTCCAATGATTTCCATGTTTACTGGATTTGATATAGCTCACTTAAATTCATCTGCTAAAAAGTACATATTCATGGAGGCTGGAGAGATGGCTCCGAGTCTAAGAGCACTGGCTGCTCTTCAGGAGACCCGGGATTGAATCTCAGGACCCACTTGGCAGCTAACAACCATCCTTAACTCCAGTTCCAGGAGAATCCAACACCATCTTCTGACCTCTGTGGCCATTGCATGACATATCTGCTGGCAATACACTCATAAACACACACACACACACACACACAATTTAAAATAACAAAAAGAATATGTTATATGTCATAATATTTTCATATTTTCCAGTTTGCTTGAACTAACATTTTAGAATGTTGTAGATGCAGTAACTCTTTACATATAACAATGTCTTTATTTCATAATACTTTATTGCCAGTCACTTATAACTCGAGTTTTTCTTTTATTTGGTAATTTATAATTGTTTTGGGTGAAGGGATGAGGTTTTTTTTTTTTTATAGAATAGCAATGCACTATTCACATAGAGTTTTTAAAAATAAATGTTTTAGGGGCTGGAGAGATGGCCTAGCAGTTAAGAGTGCCAACCGCTCTTGCAGAGGACCTGGGTTCGATCCCCAGCACCCACATGGTGGCTGAGAACCATCTGTAACTCCAATTCCAGGAGAACTCCAGTTCCAGGGGAATCCGAGACCCTCTTCTGACCTCCGCGGCATTGCATGACACGGGTGCAAAAACCTACATGCAGACAGTACATTCATACACATACAAAATAAATAAAATTAAAAAAATTTTAAAAATAAAATAAAATAAATGCTTTTAAAGAATATTACCATTATATGTTGTTTTGTACAAAACTCTAAAAATTCCATTTTTTCTGCCTAAGTTTATGAATTTAGAGGGAAAATAGTCTGTGCTGGATAGCTTTAGTCAACCTGACACACCTGGGGTGAGGGAGCCTCAATTGGGGAATTGGCTCCATTGGACTGGCCTGTGGCCATGTCTATGGAGTATTGTCTTGATTCTTGAGTTTTGTGGGAGGGCCCAGCCCACTGTGGGTGGTGACACCCCAGGCAGGTTGTTATATACAGTATAAGAAAGCTGGGCATGGGCCAGGGGAGCAAGCCAGTAAGCAGCATTCCTCCATGGCCTGTGCTTCTGCTCCTGCCTCCAGGTTCCTGCCCTGAGTTTCTATGGTGGACTCCCTCAGTGATAAACTGTGACCTAGGAGATGTGAGCCAAATAAACCCTTTCCTCCCCAACTTGTAATTGGTCACAGTGTTTTGTCACAGCAATGGGAAAGCAAACTAGAACACAGTCTTACTAGTTATTTAAAATTATTTTTGCCTGAGAAATTGATTTTGTCACCTCTTATTTGAATGGAATTGTAATAAAAAGTTAATTATTATACCATGACTTCTCTCATTTGAGTTTCTGAAATATAGTCAATACCACTCTTCTATTCTGAGAGTATTACTGCATTGAGTTAAACAACAGAAACTTTTGAGGAATTGATGGCTTTACATTTTTCTTAGATACATAAATATTATACATTGTAGTTCTTTATATATATACTTGATCACATATATGAAGACCTACTATATACTGAACAGTTAATAAGAAAAATATAGCATGAAAATAAAAGAGTAATGTAATCTAGAAATTTAGTGTTTAAGGCTAAAAATTTATTTTGATATATGCATATCATTGATAAAATTATGTGTCTGTAAAATATTCAAAAGTTTTTACATTCTCAAAATAGATTCCTATTAGTTCTATTTGCTCCAATAAATATAAAAAGAAAAATGTAATGAATACTTTCAAACCTCTAAAAGTAGAGGAATAAACATAGAATTATTGTGATGAAAATATAGAAATACCACAAACAGAATTAACATAAGACATCAAGAATAAAATAGCACTTAAATAATAACATGAAGTATTAATATTTTAAAATAAATTATGAAATTAAAAACCCATAAAAGTGTTGGAAATTATATCAGCCAGTTTGATAAATAATTTACAACAGAAAAGATAGCTATCAAAATTTGTATGTAATAAGCATTCATTTAAAGATAATAGTGGATTTGTGTTTGTGTGTATCATTCAATGCATGACAGTATGGGCTTCTTCAAATTTAATTGAAAATTAAGTTCAGCTATGTGAATTTTAAATCTTCAAATTCACCAAACACTTTGACTAAGTTTTTCAATTAAATAGTATCACCTAATGGGTGATCAGATCTAGTCAAGCAGAGTGGTGCATGCCTGTAATAGCAGCCCTTGGAAAATGGAGGTGAGAGGACATTTAAAATGTTACCAAATAAAGATGTGAATCTTTTTGTGTGAGGGGAAGTTACCTTGCAAACTTATGACAAATATTCCTTGTACTATTCATACTTAGGTTATCACGAGAGGGTGGAAGTAAATGAAATGTTTCACATTTTAATATATTTTATAAAAGTGGAAGCCAGGTCCCAAAAGACTAAGTAATTTTCTCAAGTAAGATCAAACATGATAGGTCCTAAAAATAGGTTATTATATTTAGCGATTGTAAAACAGCTGTCCTAGCTACCGGTTCCTCATTCACTTTCTTATCAGATTTAAACAGTGTGTTCCAGTTTTGAACATTTAATTTGATATTCATATAATTTTTATGAAAGTTTAATTACTCATTGAAGATTAAAGCACAGTTTGACTTCCAGCATAATCTTTCTTTATCTACCAAACTGATTTGTCATTTGAGAGTTATACTTTAAATTAAATTAAAACTCAAGTCAAAGAAGCTATGAACTATTTTTTGTTTGTAAGTAAAAGAAATTATAACCTATCTTAGGTCAGTAAATATTGAAATTTTATTTTATGTTTCTGTATTCACCAGTCTCTCTGAAGGGATTTTCTAGGCAAAGCACATACTCATATTAAATCAACTAATTCTTTTGTACTGGCTTTTGTTTTATAAGACTATGAAAATATTTCTAAGTAGAGAGTTCAAGCACAAATGTTTTTTTCTCCAAAGCAAATGGGCAAATGAGTATAAAACAAACAAAATTGTGGTTTAATACTGAACAAAAAGTTAGTATCACTTTTGCAGAAGTCTGGCAGGTCTTTCTGAAAGAACAGTACACAAAGGATTGGGATGGCAATAGTCCAAGGATAGGTGAACAGTGAAAATAAACAAATAGAACTCCCCTAGTAGGACTCCAGATTTGAAAAACACACTGAGGTGAAAAGGGGGATATGCTCATTAATTAGTAGAGCAAACTGATACCTTTCCAAAGGTACTTTTTTTTTAAGTGCGAAGGGACTTTTGAGATGTATCAAAAGCTTGAAATTTTTCAAAGATGTTGACCCTATCTGACCACCATAACACAGATAGCCATTGTAGTATTCTTTACAATACTGCAAACCATTGGAAAAAAACAGTCTCATTAACAGAAACATCAATCAAATAAAACACAATAAAGTCTTAGGACAAGGTATTGTATAAGCATAGCTTAGATCTAAATGCAAAAGAAGACAATTTATGTTTGTGTCAATGGGTATCTATTGAAATCATTTTCATAGAATATCATGAGATGCAAAAGCTGATTACAAAACAAATTTTTTATGTTCCATGGATATTTATATACATTTAACTTCTTAGTAGAATGACAATCAAATATGAAGTTACTCCTACACTTAAAGGATTAAGGAGAACTTCCCCTATTATTTACCAGGAATTTCTAGTATCTTTATACATATATTCCTAGAGCAAAAACAAAAGCACATGTTTTAGCTACCTGTGACTTTAAAGACATATTACATAGCATTCCAGAGATAGGATTCAGTATATTATCAAGCACTTTGTGCACACCTTGATCTTGGTAGTAAAATAAGACATGCTGTTCATGACCAGTTCCAGGAGGGAAAAGCACTGTCTCATGTGAAGGATGCAAATGTATTCAGTCAAACAAGACCTGGCTTATTTAAGAGTCTTATAGCAAACAATGACAGAAAGTAGTTTGCATAATTTTCTCATGTTCTTTTATGCTGTTAATCTTTTACAAGTCTCTTTGGAACAATTGCTGGCCACCTGTCAATATGTGGACTTTTATAGATTCAAATTTTCATTGTTCTCATGCCCTTGACATATAAAAAAACTACTCTCATACAAACCAAGCTTAACAAACTTATTAAGAAAAATACTAATTTTGAATTTAAAATTATCATTTTCATACTGAATTAGAAAATTTCAAATGGCCTAAAGAAAATAGGTACATTATAAAATTATTTTAATGGGGCTGGAGAGATGACCTAGCGGTTAATAGCACCGACTGCTCTTGCAGAGGACCTGGGTTCGATCCCCAGCACCCCACATGGCGGCTGAGAACCGTCTGAAACTCTAATTCCAGGAGAACTCCAGTTCCAGGGGAATCCGACACCCTCTTCTGACCTCCGCGGCATTGCACGACACGGGTGCACAAACCTGCATGCAGACAGTACATTGATACACACACAGAAATAAATAAAAATAAAAATTAAAAAAAATTATTTTAGTAAGAGTAAAAATAATCCATCTCCTTATCAGCATTTTTGCAGTCAGTGAAGAACCATATTTTAGACATTAATCCCACTAACCCTCTACTAGTCCAAGTAGCATTCAGTTTAAGTTAATTTTACATTGATTTTATTTGAAAATATTTGTTTTGTGAATATCATTATGCAAATATTTTGTACATGTAAACAGTTGTTTTAACTTCTTTCTGGTAAAATAAGGCAGCCAATGTTTCTCTGAAGATTTACATAAAATCTGACAAGCTAAATGTTTTGTACACATTTATTGACCTACACCCTAGAAACATTTTGCATGATCGTGAATAAACATAACCTTACAAATCTGTACCGGCAAGTGATGATATCCAATCCTTTAAAGAGAAGCTATTTATCATGTTCTTTGCACAGTTAGATCTCAACCTCCTTCTAAATAATCATGATCAAAAACAATAAATGAATCAGCTTTCAAGCCACTAGAAATGTTTACTAGCACGTGCGTGAGCATACACACACACACACACACACACACACACACACACACCTTCTCCTTTCCACCTCCTTTTGCGTGTAGTAATGTAAGATGTAGTGATAAATTTTAACATTTGTGCAGAGACATTTGATGTTACACATCACAGTTTTATATTATGCTTGACAGTGAACTTTGTGCTTCGCATAATAGATTTGCATATTGTGTTTTCAAGCTGTATCTTAAAGCACGTGTGCTCTTAGAGACAGAGTAGCTAATTGGGTTAATAATGCTTGGTTGTCAAGAGCAATTTTAGATGTGGTCGTCTTTCTAATAAATGCATGATTATTTCAAGACTGCTTGGAGGGCACAAGTAGACATCCCTTCATCAAGTGTAAAGTGGCGAAGACCTGATCTTTCCTGAGAATGCTTAATTGGACACACACATGTGCAATAGCGAAGGTGCAATGACATGATAAGACAGCAGTTAGAGCCTGCAAGGTGGATGAGTACCTTCAATAATGATTATATTTTTATATTGCTTTCTGGTTTTGGTGGTACCTGCATGCATTTTACTCTTTTTCTTTAGCATTTGTGGGTATCTTCACAGATCTATGTGGTGTTTTCTTAGGATATCCTATCTTCTGATTCTCATTGTGAATACATTGGGAAGAAAATAAGCCAATATTATCTATGAATAATCAGTGAATAAGAACCTGTGCACTTATTATTAGAATTGGAAGTGACATGTATTTGCATTAGTATGCTCTTTCTAACTATCTCAGTATCTTGAGAGATTCTTTTAATGTCCTTTTTAATTGACATTTTGTATATTTCATACATCATTTTTCAATCCAATTTGGATACATTGCCCTCTCCCTCTGCCTCCCCCAACCAGTTTATGCATTCTGCTACACGTCTTACATCTTTCTCTCAGTCTTTCCAAGGATGTTTTTTCGGCAGAGACTTGTTGTTTTAGGCAGAATTTAATTGTATCAGTCACTTCTTTGACCCAGTCCTTAGATTCTTGTTGTTCCTTCCCCTTTGTATTACTTCAAATTATGCCTATATAAACAGCACATATGTATCAAAATTATGACCTCCAGGAAAAAAAAAAACTGTATGTTGATTCTAAAATATGTTTTGGGGTTCACATTTTTCCCTTTGATTTTAGATTACTTTAGAATATGAATACATATTTTCCAGCCATATATGGTAATTACAATGTCTGAATATAAGTGATAGGTCAATTCTAGAGCCCATTAAGAGATTCACATTATAACAGCATATTTGCTTTCAGATATAAAAAAATATAATAATAAAGTTGCTCCATTTGCCTGCCAACTGAGGATTTGGTGTTAGCATCCACAAATGAAGGAAACCATTCACCTTTTTTTTTTTTTTCTTGGACCTAGGGTGTAGTGTTACTATCACAGCATAATGTGCTTCGAGTTCCATCCATTCATCTATTACACTGCAAATTTCATGATGTCAATTCTTTCTTTTTTTTTTCTTTTTTTTTTTTTATTTTTGGTCCTTTTTGATACAGGTCTTCCCTATATCCCCAGCTGTCCTATAATTCGCTCTGTAGACCAGGCTGGCCTTGAACTCACAAAGATCTGCCTGCCTGTGCCTCCCAAGTGCTAGGATTAAAGGCGTGCGACACCACGCCCGGTGATGTCATCTTTCTTTACCACTGCACAGAATTCCATTGTGTAGATGAACCACATTTTTGTTATCCAGTTGTCACTTGACAGGCATTTGGGTTGATTCCAGCTCTTCACTATTGTGAAGAGAGCTGCAATAAACATAGCTGTGCATGTATCTTTGTGGTAGGATGAGTCTTGTGGGTATATATACCCAGGAGTGGTATGACTGGGTCAGGTGTTAGGCTTATTTTGAGTTTTTAGGGATTATCCACACTGCTTTCCATAGTGGTTGTACAAGTTTACATTCCCACTAGCAGTGGATGAGTGTGGTGGCACATGCCTTTAATCCCAGCACTTGGGAGGCAGAGGCAGGTGGATCACTGTGAGTTCAAGGCCAGCCTGGTCTACATAGTGAGTTCTAGGACAGCTGGGACTACAGGGACATCCTGTCTCAAAAAGACCAGAAAAAAAAAAGAGAGAAAGAAATTCTTAGATTCTTATTCATTATTTGTTTGTATAAAATAGTGTAGAAGTTTTTATGAGCTCTGTCTCTTTTCCTGCTGATGCTGACATCAACCATACAATACTTTCAATATTCATATTTGCAAACTAACTTCTCTCTTTTCTGAACAAAGTAATTGAGGAACTTCATACAACTGTAAGCCAATAAATAAGAAGATGCAAACAATCGATGGCAACTAATTGTTCTATTAAATTGGTGCCAATGAAACATTTTTATACATATAAATACAACAAAACGTAAAAGGTTGTTCATATATGTGTGATATTCTTTATATCTAATAAATAATATAAGATGTACAAAGTATACTTCCTTATGTAGTATAGTATCATGTACAATGAATATATGAAGTAATTTCTTATTTAAAATTTAAGAAGAGTATCAAAGTTAGAATATTCTTATTCTTCTAACAAGCTAGATTCACAATAACTACTGTCATATGTTTCTATGTGTCAAGTGGTAATTTTTAAAAATCAGTTATTTAAGAAACAATTGTCATTGTGTTGTGTAGTTATGTCCTCTGAACTGAAACAGTCCCTCCCTGGTGAAAGAGGGAGAAGCATAAGCCTCAGAACACTAATAAAACTCAATGAGAAAATTATAAACTGCAAGACAATGTTAAACTGTAAGCAATGGCTAGAGAAGAGGAAGCTGCCTTTGTGAACCTGCCTGTGCACTGGACAGAGAGATATGGGGATATAGGTAGTGTGGGCTTTGTAGTAACACAGGAGCCTATGGACCTGCCTGTGCACTGGACAGAGATATATGGGGATATAGGTAGTGTGGGCTTTGTAGTAACACAGGAGCCTATGGGGCTTATAAATATCCCCAATGAACCCATTGTAGTCTGGAGCATAATTATTTCTTTACACTGTATTTGTGCTCTCTCCAGGGTGAGTAGATGTTTATACGTATCTTCCCAAGAAAGTCATGAAACATCAACCGTCAGGCCACCGCAGTAGGATCAATCAACACTGTGAGAGTTTCCTTCAAATCTCTTTTGGTTTCTTTGAACAATAAAACATTTAACATTATTTAATTGCTCTAATCTCATAACTAATGTCAAGCATGGGAAACCATAATAATCATGAAATTCTCCTGAGTTACTCTTGGGTTTAGATTCTGAGTTAGTACAAGAAAAAAAAAATGTTTTAAAACACTGGCCTAATGGCATGTAGTTTACCCCTGAGTATAATATAAATAAAGCTTTCCATACTGTGTTTATATTGGAAAATAAGGATCAGTTCTCTTCAAGCACAGTGGAGAGAGGAAATGGAAATCAAAGATGCATGGAATTCTAAAGTTTTATACATGCTATGAAATTTTCTTAGTGAGAGGCATCTTAGGTTTGATGATCTCTAAATGAAATACTTTGCAAACTTCTCAGAAAGCATCAATGGTTTTATAGTGAAAAATAAAGACAAAGTAAAAATAAAATTAAGGTGTTGTTAGGTATTATATATGTCACCACTTTTAGCAAACTCGAAGTCTTTTACAGATTATGTGTTGACATCCATACCTTAGGAAGTCTATTTTCCCAAATACATTTCAAGTCCCTTGTAACATTTTATATATGAATCTCATAAAATAGTGTTTTGAATATGCCAAATATCTAGTACTTATTTTAATTGAAAATGTGATTAGTTAGCATAGTATAGCAAACAATTCTTCTATTTACATCATTTTGCCATTTGTAAGAAAAATAACATCAAATGTTAAACTTTTCTTATTAAATAAACTAAACATCTATAAACTGAAATGCTTGAATTATTTTAAGTGCATTTCTTCTTGTGTAAATTAGTAACTGATTTGAAGAGAGGAAAGTATATAGAAACACATATTCTAGAAATTCTAAAACCTGGACTCTGTCATGAGACTAAATGTCAGGTGACCTAGGTCTGAAATCAAATTGGTTTTGTTATTCATTCAAGATGTAAACTTGGCAAATCATTGGCTCTTTGTGTCCCCTGATTATTTGAGCCAAAAAATGAATCCTCTGGCCTAGTTTAAGAGTTTTCAGATTTTTCATTAAATTTTGGTGCATTTCACACATAAAATCTTAATCAATCTTAATCTCCCTTATGCCTGCTTCTCCACTGGCACCCTCCCACAGCACCCACTGAAATTCATACATTCTGTCTTTTGTGTTAAGTCCTGTTTTGCCAAATTAGTGTCCTCAGCTGTTCCACAGTGCAAGTTCATCCAATGAGCTCAAGTCAGCCTATCCAGAGTCCCCTCCTTTAAGAAGACCAGCTCTTTCTCACCCAACAATAATCAGCTGCCATAGTTCTTCAACTAATATTGGGTTCTGCTGCCTATTTCCCCAGTTCTGTGCTTGGATTTTGTCTGGTTGAGTTTGCATGAGGTTTGTGTATGCTGAAACCATTGCCGTAGGTTCATATGAGCAGGGGCTCAGGAGCTTGTAGGATTCTATTTCCATGTTGTCATGCATCACCTCTTTGTCTCTTCTGCAATGGTCCCTGAGTCCTATGTAAGTGAACCTTGGGAGACCTGTCCATGGACCCACACTCTTGTTAGACTCCAAATCGCCATGGTTTGGCCACTTATGACCTTTTGAGTTCCTGGTCCTCTGTTGCATGAGGGAACTTCCTTAATGAGAATTAAGAGATTAGTTTGTGTCCTCTTGGCCCTGTGGTCTATGTTGTATGATCCGTAGGTGTAGAAGTTGCATTATAAATGTGCGCACAGAATGTCTGTGTGTGAGCAGTTGTGGTACTCTGTAGCAGTCTTCCTCTGATGCAAAGGAAGCTTCTTTAATGAGTGGTGTCTGGGACATTTGTTTGTAAATATATATTTTGTGCTTAGTAAGAAGTCTACTAGTCTAGGTTTGTGACAGTCTTGAGAATTTCTCTAAGATCTATGACCTCTTGTCCATGTGTATTTGGCTATGTTTACTGTACCACACATGAGATTCTCCCATTGAGTGGGCTTTAAATCCAACTAGTTAGCTGTTGTTTGCCCCCCAAAGTAAAAGTGCCACTAATGTACTAATGTCATATGCTGTGCCATACATTGATGTGGTTATTTGGTTTTAAAGCTGGTGTTGGACTATTCGTTGCTGTTCTCCCTTAGCAGTTTGCTTATGCTTTCCAAAGCTATGAGAGCTACCCTTCAGACGATATGGCTTCCGGGTCAGTTCTAGCTCCATTGCTTTGAGTCTGGTCTCTGAAGTATGCCCTTTCTTCAGCAATAGGTTTTAGTTTCAAGATCTAGAAAGCAACCAAGGTCTGTGCCAATAACCTGTGTAATTCTGGGAGTCTCTTAGACCATATATTTTTGTAGTAGAAACTTCATGCAGATAAAATTATATATATCTATATATCTACACATATATATATAATCTCCACATGACCAAATAAATATGCAAAAATAGACTTTGTCTTACAGAAGCTGTAATGATGAAATAAGGAAGGAGTTTGTGCATGTGTGTGTGTGTTTGTGTGTGTATGTATGCGTGTTCATGTGTGTGTGTTTGTGTGTGTATTTATGTGTGTTCATGTGTGTGTGTAAGCATCTCACCTCCCCTCAGAACTTGTTGACAACAACCAAATATTAAATAAATCCTCAGGTCCATGGACTGAAGTGTGAAAATCATGTCATTATGTGAGCTGTACATTTCCTCACATTTATAAAATATATTACTAATATAAGATGTTGGTTTTGTAAACAACTTAAAAATGATATGACCTCCCTTAGAAAAAATAAATATATAAAAATGTAAGATTGTATATCTCTTCTAAGAAATATTCAGGGGGTGGCATTTCACACTAAAATAATTGACTTCAGTGTCCCATAAAATAATTCTATAACACCAATAATTCCTATTTAAGAAATGAATGAAGCAATAGAACTCAGTCATCCTTCAACAAAAGGATCAGAAAAGTGAAAAAATACTTTCACTGAAATTAAATTCCTCTACACATCTCTATAGTTCACTGTGGAAATGGAGGTGAGGGTTTAATTTAAAGGTAGCATGTGGCTTAATCGATTTTTTTTTTTTTTTTAGCACTAGTTACCAGGGGGTGGCACTTTAAATTCTATCAGCAACACACTATACAACCATTAGACCTCTGCAGTCAAAGCCTGCAACAATAAAAAATGAGGTGAGAGAGAGCATTTTCTGAAAAATAGTTAATTGCCCAGGAAAAGAAAAGCCTGCAGGAGAAGTCTTTCATGGGGGGCTATTTTCTTTACCATTTACAAAATGGAGTCCAAGTTGAGAGGCAGAGTAATGTGTTTCACCGTGACTTAGTTTCTGATGCCCTTTATAACCAAGGATTTCTATCTACCTGAAATAAAGGAAATGAATCAAAGCAAACTTTTAGTAATCCCAAAAGGACCCAAAGTGAAATTGCCCCTGCAGTTCCCTTATATAGACGTTGTGACACAGTTCCCTCTTGTAAAAGTGCTTAGGGAAGATCATTATCTTGCAGTCGTCTCATACAGAGACCTACTTTATGAGACGTTGGGGGAAGTGAATGTGCTCGTTTAGAGACGTGTTTCCGAAACAGGAATAATGTGTCACCCTCTTCCCTTAGCCCTGTTAACTCTTGCGTTATTTTGTTGTTTTTAGGTCCCTGGGGACGGTGCATGGGAGATGACTGTGGACCAGGTGGCATCCAAACCCGGGCTGTGTGGTGTGCTCACGTGGAAGGCTGGACTACGCTGCATACAAACTGCAAGCAGGCAGGGAGACCCAGTAACCAGCAAGACTGCTTCAAAGTGTGTGACTGGCACAAAGAATTGTATGACTGGAGACTGGGGCCCTGGAATCAGTGTCAGCCGGTAATTTCTAAAAGCCTGGAGAAACCTCGAGAGTGTGTTAAGGGGGAGGAAGGCATCCAGGTGAGAGAGATAACGTGCATCCAGAAGGACAAGGACGTTCCTGCGGAAGACATCATCTGTGAGTACTTTGAGCCGAAGCCCCTCCTGGAACAGGCCTGCCTCATTCCTTGCCAACAAGACTGCATAGTTTCTGAGTTCTCTGCCTGGTCAGAGTGTTCCAAGACCTGTGGCAGCGGGCTGCAGCACCGCACTCGGCACGTGGTGGCACCGCCACAGTTCGGAGGCTCAGGCTGTCCCAACCTGACAGAATTCCAGGTGTGCCAGTCCAGCCCGTGTCAGGCTGAGGAGAGCTTGTACAGCTTGCAGGTGGGGCCCTGGAGCGCGTGCTCAATGCCACACTCACGTCAAGCCAGGCAAGCCAGGCGACGAGGAAAGAATAAAGAGCGGGAGAAGGAGCGAAGCAAAGCTGTGAAGGATCCCGAGGCCCGTGAGCTCATCAAGAAGAAGAGAAACAGAAACAGACAGAACAGACAGGAGAACAGATACTGGGACATCCAGATTGGATATCAGACCAGGGACGTGATGTGCACCAACAAGACGGGGAAAGCTGCAGATCTGAGGTAACCTTTTATTCTTGGTGACTGCCCTCTCTCCTGTCTGCCAAGACCATAGGGTCTTTAGACTCACCGTGCTGACTCCTGGCAGACAGTCGTGCCAGCTGTTCACTAGTTCAAGGCTTTGGAACTTTTGCGGATTTCTTGGTAGTGCTTTTATTTTATCCTCCTATTGTGATTGGCATTTAGTCAAGGTACTGGTAAAGTTGTGTTGGTTTTCTCAGCCAATTAAAGAATTGAAAGGCAGAAAATATCTCAGGCTGGCATAGAGCAAGACCCAAACTTTTATTGAAAGATAAGAATCGCTCATCCAAACACACACTCAACACAGAAATAAAGGCCCCTGTAGACAAGTGGAGACAGGGATTTGGAAACCCAGACTCCATGTCCCTGGGGGACCACCTGGATTTTAAGGTTTTAGTAGTTTCTCCTCCTCTAATTTTAGATTGGTCGATTTAAAGAGAAGGCTGATAGGTTTGTCGTTTCAAATGATGAGGTGTTCATGTCTGGCCTCATCATCATCTTATCTGAACTGGTGTGGACTAGTTGGTCTAAAGAGATCCCTGCTATCTGAAAGAGACAACTCACAAACAATAACAAAAACCCTACTTCGTTAGGTCAATACAATTGTTTTCCCTTACAACAGCAACAAAACTTAGAGTGTGGTGTATTGGGATTTTGAATTTAGATATTTATTTTAGTGCATTAATAGAATAAGGCATAGTTGTAATCTCTCCAAGTTTATAACATTTTCAGAATTACACTATAAACAAAATCTGCTCTTAATAACCACCTAGGGAGCTATACCTAAGAATAATATTCTTGCGCATTTTATCAAGTGGAATAACTCTCTCTAGAGAAGAGAACAAGATATAGCAGGAAATAAGCTAAGTAGAGAATATTGAAGCAGTATTTGACCTAGCTATGATAATGTACTTAATTAGCAGCATTTCCTAGGTGGAAATTATAGGACAGATTACCTTCTGGTAGGTGAGGCCTATATTATGAAAAGCGACCTCATGTGTAATTGATTTGTAGGGAAAATGGTGTTTATTGAGGATGATCAAACTGATACAATGCGCTCTGGAAAGTCTAAATTTTGCTCTTGGATAATGCAGACCATCTGGGAGTGGCTTATCAAGATCATTTGCATAATTGCCTTTTCTGAAATATTTATGAAGTTATGATGTAGACTGAACTGAAGAAATTATAGTATCATTACTGAGGATTTTATATCAGATTTATTGTGGAAACAAAATTGGGAGTTCCATCCACTATATCAGGAAGTCTGGTTTTTTGATTAAAAACACAAGATAAATTTCATTGACGTCTCAACCCATATGCTTCTGGTGAGCAGCTGGAGTCTGTTTCTTATGGCCTCTGGGAAGCTTGTAATGGATTACAATTTGCTGTTCACTTTGGAGGCTGGGAACCTGAATAGGACTGTGCAGCACGCATGCTGTTCCCAGCGTAACTAAATAGGATCGTGATTTTGAAATATGGTTGAAACTTTTTGATAGGTTATAGCATAAATAAATAAATAAATAAATAAATAAATAAATAAATAAATAAATAAATAAAAACAATTGATTCATCTCAGACAATAACTCTCTCCCATAATACCATGTCTCTGGTTGTTTTTAATTTGATTTTATCTTTTTTGTGTGATACTAAATGTTGAACGGAGAACTTTGCGTATGATGCAAGCATTCTACAGCTGAGCTGTGTACTCACTCCCAGTTGCTGTTTTTATGGTAGTTGGCACTACTTCCCTTCTTTGTTCTCAATTGTAGTTTTGATTTCAGCTGTACTCCTCTCCAGTGTGATCTTTCCAACTCTCTAGGCTTCTCTGAGCGTGTCTGTTTGCCCTGCCTTCATTTACCAGAATCATTACATGTGTATCTGTACCTCTGATTCTGCACTGTGTGCATTTTCAGTCCAGTCCCTACTTGGCTATTTTCTGATGATCTTTATTCTGGTGGTTTCCTAATCTTTTCTCCTGTCATTCTGTTATTTACTTGGCTCCCACTAAGTAATTGAATGAGCCTCCAAGGCAACTTTGAGTTGTCTCCTGCTGTCACTAGGTTAGTGTGCTATAGATGTTTAATTTAATGTTTACTACTCAATTAAAAGTGTAATTAGGTTAGTGGCTTCCATTACATAGAGCCTAATATTCACATCCAGTTATTTGAATTGAATAAATACACTTACTATACTTAAAGTTCATTGTACAAAGCTTAATGCTTCCACCCAGTTATGTAAATTAAGCAAATATACTTAAAAATGTAGGACGTTGTTTAGAACAATCATTTGACTATTTAAATATATTCTGAACTGTTATATATCCTGAACTATTGGGGTATGGATTAAAATAAATCGACTCTTGATATTTCTTTTTAATATGAACTATTATGCATAGTTAAGAAAAGTGTCACATGCCAGTGTGGTAGCTTATTATTTTAGTCCTAGCACTTAGGAAACAGGGGCAGCACAGGCCAGCCTGGTTTATAATAGTGAGCTCCAGGCCATCTGGAGTTTATACAGTGAGAGCTACAGGTGACCAATGAATGATGAGGGAAGGGAGAATCCCTTAAGGGTTATTTTATCTCGGGGGGATGGTGGGGATACGGGTCTAGATTTGATAAAAAAATATATAAATAAATTAATTAAAAAAGGGTTATTTTATCTTAAGTGGGTAGTCCTAAATAGAGGTACCACATGAGAAACAACATTAAATGGAATCAATGCCATATATATATATATATATATATATATATATATATGTAACAATAATATTAAAAGGGGCTGGAGAGATGACTCAGAGTTAGGATCACTGGTTGATTTTGCAGAAGGCCTGGGTTCAAATCCCAGCACCCACATGGCAGTTAACAGCCATCCATAACTCCAGTTCCAAGGGATCCAACACACTCTTCTGACCTCTGCAGGCACTGCATTACATGGCTGCACTTACACACTTGCAGGCAATACATGCATACATATAAAAAATCAAAGATTTAGAAAATAATAATATTGGTGGCCCACACCTTTAATCCTAGCGTAGGCAGTTCTCTGTAAGTTCAAGGCCAGCCTGGTCTATACTGGTCTACATAGTGAGTTCCAGGCCAGCTATGGCTACAAGGAGACCCTATTTCAAAAAGACAAAAAAAAAAATATTCAAAGAAGAAGACAAGCAATTTGGAAGAAGTGGTACAAACATGGTAATAATAGTTGGGGCAGGATTGGATGGAGATTGGAAGGGATAGAAAAATGCAAATGCAATACTCATATATGAAAGTCTCAAAAAGAAAAAGAAAAAAGTCCTAGTGAGGATGTGACACAGATTACTTCTTTTCTTTTGAATACAGTTCATTCAAATATTATACCACACCATCAACGAACCAGTACAGAATTAATCAAGCACAGGGCCACAGATAAAAATTTTATTCTTCAATTTAAAGTGTTTTTCATCCCATTCCATACCACCTTTATGATGTAAGAAGATAATAATTTAACAAGACTGGACATGTTCTACTACTGTAACTAGAAAACTTAGCTAAGTAGGCCCAAGATTTTGGGGGAACTCCTCCACAGGCAGATAAAGTTTTCACCAAATTGCTATGAAATAAATTCCTAAGTTCAAGAAGACACATATATCCTGATTTCTGATTTCAAAGACAGTATAATCAATAAAAATGATAAGTGCAAGCCACAGTCCATTCTTGTATGAAAATAAGAAATGGTACAATATCAAACCTTAATTGATCCAATCGAGTAGCAATTGGAATTTTGGATACTGTGGTGAAGCTAGATGTAATAGAGGCAAGAAACTTGGAAGGCCGTCATGTCTTGCCAACTTTCATGAGCTCTTAAAATCTCCCAGAGAATAATGACTTCTCTGTGGGGCCAAGATAAAGATATTTCCTTGTTATAGTATGGTCTCAGACAGGTTGTGTTAAAAAAAAATGTAATGGTGTTGCAGGGAGCCTTGAGCAAGGTGCTGGGCTTCCCTTCTCCCCACCATCTCTCAGTGACTGCATTCAAACCATTGTGCACCAGCCTCAGTTGCGTTGGGCAGGGCAGAGAAGGAGGAAGCAAACGGGTCCTCTGAGCAGATGGAGTACAATGGTGTTGGGGGGAGCGGGGGAGAAACCCGGGAGACTATGTCAGAGGACAGCACTTTTAATAAGGAAGAGGAGGCATATTTATAGCCAGTTAAGGGATGAGAGGGACTTGCTCAATGGCCAGAAGGGAAGGGTAACAGAGTGGGCTCAGGCAGCTGCAGTGTCTTTTGATTTGGGAAGGCGTGGCAGGAATGAAGAAACAGAAAACATATTACTACTTGCAGGATCCTAATGCCTAAGGCCATGAGTAAAGAGCCAGGGAGGGCAGAGGTCTTCTCCCGGAAATGACCGAAATCCTGCCCACCTCACGAAGAGGCTTCTGGGGTCTCAGGCCATGCTCACTGTCCCAGGCGGGCACCAAGCCTTGCATAAGTCCCACACAAGGAAACACACAATGTCATTATTGCCAACCTGGCTACTGTCAACATGTCAGATGTCAGATGTCATACATAATTCTAAAAAGAAATATTCATAATCAATTTAATTAGTTATCATAAAATTTAGTTCATACCCTACTAAGACATATTATTGGATGTAAACACCTAACAACCTGCACATTTTTAAGTATATTCTCTTCTCCAAGGACTGAAGGGCAATCAGTCTCTAGACTAGGGATTAAAGTTGTGACTATTGCCAGAAAAGGATTCCTACACATACCAGAACACAAATTTCTTCCTGTGAAATTTTACCCAGATTTGAGCGGAGTTTTACCAGAGCAATAATTGATATGAAAGTATAGCAAACATTTCTTAGGAAGTCAAATATACTAAAGAATATGTGGCATAAAACAGGAGTGCCCGTGTCGAAGCAGGGGACAGCGAAATTAGAATGAAGCCAGGAGTGCAGCCCAGAGGTGCAGAGGCCACCAGTGAGCACAGCCCTAAATGGAGGTTTCCTTTCTTCCAGAATGCTCCAGCTGTCATGCTGAAGTAAAGACCCTAATCTACATGTCAAAGGCACAGTTTCCGGAACAAGTGTTCAGTGTGCTGTAAGCAATATGAAAGATATTTACTGGAAGTAGTCACTTCTGAAAATGCCTTCCATTTGAATGCACTTTGTTTTATCACATTTTCTGAAGAAGATATTTAGTTATAATTACAAGCTCAATGAAAGCATTGCCAACAGGTGTGGAAAATTCAGCCCCGGAAATTCCTCAGGAAATAAGTCTGAATTTAGACATGAAAAAGACTTTTTTTTTTCGTTAAAGCAAAAGAAGTATATCTAGCCAGCCCTGGGAAACTTGCATAAAGCAAATACTATAGATACAAATACAAAAAGGTAAATAATAAAGACAAAAAATAATCTAATAACTTGTAGAGATACAGGAACAATGGCTTATTGTCTCTAATTTCTGGTATTGTTTTCATTCTTTTTAGATAGCTACAGAAATTCAGCCACAGCCTGTGAGATGGAGATAAATAATAATTCTTATATGACTTTCAGGTTAATTTTTTCAAACTCAGAAATTTTCTCTATCATGTTCAGTCTGAAAATTGTTAGCCAGGAAGTTGTATTGCTGTTCAATAGAATCAATGTCTTTATGTGTAATTCTCACTTTATCTTACTTAATATACCAGTTGTTAACTGCTCCGCAATATGGTTTTGGGATTGCTTTCAAAAATGATGTCTCAAAACTGAAATATAAAGCTCTAGGCCTAACAGCAGTCTAAAAACTGGCTAACTCAGAGATCTTAATAGATGACTAGGGAAAAAAATGAGTTCTGGGCAGTGATATGGCTCAATAGACAAAGGCACTTGATGAGTAAGCTTGGTGAACTGAATTTGATCCCTAGAACCTATAAAAAGGTGGAAGGAGAGAACTGATTTATCAAAGTTGTCTTCTGACTATCCATATGCACACTGTGGCAGATCCCACCCCCGCCACCATCAATGTGTTCCGAAACACACACACACACACACACACAAGTATATATATATATATATATAATATATATATATATATATATATATTTTTAAAAGAAAATGCTACCTAGGATAGATGAAATCTATGTAATCATATGAATTCAATGACTTCATGTTAAATAAACTACATAAATTTCCAGGAACTTATTGTTGTCTTCCATAAAACCATTTTTTTGGATGGGATACCAGTGGAGAGAGTAGAGAGAGCTGAACCAATTTTTGTGACCCTTATGAGTCTTGACTAAAACTCTTGGAAGAAAACTAAATAATTTTAAGCATGTTCTATCAATTATTTCATCTTGTACCAGGGTGAATTTTCAAGTGGTGAATATGAAGTAAGCTTCCTGTCTGCCACTTTACCCGTGCCTGTGAGGGTTTTACTCTCCTGATGTGCTCTTTGATTACTGAGGGTTTTTTTTTTTTTTTTTTTTTCGCCACACACTAAGACTTTGAGAACTGATGAAATTGCAAGTTTAATTCTACCCTTACCAAAAAGAAGGGAGAAAATTACTTGCTATTTTAAGTAGCATTGACACCTTTTAGGTTATTCAGAATCCATTTATAAAATTACTTCTCATGCATACATAGTAGGCTTTTAGATACAAAATTTTCCTTTAACATCCAGTGTTGATATGCCTGTCAGACACTCATCCACATGTCTCAGGAGCTTGCGTCAGCCTCCTGTTTACTCTGCTAAGAAATATTCTATGGGAATACTTTCTTGAGTAAAGAGTAGATAGCTAAAAGGAAAGCCTTCACTTCTCTCATCATGTAGAGCTGTAGAGCAGTGTAGCAGGTCAGACCTCTTAAAGGTCCACCCTGATCTGTGCTCCAGAATGACCTTTGAGCAGAACATTCCTGAAGCTTCCCAGTCCTCTTTCTGGGATTCTACCAATGAGAAGGAGAGTTAGTATTTGAGAAGGTAGGAGCAAAGGGAAGCTGGGCTTCAACAATGGCTGTTTCTTTAAAGAAAGCTAGCAGCCTTCTCCATAGCTCTGGGTCTTCCTCACATTCTGACAAAACTCTTTCTCGTGTTTTCTTTATCATTTTAAGGTTGTACTTTTCCTGATGGCCAGCCTCAAAGTGCTTCATCATTCCTGGGTGGTTCCTCTCTTGTAAATAATCTTTTAAAAATACTTTTTTCAATGAACAAATATGAATTTAGAACCCTACTTCCCCTAACTAAGGGATAATAGCCACAATACAGAACACTGGCAGACCCAGAAAACACGAGACTGGAATTACATTAACATATAAAAAAGTAAAGACCCAATTTTCAAGGATTTATTTTTCATTATAGAAAAAAAATCCACAAAACCACAACAAAATATTGAGGTCTCCAAGGAGGGGAATGCAGGTAAAGAATAACTAGTGTGAAGAGCTATTTCCTGAAAGAAAGTTAGTAAGACTTAGTAAGACCAGACAAGCCTCCAAGGGGAATGCTTTACAGCCACATGGTGGCTAACAACCGGCTTAAGCTGGGTGTGGTGGTGCACACCTTTAATCCCAGCACTTGGGAGGCAGAGGCAGGCGGATCTCTGAGTTCAAGGTCAGCCTGGTCTACAGAGTGAGTTCCAGGCCAGCTGGGGCAGTGAGGAGACCCTGTCAAAAAAAAAAAAAAAAAATAGTAAAGGATGAGTAGTGTGCACAAAGTTGAGGAGAATGGGAAACAACAAGAAAGGACAATAGCCAACAATAGAACACTGTACAAGGCTGTCATGTCCATGTGGTCAGATATCAGGCTAAGTTATAACAAAGAAAGAGCTTGTAGAGATGAGAATCTGATGAAACCTATAAAGATCCCGGAAGTCAAGTGTAAATGTTTGCACTTTATATCCTTTGGTTACAAACATCTCCACATTTATTAGTAATGAAGTTTGAAGCACATCCCAGTGTGTGTATTATTTATTGATATAAGCAAGACTTACAAAGGAATGCTGTATGTATTATTAAACTCAGAATAATTAAAGCATTAAGGTAAACAGATAAAGAAATAATGCTTCTACTCATTATATATTTGCTATATTTAACTAGGATATTTTAGTGTGTGCATGTGTGGCTTCATTTACATGCATATGTATGTGAAGGTGAGCATGCATATATGTGCATACATGTGAAGGACAGAGGTCAATCAATTGTCTTTCCTCAGGTGCTGTCACTTTGTTATTTTTGAGACAGGGTGAATTATTGGCCTGGTGATTGCTAATTAGTCTAGGCTTGCTGACAGCCAGCCCAGGGACCAACCCCTCTCTTCCTACCCAGTGCTGTGATTACAACTGTGCACCACCAAACTCAACTAATTTCCCTGGAATCTGAGGATCAAATTCAAGGTCTCAATGGTGCATAGCAAACATTTTATTAACCTAGCTATCTCACCAACAACTTAACTGGGATAGTAATGTGAATTACAGTAGTAATTTTTAATTTATATGGGTATATTTTTATTTTTTGAATATACATATGACCATTATATAAATAAAATAAACTCTACTATTTGAGTCAACAAAGATAACATTCAGGTATCTGCACTATTTAACATTGCTATCTAAATCAATAGGTAGATCTTGATTAAGCAATTACCTGTGGTTAGCTCTATGATGAGTTAAGAATTGATTTTGCAAGTATTTAATACACAATATTTATTTACTTATTTACTTTATTTTTTGGTACTAAGGTTCTAACTCAGGGCCTCATAGGTGTTAGGCAAATAGCCAACTACTTTGCTACACACTTAACCCATAAAACACAACTTTTTCACTGAAGTGTGTGTGTGAGTGTGTGTGTGTGTGTGTGTGTGTGTGTGGTGTATGCCTGAGCATACAGGTTCATGAGTCCTTGCATGTGCCTGTGGAGACAAGAAGCCAACAATGTCATCCTGTATCACTCTTGAACTTAATTATTTTTAATGTTTTCATTGATTCTTTAGAGTTTCATATAATATATTTTATCATATTCAGACATCTTCCCCCGTCTGCAGCCCAACACTTCTACCCACCTCCAACTTCATGCCCTCTATTATTCTTTGTAAAGGACTATCGAGTCTAATTTATGTTCCCCAAATGCTCAGGTGTGGGTTCATCTCTTAGAGTCTACCTAACATACCAGGCATTACCCTTAAGGAAAACTGACTCTCCCTCTCTCCGTAGCCATGAATTGCAAATAGATCCTGAGCTAGGGTCAGGGATTCATGCCCATACCCCCATCAGTGCTGAGTTGTTGTATGGCTGGGGCTTGCACAGATCTTGTGCTTCCTGTCACTACCACTATGAGGTCTTTGTGCAACTGCCCTGTTTATTGACTTTATTTTTTGAGACAGTGTCTCTCACTGAAACTGGAGCTCACTGTTTGGAATTCAGGACCCTCCTATCTTTGCCTCCCAGTGCTGTGTTTACAAGTATACACTGCTATGCCTGGCTTTCTATGCCCTTACTGGGGATCAAAGTTCAGCTTGTAATGATTACATAGCAAGCACTTAACTCACTGGAGCCCTCTCCTCAGCCTTTACATACTTTTAAAAATTATATATAATTACATAGGTATTCTCATTTCTATATTATAGATAACAGAAAATGAGTGTCTGAGAGCTTGGAAACTTACCTATGCCACTTCCCAAAAGTTCAAAACTAGGGAGTAATAATAGGCCTCATCTAGTGCCCTCTGGCTACTGTTCTTTATGAGACAAGGCTGCTATGGATTTCTAGAAGAGATAGTTTCACATGGAGTTACAAAGAGGAACTAATCTCATTCTAAACACATATAGACATACTTCAAAATAGCAAGCACTTCCATTTCTAAAATAATCTTGAGGTTGCTTCATGAAGAACGCTTTGGATCTGATTTGTGTGTGCTTTACAAGGCTAGTCTATAGCCGTATTAGTGTGGATTGTCTTGTCATTTGTCTATTCCCAGAATACAAGAGTTGGAGAAGAATAATGCATACACTAATCAGTCAGTATCAGTTATTAGAAAACACATGCACATTCATGCTCCTTCCAGCATTTATGTGAAATTTTCATGCCACATTGTGGCTATGCCTTAATAAAATACAGTTTGACTCTTAGCATCTATTTTAAGGCCAAAATCAGAGTATAACTGCTGAGACCCTGTTCCTTCTCTAGAAATCTGTGGTCTAGAATAAGGACCTGTTCATTGTATTCTGGGTCCTCCGTTTTAATAAAACAATGTGGAAACAAATGTCAGACCATTTCAGAGGATTATGTTCTTGGTGACCTCTACAAACAAAATACCACACATACACAAAACCATAAACAAGTGTGACAAAATTCACTCATTGTTTGCAATGAGGTGAGTGCTGTTAGCAGAACTTGATCTGCAAAGAAACATTCATACACTGTTTTGGGTGGAAGGCAAGGAAGGATTTTGAGGTTTTAAAGCCATATGCCCAGGTCACAAGATTAGCACATGGCTCAGTGAACTTGTCTACATTATAAGCAAGCTAAGAAGAGTTAACCTTTTGGTTGTAAGGTTAGGCAAAAAACTTTGTCCAGCCTATGTCCATATTGTAAAAGTAATTCCTACATGTTTATATTCATTTGAAAATTCTATAGCAATCAAACAGTGAGAAAATATGCTAAAAGGAAGATATTCTCTACTTAACCACTTCTGGTATCCAGGATTGCTGCTGCTAATTCCCAATTGCTATCTCTCACTAACCACAACGTATTTCTATTCAAATCGATGTTGAGTTTATGCATACCTCCTCTCTTCCTCTTTTCACATAAGTTACTGTCTCAGTTCATTTCTAGTTCCTCCTGTTCCTTCTTTCAACTTCTTTAAGAAAAGATACTATTACATCAAAAACAAATCAGTGGCTCAGTCAAGTGATATTAGATCCTATATCTTATTTTTTATTTTTTTGATCCTATATTTTATATATAAGTATACATAAGCACATCTACTCAAATATATAAGTATATATGTATACACAGACACATACACACATATACACACCCACGCATATATGTATATATATATATATACATATCACACCCACGCATATACACCCACGCATATATGTATATATATATATACATATATGCGTGGGTGTGTGTCATAGTCCATATAATAAGTCTAGATAAGCTGTTCCTTAGAATAAAAATTCAACCTGTATAGTTTCCATTCTAGTAAAATAATGCCTACATGTGGTTAGGTCCTAGAAAATATTGAAGCATTAAAATTTAAAGGAACTCATAATTTTTAAAAACTTGGATCGTTTTAGTGAATTATAAGGAAACAACTGTGTACTATTGTAAATTGTAGCTTTTGAGGATTTAAATATAAAACATGTAAAAGAATAGTTCAAATGGGTTTATTTATTCAATTAAGAGAATAAAATTCTATATTCAATTTATTTATTAGCCATCATTTAGAATATATTTTTTCAGGCTAGCTGGAACTTAAAGGCAACCCTGTCTTAGAAAAAGGATATATATATATATATCATGGTGCCAGGTAAACACCAAACAACTGATGTAAAACCATTAAAAATAAACCTTGAGCTAGATCTATAGTAATATCAGTAAATGTTGTATTACTTTTACTAACAAAAAATAGATTTTCCACTAAAGTTGGGAAATATACCATTTGCGCTGGATAGCTTTAGTGTCAACTTGACACACCTGGGTTGAGGGAGCCTCAATTGGGGAATTGGTTCCATTGGATTGGCCTGTGGCCACATCTGTGGAGTATTGTCTTGATGGTCGAGCAGTGTGGGAGGGCCCAGCCCACAATGAGTGATGCCATCCTGGGCAGGTTGTTGTGTACCATATAAGAAGGTGGGCTGGATCGAAAGGTTATTCCTGGACAGACTGTCAGCCCATGAAAGGAAACAGCCAGAATTGACCAGAATCCAAGACAACTGCTCCAGAGAGAGTGGACTGTTCTGCTTCTCATCCACCTGTGCCCCTTTTCTAAGCCCAGGGAATAATCTGCGGAAGAGGAGGCATGGTAGAATGTAAGGGCTGTGATTGGGGTGAAGGATGAAACTATAGCAATGTAGTCTGGACCCTCATTTGATTAACCTGATTGAACATACAACCCCTCACTCCCTGCTGGAAGGTGGGGCTGTGGGGGTTTGGGCACAACAGCCTGCAAATTGGTTTTACATGAAGGATGCTTGTACTCATGGATTATCATTTATAGCTAAAAAATGGAAAAAAAAAACTGAGAGAGATATGCAGGACAGTCATGGCAGAATGCATGATCTCGGTTGGGGTGGGGGTGGGGGGGAAGGGAAGGGGAGATATGCCTGAACTGAATTGGAAAATGATGTATGAAATGCACAAAGCATCAATAAAAAAAAATGTTAAAAAAAAAAAAAAGAAGGCGGGCTGGGCATGAGCCAGAGGAGCAATCCAGTGAACAGCATTCCTCCATGGCCTGTGCTTCAGCTCCTGCCTCCAGGTTCCTGCCCTGAGTTCCTGCCTTGGGCTCCCTGAGTGATAAACTGTCCCCCAAGAGATGTAAGCTGAATAAACCCTTTCTTCCCCAAGTTGGTGTTGGTCAAAGTGTTTTGTCACAGCAATGGAAGACAAACTAGAACAGAAATTGGTACCAGGAGTGGGGTATTGCTGTGACAGACCTAACCTTGGTGTTTTGGGGAAGGACTGTGGAGGCATTTGGAACTTTGGGCTAGAAAGATCATTGAATGCCTAAAGATTGTTGCTGTGGAGCTTCGAGCACTTTTGCTGAAGGATTTGTAGAAGATGGAGGCCTGGCTTCTGAAGTTTCTAGTTTCAAAGGGGAGCAGAGATCATCAGGACTGTTTAATCTGTGGGTTCTGGTCAGCTGGGGCTGAATAATCAGCTGTAAGTAACAAGAGACCAGAACCTGAAGTGAAATCTTTGTAGTACTGGGACAATTGATGCTGGTTAGCTGGGGCTGAAAAGTCAGCTATAAGTAACAAGAGACCAGCATCACTGTGGTGAAATCTTCTGGAAAAAATTTCTTCAGGGTCAGCACACAGAAGCTATGTTCCAGAAGGGGCCCGAGCCTCTGTGTCAAGACAGAAGCAGGACTTGGTAACGTGTAAGAGTCTCCTATATGGTTCCTGTGTTGAAAGCATGAAGGGGTCACAGAGAGCAGCTGAGGCCTGGTGCTATGAGAGACCAGGAAAGTCCACTGGATAGAGTGGGGCCTTGGTTGCAGTGAAGACCCCAGGATTCCAGGGGTCAGGAAGAGAAGCTGAGGTTTTGCATCAGGAGAGGTCAGAAGCAACCTCAGTTTCAGTGGTAACCCCAGCTTTTTGGAGATGCCAGGACCATGGGACAGCCACCAAAAGCAGCGGCAGGTGTGAAATGGAGTTGGCCTGGGACTGCGAGATGAGCTGTGTGTGCCATGGACGGCAGAGTCAGAGAAGGGTAGCTGTCAAAACCTTTTGGAGCCCAGAAGATTGTGAATGAGTCCCAGGTGTCCAGCCTTGAGCTACTTGCTGGACTTAGGTTTTGTTTGAGTGTGCCTGGTTCTTCCCTTTGAAATAGGACAGTACTTGTTTTGGATTTTACAGCAGCCCACAGTTAAGAGACTTTTAATAGACTGAACTTTTAAGTGTTTCAACATTTTAAGGACTGTGGGGCTTTTAAGGTTGTACTGTCTTAGGTTGTGATTAATGTTAACATCATACTTTAGGGATAAGAACTGGAAAGGTGATGGTTTAATAGTGATGTGTTTTGTGTGTCAAGTTGATAAGGGGTCAATTGTGCTGGATAGCTTTAGTGTCAACTTGACATACCTGGGTTGAGGAAGCCTCAACTGGGGAATTGGCTCCATTGAATTTGGCCTGTGGCCACATCTGTGGAGTACTGTCTTGATGGTCGAGCAGTGTGGGAGGGCCCAGCCCACAATGAGTGGTGCCACCCTGGGCAGGTGTTGTGTACCATATAAGAAGGCAGGCTGGGCATGAGCCAGAGGAGCAAGCCAGTGAACAGCATTCCTCCATGGCCTGGGCTTCAGCTCCTGCCTCCAGGTTCTTGCCCTGAGTTCCTGCCTTGGGCTCCCTGAGTGATGAACTGTGCCCCAAGAGATGTAAGCTGAATAAACCCTTTCTTCCCCAAGTTGGTGTCAGTCAGAGTGTTTTGTCACAGCATTGGAATACAAACTAGAACACCATTCTTATTATTGTAAATGTACTCTGGTGGTTTCTTGATATTTCTTTACTTTGCTTAATTTTTGACAGAGGAATCCTTACTTGTATTATCACTAGAGGTTTTACATTTTAAGAATTTTGAAATTTATTATTATTGTTTACATATATGAAGTCTTTTTGTGAGGAGCATGCAGCTCACTGTAGGTCAAAGGACAACTTTGGGGAGTTGAATCTCTCCTTTATCCAGTGAACCTTTTCAGTGTTCCTATTTCACCTCTTGAAGCCATTGTAACTAATGCCACTTAGACAGTGATGAAGACAAACTAAACCCTTCTGTTACAAATGTCTACCTATGAACTTTTAGCAAATTCAGACTAACAAAGTGGACAGCAGAAACACATCCAAATTCTAAGGTGAGAATCCATCAGAGCCAAAATATCTTACCTCCCTCAAATTTCTCTATGTCACTTCCTATAAATACTATTAAATAATTTTATGGAGGTATATTGACATAACAGTCCATACATATGAAATATATAATCATGTGCCATAAAACAGTGTTTTTCTATTACATTTTAGATTATAATGGAGTGGAAATATCCTTACCAACTCATAACATTGTACCCATTGTAATTTAAGAGCAATGTTTGTGGTGATGCTGTAATAAAGACACGAACTGTGTTACCAATCAAATAAGGGTGAAACACATAACATACAGAGTCATGAAAACTGAGTGTATGGCAGACTGGACTGTCTAGGTGTGAGAAAACACACACTCTAAGCTTTTCAGATGGACTAAATAAATTAATGATGCATCTCAGCTGTCCACATCCTTAAGCAACCTACAACTATATAAAGCTAAGTTTAATGATATTAATACATTTGTGAAGTCATCAAATCCATATACATTACCTCACCAAGTTACTTCCAGCCCTTCTTATTACTGTTACATAGATTTTATTAATGATATTTTATGTAGCATGAGCAATATTCTTTCATAAATTTTCAGTATGCAATACTGAGTGTTTTTGTTTAAGGACTTTATGCTGGGACAAGTGAACAAAAGAAAGCTGTGACATAGCATTTTAAGTCCTTAATATTTAAGTTACAGAAAGAAACTTGGGTTAGGATTATCTTTAAATCAGATCAGAGATAATCACTGCTTAATCTCCCCCTACACAAACAAATATGGTTTGTTACACTTTGCTCACTTTTCTTGGTAGCCTTATTCATATCTTCTATTTGATTTTCTTGTTTGAGATGGTGTGAGAGCAAGTTTCCTATGGGAACTGGCACTCCCTAAATAGAGCAGCTGGACACTGATTGGGGCAGTGACCTTGTAGTTCCTTGGCAGCAAAAGTGATCTCACCCATTGTTTTCAGTTATTTGCTGGAACTTGGCTAGCTTCATGTCAGTAGTAATGAGTTTCCCTCTGAACAAATGAATCAATAAAGTTTTTAAATGGGAGGAAACATTTTCAAAAGAGAAAAAATAGTTCCCATAGGATAAGGAACTAAATAAATCATTATAAAACTTTGTTTGTACAATCTAATTAAGAACATACTGGCTCTCAGAGTTTACTAACAAATTGCATTAGTGATTTCATGTTTAAAAAAAACTCATTTGCTTTTAAAATTGTTGCTAATTTATTGAGCATGATTTTAGGATTCTAATTCATACATTTATTATGCTACAGTATTTTTCTCATTTCATCTATTTTCTTTAAAATATTTCATTATTTTTTATTTTATGTGTATAAATGTTTTGCCTGCATGTATGTAAGTGCACCAATGTCGTGCAATGGCCATAGAGGCCAGAAGTGCTGCATTGGATCTCTTGGAACTGGAGTTCAGACAGTTGTTGGTTGCCATGTGGGTTCTGGGATTCATACCCAGGTCCTCTGCAAGTACAGCCAGTGCTGTTAACCACTGAGCAGTCTCCCCAACTCATCATGTCACTATTTTATGTGAGAGACATTTTAATTTATTTGTTGTTTGTTTGGAACACAGTCAATATCCTTAGATGCCCTGGAACAGGCTCTTTGTAGACCAGGCTGGCCTCAAAATCACAGAGATTACACTACCATTGCCTCCCAAATGCTGGAAATAAAGACTTGCACCATCACACCCAGCTTATATGAGAGACTTTGTCTTTGAAAGATTTCCGTTACATTATTTACAAATATGTGATCACAAACACTAGATTTTTAAAGGATGTGACCATGATACAAATTTTAAATAGTACTTACTGGTATAGCAATCAAATTCAGATTAGCAAAATAACTGTCCTCTTTAGTGCAATAAGCCTCTGTACTCTAAAACCTCAGAATGTCAATGCCAGTATGTATAGTGAGGGGTTCTAGAATAAACAAAGCATGTTTGTAATGATGATAGTCGATCATTATTGCCAAAAGTAAAGATTATTCCCACTATTATCTTTAACTTTACAAAATGGCTTAAAAGCTGCCAATATATGAAAGCCAGACCCACAACATTAGAGCTATAAATACATACATATTACCATTGTTAGTAATATAACAGAGATAATATAAAGAGAGAGAACTTAACTCAAAAATAATAAATATGAGTATGTTAGAAATTATGTTCAGTAGAGGGCTGGAGAGATGGCTCAGTGATTAAGAGCACTGGCTGCACTTGCAGAGAACCCAGGTTCAAATCACAGCACACACACATAGAGGTTAAAAACCATCCATAACTCAAGTTCCAGAGGAAATCCCACACCCTCTTCTGACCTCCATTGGCATCTCACAACACAGGTACACTTACACACATGCAGGCAATATACTCATGCACACAAGTAAAAAAAAATAATAAAAGAAATTGTTTTAAGTGGTATGAAATTTGAATGAATTTGGTTGGTGGTATTGCTAGTACATTTTGAGCATACTAAAGTGTTTTCATTTTTTATTAAAAAACTAAGTTCTCTGTCAGGCTCTAATCCTCAAATATTTTATACAATGAAATTATGTAAGAAATAAGTGAACCTAAACTACATACATATCTCATAGTTACAACTCTATATAAATACTGTCCTTGCATTTTTACAAATGTTTTTATTTTTATTTTATGTGTATGGGTGTATTACCTGCATGCATTTAAGTACAACTGTGTCATTCAATGTCTGTTGATGTCAGCAGCAGACATCAGATCCCCTGGAACTGGAATTATGGACAGTTGTTAGCCACCATGTGGGTGCTAGAAACTGATCTTGGATTTTATGCAAGAGAAGCCAGTGCTCCTAATTACTGAGTCATCTCTCCAGTCCCTGCACTTGAATTTTTAATTTTACTTTAATTGAAGATAATTAGAAAAAAATAGTTGAAACGACTGGAATTCCAAGTTGTTGTAAATATTGTGTACTTTCAATTGGTTATACATTGTATAGTTAATAGTTGGTTTTAAAAGTACTCAATGAACAGATTAATATAAAAACAACTGAAATATGAGTAGAAAAAATTCCAGGTCAAGCTGGATTTTAAAACAATCCTGGAAAGAGAATGTACAGCTTACTCATAGATGTAGGAGATGATACTAATATTACTTGAATTGAAGGATCTGGTGAAAAAAAGCAGTAAATAACTTTGAAAAAGAAAATGAATTACGCCAGGCATGGTGGTGCACGCCTTTTTTTTTTTTTTTTTTTTTTTTTTTTTTTTTTAATATGGAGCCCTTCACGAATTTGCGTGTCATCCTTGCGCAGGGGCCATGCTAATCTTCTCTGTATCGTTCCAATTTTAGTATATGTGCTGCCGAAGCTAGCACTAGGTGCACGCCTTTAATGCTAGCACTTGGGAGGCAGAGGCAGGCGGGATCTTTGTGAGTTCAAGGCCAGCCTGGTCTACAGAGTGAGTTCCAGGACAGCTGGGGTTACAGGGAGACCCTATCTTGAAAAAAGAAAAGAAAATGAATTACACTGATAATAAATCAAACACATTTGACCTTTTACTTCCCCAGTAAGCTTGGGGAAAAATATCATGTCCATGAACAGGAAAAAAATGCAGAATAAAATGGCACCCAAATCCTCGAAATCAGAAAACCAGGACTAAGGGAAACAGGTAAGGAAAGCCTCTATCAAAGTTCCAAAGATTACAACACCAACTCAATAGGAAACAGAATCTGACCATTTTCCATTTAACAGTTTGATTTTCTCTTCTGATTGCTGCTCTGCAGCAGCCTCCATTTTCTGGAGTTTTGTAAATACATGAGGAAATACTAGGATGTTCAAGAAGGCACTAATAAGTAGCAGAAACAGAAAGGTGGGATGTTTCCTGTCAATTTCTGGCACTCCATGACTCCACATCTCAGACTTGGGAAGTTTTTCATTTTATTTAGAATCATATAATCTCAACAAAGCAGAGCCTGGGATGTTCTAGAATGAATCCAACTATCCCAAGTCCAAAGACTGAGTAGTGCCAGTCCCATCGTACAACTTCATAATGATAACCATTGAGACTGCTCTCTGAATTTTGTTTAGCAGTATCAGGTATGCTAGTCTGTACTCTTTTTTGCTACAATTGCTCAATAAAAAAAAAATAGAAAGAAAGCATATGCCACGAGCCTTAGGTGCAGTTTCCACTATAGATATGTCACAGGGCTGGGCGTCTCACAGACACATATTCTCTGAGTGTGACCAGTCTCAACATTTTGCAAAAAAAAAGTTTCTTTGGGGAGCTGGAGAGATGATTCAGTGGTTAAGATTGTTCTTGCAGAGTACCTGGGTTCTCAGCACCTACATGGTGGCTCACAACCTCTATAACTCCAGTTCCAGGGGAATCCAAAGATTTCTTTTCATCGCCATGGGAATTGCATGACACAGGTGCACTGACATATGTGCCCACAATATACATAAAAAATAACAAATAACTATTTTAAAAAAGAAGTTTTTTAAATGAGTGGTTAGTGGTATACTTGTCTATAAATATAACTATCCAGATTTAGCAGAGTAAGAATCTACATTTGTCTAGGTGTATGACAGCAATCAGGTTTTCTCCAGGATCTATGCCTTCTATAGCCATATGTATTTGGCTATGTTACAGTGCCAACTGTGACTTCCATCCAATTTAGAGGGCTTTAAGTCCAAATGCATAGTTGTTGATCACTCCCAAGGTAAAAATGCCACTACTGCAATTGCTATAGTTTGTTGTCCAGGTCGTTGTTGTGGTTAATAGGCTTTGAATTTGGAGTTGGACCATTGATTGTGTTTCTCCCTTAGCAGCCTGGATAGTACCCTCTAGAAATATGAGACCTAGTCTTCAGAGAGAAGGCTTTCAGGTCAGTTCCAACTCCAGTGTGTTCCTTGTCCTGTGTCCAAAGTATGTCCTGTCTTCAGCAATAGGATCTTACCTTCAAGTTTGAGAAGATAATAAAGGTCTGAGGCAATAGCTTCTGTTATTTAGGGAGTCTCTTAGGCTGCCTTGACCAACTCTACACCTAAGGCTCCAGAAGCTAAAGGGAATACTAATGTATCCCTCAAATCTCATCATTGAAACTACCTCATGCAACAGAGTTTGATGCACACAGATGGCTGCAACTTCCCAAAGTGTAGAGAATAAGAGACTGCAGAGTCCACATCCCTAGAGAGGACTCCTATATTAAACTTCCTCCACAGATGGCTCAGGGACTATTGCAGAAGAAGGATGTAGAAAGATTCTAAGAGCCAGGGTTGGTGCCTGATAATAAGGAGACAGAGTCTTCCAGACCTCCAGAAACTTGCTCGTATGGACTTACACCAATGGTGACAACATGTATAACACCCATGCCTACACAATCAGTCAAAACCCAACCCTGAACTGGGGAAATGGGCAGCAGGTTCTAACCTTTGGCAAAAAAAAACTATTGGCAATTGATCACTTCTGGGTGAGGGACAGTTGATCTTCTTTAAGGGAGTGAGTACATAGGCTGAGTAGACTCCAGTGTATGGACTTGCACCAAGAGACATCTGGTTGGTCCTAGTAGTTCAAGAAACTCCCAAAGGTACAAAAGCCTGACTGGATAGGCCTTAACATATTTGACAGAATGCATGAGATCCAGTGGGTGGGGTGGGGTGGGGGCTATGGATGGTGTGGATGGGGAAGAGGGCCTACATTTGATTAATATTTATTTCATGAAATGCACAAAAATTTAATAAAATATACTTTAAAATATATATGTTAGTCTGAGGGCTGGAGAGATGGTTCAGGAGTTAAGTGCACTGTGTGCTCTTGCAAGAGGACCTGGGTTCAGGGCCCAGAACCCACACGGTGGCTAACGACTATCTGTAACTCTAAATCCAGTGGATTTGACACCCTCTTCTGACCTCCATGGGCACTGCTTGACCTGGTGCACTTGCATACATGCAGGCAATAACTTCATACACATAAAATATATCTTTAAAATACAAAAGAAAAAAAGAATAAACATGTGCGTGTGTGTGTGTGTGTGTGTGTGTGTGTGTGTGTATCCTAGTCTCACTTTATATAGGAACAAAAGTGAAAAGTGATTTTGCCTCTGGGCTGAAGGATGTTCTACCTTCTCCCCTCACAGACAATTCATCATGTGCATTTGTATATTCATTCAATAAATATTTAATGAGCATCTATTATGCACATGATCTTTACTTCAAGAAAATAATGTTAGAATGACATTGATCTTGACGACCTTCTCCCTCCTACTTTATATTCTCTGAATCCAGCAATATTTTAAGTAGGTGTGTAAATCACTGTGAGGTGAAAGAACAGGCAACATTCATGAATTACATTTTTTCTTCAAGTCTCTCTTTTTGGGGAAATATTTAGTCATTCACCACAGTGCCTCTGTTCTTTCCTAGAGACTTTCTCACACCATCAAACTTTCATTGGGCTTTTATTTTGCTTCTATAGGGGTACTGGTTATAAATGTTAACAAAGACATATAATCTGTCAAGAGAATAATGCGTGTCTCCCCACGGTACTAATACTAAGGGATATTAAGTAAATAATTTTAAATATTTAGGGATGCTGGAAACAGATATTAGGGATGTTGAAAACAGATATTAGGGCAGGTGAGTCACTGGAGATGTTATTCTTTTTGAGATTCCATCTCATTTAATGCTGACACTCTTAATAGGACAAGTAAGTTCCACTTTAAGAATCCACATTGAAGGGTATTTGGGTACACAAACCTGATTCCATACAGAAATTTTGTGGAGAAGGCAGAATGCAGGTACATAATGGGTGGGATCTAAATATGATCCTATATTGTATTAAATTCACAAAAATAAATATATATATTAATTATACAAATATTAGTTAAGTAGTTTGAAAATTGATAATTCATATATTATAACTTTGTGACATAAAATAAATTAAAGGCACTCTAATTTTGAGGGTCTTAATACTTCAAACAAAATCCTTCAAACATGTGATGAAATAAAGTAGAACTGTACAATTCTCTCCTAGCTTAAAAATTGTCACAGATTATTGAATAAATATGAAGTCATTACTTTTTCCATCTTCTCAATATATCAGCTAGTCATCTCTTTTTTAATTTATTGATGTTTTGTGTATTTCATACAACATTTTTCATTTCATTTCAGGCATATTCCCCTATCTCTTCCCCCCACCCCATGCCATCCCATCCCAGATCATTCATTCTGCCATAACTGTCCTGCATCTTTCTCTCAGTCTTTTTTTATGCTTAGGAATTCACATTTTTCTCCATTAATTCATAATGCTCTAAAATATGGATACATACTCTCCACCCAAATACAGTAATTACAGAGTCTGAAAATAATTGGTGGGTAGATTCTAGAGCCCATTGAGATTCACATTATAATGGCATAGTTGCTTTCAGCTAAACACTACTATAACCATAATGTCATTCAGCTTGCCTTTCATCTGGGGGATTTGGTGTTAGCATCCACAAATAAGGGAAACCATTCTCCATTTGTCTTTCTTGGACTGTGTTACTTCACTCAGCATAATGGCTTCGAGCTCCATCCATTTACCTACAAAGCTCATAATGCCATCTTTCTTTACCACTGAATAGTACTCCATTGTGTAGATGTACCACATTTTTGTCATCCACTCATCTGTTGAGGGGCATTTGGGTTGGTTCCAGCTCTTCGCTATTGTGAAGAGAGCTGCAATAAACATGGATGTGCATGTATCTTTGCAGTAGGATGAGTCTTTGGGGTATATACCCAGGAGTGGTATGACTGGGTCAGGTGGTAGGCTCATTCTGAGTCTTTTAAGGGTTCTCCACACTGCTTTCCATAGTGGTTGTACAAGTTTACATTCCCACCAGCAGTGGATGAGTGTTCCTCTACAGCATCTGTTGTCTTTTGTTTTCTTGATCTTAGCTAGCCATATTGGAGTGAGATGATATCTGAGAGTGGTTTTAATTTGCATTTCCTTAATTATTAATGATGATGAACACTTTTTAAGATGTTTCTCAGCCATCTTTAATTCCTCACTGGTGAAGACTCTGTTCAGCTCTTTACTCCATCTTTTGAGTAGGTCATTTGTCTTCTTACTTCTTTGTTTTTTGAGTAGTTTATATATTCTTGACGTTAATGCTCTGTCAGATGTGTCACTGATAAAGATTTCTTCCCACTCTGTGGGTTTTCTCTTCACCTCCTTGATTGTTTCTTTCACTGTACAGAAGCTTTTGAGTTTTATGAGGTCCCATTTGTCAACTGTTGACTTTACTTCTTGTGCAGCTGCTGTCTGATTTAGAAAGTCTTTTCCTACACCTATGTCTTGTAGGTTGTTGCCAACTTTTTCTTTTATCGCCTTTGGGTTTCAGACCTAATGTTGAGATCTTTGATCTACTTGGAGTTTATTTTTGTACAGGATGAGAGGTAGGGGTTTAATTTTGTTCTTCTACAGATGGTGATCCAATTTTGCCAGCACCATTTGCTGAAGATGCTATCCTTCCACCACTGAACGTTTTTTGACCCTTTGTCAAATATGAGGTGGCTGAAATTGTATGAGCTCAAATTTGAATCTTCAATTTTGTTCCATTGGTCAACTGATCTGTATTTGTGCCAGTACAAGGCTGTCTTTATGACTATGGCCCTGTAATATAGTTTGAAGTCCGGTAGGGCAATGTCCCCTGTATTGCATTTTTCACTCAGGGTCGCTTTAGCTATTTGGGGTCTTTTGTTTTTCCATATGAATTTAATGATTTTTTTTCCAAGTCTGTGAAGAAGCTCGTAGGGATTTTGATTGCAATTGGGTTGAATCTGTATATCAGTTTGGGTAAAATGGACATTTTTACTATATTAATTTTCCCAATCCATGAGCATGGGAGGTCATTCCATCTTTTGATGTCATTTTCAATCTCCTTCTTCAGGGGTTTAAAATTTTTGTTGTAGAGATCTTTGGTATCTTTGTTTAGGTTTGTTCACAGGTATCTTATTATTTCTGAGGCTATTGTGAGTGGGAAGGTCTTCTTGTATTCTTTATCCACTTGTTTATTTTTAGTGTAAAGAAAGGCTACTGATGATTCTAGGTTAATTTTTTAGCCAGATACTTTACTAAAACTCTTAATCCTTTCTAGAAGTTTTCTGGTGGAGTTTTTAGCATCCCTTAAGTAAACTATCATACAATCTGCAAAAAGGGATAGCTTAACTTCTTCTTTTCTTATTAGTACTCCTTTAATTTCCTTCTCTTGTCTTATTACCCTAGCAAGTGTTTGAGCACTATGTTGAAGAGGAGTGGTGATAGAGGGCAGCCTTACTGGGTTCCTGCCTTTAAAGGAAATCCTTCCAATTTTCCTCCATTTAGGATGATGTTGCCAGTGGGTTTGCTATATATGGCTTTGATCATGTCGAGGAATGTTCCTTTCAGCCCTCTCTAGGACTTTAAACATGAAGGGATGCTGGATCTTGTCAAAGGCTTTTTCTGCATCAATTGAGATGATCACGTGGTTTTTGTCTTTCAGTCCATTTATGTGTTTTATGATATTTATTGATTTACATATGTTGAACCATCCTTGCATCTCTGATATGAATCCAAGTTGATCATGATGGATGATCTTTTTTGATGTGGGTCTGTATGCGATTTGCAATTATTTTGTTGAGAATTTTTGCCTCTATATTCATTAGTGAGATGTGTCTATAGCTTTCATTTTTGCTTGCATCTTTGCCTGGCTTTGGTATTAGAGTGATGCTGGCTTATAGAAGGAGTATGGGAGAATTCCCTCTGTTTGTATCCTTCTAAACAGTTTGAGTAGCAAAGGTTTTAGGACCTCTTTAAATGTTTTTTAGAATTCTGCCCTGAAACCAACTGGACTGGGGCTTTTCTTAGTTTGGAGGTTTTTAAATTACATCTTCAATTTCCTCAAATATTAGGGATCTGTTTAAACTGTCAATCTCTTCTTGGTTAAGCTTTGTTGGTTCCCAGGATTTCAGATATTCATCCATTTCTCTTAGGTTTTCCAATTTAGTGGAGTATAGGTTTTTGAAGTATTCCCATATGATTGTCTGGATCTTTCCTTTGTCTCTTGCAATGTTTCCCCTTTCATCACTAAATACTATTGATTTGGAGTTGCTCTTCTCTTTTTTTTTTTTTTTTTTTTTTTTTTTTTTTTTTTNGCAAGAGAAAGAGAGAAGGAAAGAAAGAAGCGGGAGGGCGGGCCCGGGACGGCGGGAGAGGGGCACGGCCCGCGCAGACTGCCGGGAAACGAGCCCCCCGGTGGGGGTGGGGGGTTGAGGGGCCGGGTGCAGTCAGGTCCATGAAGCCGTTGCGGGCACGCTTGGTTCGATATGTCGGCCCGGACCCGGCGGGGCCGGAGGGTGGGTAGCTCCATGGTGTCGGTCGCGAGTGGACGGATGGTGGGGGGGCAGGTGTGCCTTCTTGGGCCCGGGGGGCGGAGAGAAGGCGGCAGATGCGAATCCGGGGGGAGGGAGTAGGGCCGGGGGGCCCCAGTAGGTTCGCGGGGGAGAATGGCCGCGAGTGCGGAGCAGAACGGACTGACCTCGGGGAGTGGGGGGAAAAGACCGCGGGAGATGGGGTGGGGCCTTTGGGGTAGGGAGGGGGCGGCGGACGGCGCGCAGGGGGTGGGCCGGGTGATCGCTCCAACCGCGCAGTGGGTGGTGGCCAGGTCCGCCCAACTAGTGGGGATAGAAGGAAGCGGGGCGGGAAGGCCGGCAATGGGGTGGTATACAGGTAGGTGCCCCGCTTGGGGTGCAGAACCTTGCGGAGTCGTGATCTTCAGGGTTCATGGTGCCTTTGAGTCATATCAACTGGGCCCGCGTGGGCGCTTCTGAGTACTTGTCCGGTGAGATCGATTGTGATCTGCATATTCGCAAATAGCTACGCCGCTGGTTTAATTGGTGCCAAGTGCTTGGAATACTTTTTTTCCATCCTTCCTCTAAGGTGGTGGCCGGCCGGTGAGGGGAGAGGGGTTTGCGTGTCCGAACAGCATATAGAGATGCACGTTCCTAATCCAGTCTCCCCATCTATCCTTTCCGATTGGGGGTTAGAAACATTAGTATTTCAGTTAGTCTTGAGAGATGTGCGTGCTTCTTGTTTACTTTAGTTTTGGTTTGTACGCTTGGTCTAGGTTTGTATTTACGCTGTTATGATTTTGTTGCTTTCCTCTCGGTATTGCTTGGGATAGTTTGCTCTTTCCTACTGTTTTCTTTGGACGTGCCTTATGAGGATGTTCAGAGTGTTGGTGGGGGGCCCCTTCTTAGACTGTTTCCTTTAGTCATCTTGTTCATATCGTGGAAGTTCTTCTTTCTCCTTCAATCTATATGGCATGCTTGTGCTGGGTATAGTAGTCTGGTTGGCATCTAATTCATTTATCTCTGGGAATATTTTGGTCCACATTCTTCTACATTTCATAGTTTGCAGTGAGAATAAACTGTGAATGTGATTCTTATGGGTTTTCCCCTTATAGGTAACTCGTTGTTTTTCTTTTGTGGCTTTCCAGAATTTTGTCTTTGTTTGGGAATCTAGTGTTTTAACAATTATAATGGCCTGGAATGTTCTTTTCCTGGGCATTGTCTGATGTTCGCTGTGTAGCTTCTTGTAGTTGTATGGGTTTATTTTTTTTTTCAGTTTGGGGAAATTTTCATTCTATTTTCTTGTTGAAGATCTGGTCATAGTGTTGTCTTGGGATGCTGCGGTCTTCTTCTCCTTCCACTAGGTCCCGCTGATGGCAGAGGTTTGGTATTTTTCCATAGTGTCCCAACATTGCTTGGTTGTACTACTCTTGGTGGTGTTTTTATGTTATTTTTTCATAATCGTTACTTGAGCATTCTATTTGGTCCATGTTATCCTGCATTCTGATATTAGTGTTTTTTTTTCTACTGCCTTCTTCCATTCTGCTTCTGAGGCTTTTTCCCATCCTTTCCTGTTGATTGGATAAATGTTCAATTTCCTTTTTCATTTCTGTGATTTCTTTAGTGTTTCCACTTCCTTCTGGAGCTTATCATTATCATCTTGTAGGTCCTTGGTTTATTGGTCGCTTTCTTTTTCTCTTTCAGCCTGGGATCTTTTCAGCATTTCCACTTCCTTACAGAGTTTGTCATTTTCTCCCTTTAGTTCTTTCCAATGTTTGTCATTATCTCCCTCTAGGTCCTTCCTGAGTTTTTCAATCTCTCTCCTTAGTGCTTTTCAATTGTCATTATCACCCTCTTGGTACTTCTTGAGTTTTTCATTCTCTTCCCTTAGTTCTATAATTTCTTTGAATATGTCCACAATTATTTTGCTAAAGTCTGTGTCTGGGTTTCCTTCCAGGGAGATCTCATTGTTGGAGTCTTCAGTAGGATTGGTAGAGTTTGGTGTGGATTTATTATGAGCTTTTCACATGGTAGTTTTGTGTGTGTGTGTGTCTTTGGCATGTGAATTTGTTCATTTATTTGTTTCTTTGGGTTTTGGTGCCTCAACATTGGCTGCACAGCTAGATCCTCTGCACCACCACTTCCCTAGGCTGGTCTTTTGCAGGTTGGTGTTCTGCAGGACACGGGTGAAGTCTGCTCGCCCAACAGGGCGTATGCTGGACTTGTGCTGTGTGGAGCATGGCTAACTCTGCCCCCATCACATGCTGGGGCTAGAAGTTTGGAAGGTCCCAGGCAACACCAGGGTACAGGGGTGCCCAAATTCCCCAGGAAGGCAGCCCTCACCTGGTCCTTTGAATGTTGACGTTCTGCAGGACACAGGTGAAGTCTTCTTGGAGATATTATTTAAGATAAACTTTTTGCTTGGTCTGAGAGAGTTGTAGTTTCCTCTCTGGTAAAAGCTCAAACATATATATTAAACACTAGAGGAATGGTAAAACTTATATAATATGCAGAATCAGATGGCCTATATTGAGCAAGACTGTACCACTCATTTCTTTTCTGTCTTTGAAATCTTTGTGTGAAAATCATACATGAGTACAGTAAATGAACCATTTCCATCCATCTCTCCCATCTCCTAACTACTTTGTTTATGCCCAACTCCCTCACAATTTCCTGTATCCTTCTTCTGACCTCCTCAGCATTGCACAACACGGGTGCACCAACTTACATGCAGACAGTACACATAAAATATTAAATAAAATTTTTAAAAAGAAGTGGATTCTTCTCTAGGGTCTATGTCATCTCCAGACATGTGTTCTTGGCTGTTTATGGTACCACACATGAGTTTCCTTCAATTGAGCAGGCTTTAAGTCCAAGAGACTGTTGACTACTTCCAAGACCAAAGTACCACTACTACATCAAAAGTGATTATTTGCTGATCTTCTCACTATTGTGATTCATTGTGGTTTTCGGTCATTTCCATGGTGAGCCAAGCCATGTAGAACACATGCATGGGAAAACACAGCACAAGAACACATGGCACAATGTAAATCCAAGTACAAAATGGCTCTTTATTCAAATGCATCAGATCATTATATAGGCAGTGTGACATCACCGCCCCAGGACCAATCCCAGACCTTTGCATCATCACATCTCAATCCATGGGCATAGACAGAGAGGCCCTGTGACCCTCACTTGTGCCTCTGGGAGCTGCTGGATGGAAATGTTAGCTCACAGAAAAGCCTAAACTCAGATTAGATAAGCCCACATCTCCCCCTTTTTTGTATTAGCTTTCATAAGTTCAGAGAGTATTATAGAAATGGTGGTCAATTACCTTTATCTGGCCTAAATGGTCATGATTTCTCTGTAAAAATACTAAAAATGCCAAAATAAAAGCTAAATATAGAGAAAACCAACCCATAAATACAAACAACATTCATGCAAACTCAATTAGCAAGCATCTGTGTTCAATTTTACACACATAGAGAATTTGGTTGTATGACAAAGTCTCAAGTCCAGCTGGAAAGGCCTGCACATACATTTATGATGACAAAATGAAGTCCAGTCAGTGTTTGTTGTGATATCACAGTTTACCCCCATCTCCTCAGCCCTTACACTCTGACACACTCCCTCTTTGGTAAATGGACCCTAGGCAATGGGGAAAGGGTCAAGAGAGGGTAAGAAGTAAAACAGTCCATTTTTCTTTGAAGTGACACATCAGACTCTGAGGTCTGTCCAAGCTTTGTTTCCAATGGGTTGGTAATTCATCCAGGGGTCACATTTTTCTTTTTTTTTTTTTTTTNCTGTTTATAATGGGACCTAATGACGTTTACCTTCCAGATGCTGAGAAACCTTCCTACCTCTCTCCTTTATAGGACAAATAAAAACATGATGGTACTGAAGTAATTCCCTAACTGTAATTTAGAGCCAACTGTTATAGTGGTAATTTTTTATAAAACAGGCATAACTACCTTCTTGTTGTTGTTGTCTTTTTGAGACAGGGTCTCCCTGTAGCACTGGCTGTCCTGGAGCTCACTCTGTAGACCAGGATGTTCTTGAACTCACAAAGATCTGCCTGCCTCTGCCTCCCAAGTGCTAGGATTAAAGATATGCCAGGCTGACAACAAATTTCTTTTGTGGCCTTTAATGTATTTAGCTACTAGAGGGTGCAAGTTTATGGTATCATTCATGTGCTATCCTCCCAAAGAGTGGGCTATAACCACTTAGATTTTGGGGGGTGTACCAATATCAGGCTGCCACAAGCTGCACTATATCTAGTCAACTGAGGTGTAGTATACAAGTATTTCTTGACTCCAGAGACCATTTTCTTCCATTGATCTGCACAGTGCTCTCTGACACCATGAAGATCAGCTATCCATTAGGAGCATGAGATCTCAACATAATTTTCCCTTTTCATGCAAACACCATATCACCTTTGGCAGTAGGATCTTCCCATCATTTTTTGTGTGTACCCCAACATTACAGGCAAATAGCCTTTGTTTGTGAGGCCTTTTAGCTTGGCCAACAGCTCTTTGTTAAAAGTAGTCCATAACTGGTACCATTTATCCACATATATGTCTCACCTAATTATAAAGCAAAATTTAAAGGTAGGGTATTTATCCAAAGGGATAGGCACAAATATCCAAGGCACCATAATTTTTTGATGTTTTAACAAATCTATTCCCCTACCAGTACCTAAGCTTTAAAAGACTCCATACTTATACCTGTCCCAAGTACCCCTCTTTACTGATTTTACTTTTTTATCTTTGTTCCTTTAGGTGTGTGGAATATATCTCCCAACTGCTTTCAACTCTGTAAAAAACCTAGACCTAGGCATTATGCATTAGATTAAGCATAAACCAGGTCCAACATAGCATGGGAAAATTCTAGCTAATTGTTTCACCAAGGCACAAATGAGGGGCATTAATTTAGCTAATTCTTTAGCACCTGTAGTCATCCTCATGAATCCATCTGTTATCCAGGGGTTCTTACCCATGGCCTTCCTGTATTTCTCTTGTTTTGAGAGATACATCGAGCCTGACTCAAGCTGCCTAGCCCTGCACAGGACCAAGGAGAGACATGTCTTCCCTTGCCTCTTTTTTATTAGCTGAGTCAGGCAAGCCCCGGGCCTGATTTCTGGTTGGTCAAAACACCTGCTTTTTTTGTGATGCCATCTGACTGCTGCAGGAGGCCCCATGCAGGCAAACTTTTCCCACCCCTCTCTCTCTGGGAACATATAACCAAACCTTTTCCCATAGTTAGGAGTGGATTGAGGATTTTTTTCCCTTGCTCCAACATTGTACCCTGCCATAACACCAATGATATCAATTATGGCCTGTAAGAGGGCCACAATGTTTATGGATTGGAATTGTCATTTTTTTTTATTTTAAAATAAAAAAATTGACAAAAAGTTTAGAGATGAGAGTGCTCTATAAACTGCACCACAGAGGGAGCCACATTCCCAACCCCTTCTTTTGTCTTATCAGCATGAATAGAAATTTCTCTCTTGTTTTTAGACTATTACATTTTTATGTACAATCTTTAAAAGGCAGGAGTTTCATTACATACCCACAGAAATGAACCAAACTCCAAAGATCTGATAAGCTCAATCAAACTGTCTCTTATTGGATTGTGTACTGCTCCATCAAGGAGGTAAAACCTATTCTTTCTTGAGCCAAATTATCTTTGATGGTAAAAGAAATGTCACAAATAATATTTGTACAATACAGAAAAATGTGGAGAACACTTATGTACATTTAATCCCAAAGCTGTCACTGGAAATCTAGTACAAATCAGGAGTAAATCAAATATTAACAGCAATTTATATTCCCAATTAGCTTAAGTGTGTTATCATTTTTATATTGAAAATATTTAGTAAAACAATTGTTTTATTTTATTGTTTTATTGTTTTACTAAACCTTTATTACCATATCATCTGTATATAAAGCTTTGGCAAAAGCTGAACACCATTTAAACAAACCTTGACCAGATATACATTTTAGTTTTTAAACTACTTGGGTTGAACCATTATTAGAGAAGTTAAGCTTAATTATATAGTTCCAACTTTTATTATAACAAACCATTTTGTTATAAAACTTTTGTCCCAGTAAAACATCTAATTGATACAATACATTTATAACCCCATTAGTCACCTTTAATAAAGACAAATAAAATATAGGCAAACTAGCTGTGTGTGGCAGTGCATGCCTGTAATCCCAGCACTTGGGAGGCAGAGGAAGGCAGATCTCTGTGAGTTCAAGGCCAACCTGGTCTACATAGTGAGTTCCAGGACAGCTGGGGCTACAGGAAGACCCTGTCTCAAGACCACCAATAGATAGATAGATAGATAGATAGATAGATAGATAGATAGATAAATAGATAGATAGATAGATAAACTACCATGACTTTTGTTGAAATCAATTCATTTGTCAGCTGTTCGATTATACTAACAGATCTGAGTCTGGAATGAAAGGGCCAGTGCCAACCCTGAATATGCCTTTAATGGGTTTAAGCAGTATGTAAATACATATTAATAATTTATATAAGACCAATTAAAATTGATAATGACAAAAGGTATAAAGCAAATAGTTTTTATGAGTTGGATCTATTTGCACTTGCTTATAGTTGATTAATAGAGAGAACCTCTGAAGTCATAAGAGATTAAAATATAAACATACATTCACACACACACATGCACACTGGTTTTAAGGTGGCCTGTAGGGAAGAAATTACATTATCATTTGTTCTTAAAAAGAAATACAAAACAGTTCTTTAAATTTTTTCACTTAAATTGAACCAAGATTTTTAGTTTATGTTGTTAATAAGAATTTTTACTAATAGCTAGCAAGAAGCAATTTACTGGAGCCAGCAATTTTTTTCAGACAGGGATGGCCTCAAACTCCCATAGAAATCTGCCTGCCTCTGCCTCCACAGTACTGAAATTAAAAGACTGTTATACAAATTAATGTTAAAAGACAGTATGAGATACATTTAAAAATGAGCTTTAAGATGAATTGTTACTAACGGGCTTGGCAGCCTGTGTGCACACAGCAAGCAGGTAGTTGGCACCAAATAATAGGCCATGTGTAGTGGGGGAATGTGCAAGTAAAAAGCCTTTTATCTTTTTCAAAGTTTTTCCCTTCTCCCAATAAATTTTTGGAATACATTAAAGTTAGCTCCTGAGTAAGCCCTTTAAAGTGAAACAAGTTTAAAAGACCAAAATGCCTAGGAATTCTAATGTTTGCATATTTTTACTTAAAAGATGTTTGGGTTACCCGGGGTTTATAAACAACAGTATTGCATTTAGATTAAGCATGAGATGGAATTTGAAACAGCACCAGTTGAGTGTGCTGTTGCTGAGAGGAGCTGTTGGCCTGCTGCTTTTCCAGGAAATTGATAATTTTCCGTAGCTATCAGATACAAAATTGATTATTTTCTAGACAATATACCAGGTCAAAGAGTTGATTACTCCTTCCAAACTTCTTGCTACATAGCCACACCCAAAGTGTGAGGCTGATGGCCATCAGAGTTTAATATTCATCTAGGAGCTGATCAGCCCCCCCCTACAGCTGATAGGCTAGCAGAGAATCCAACTGTAAGTCTGATGGACCCACAACAAAGCCAGGAAATAATGCACACAACTGAAAGATCAGGTTAGATTAAAGAATTCACAGACAGCTCCCAAGAAATGCACAAAAAGCCAAAATGAAACACAATTTCATCTAGAAACAGATTGAAACAATAATAAAACATTCTAAACTGAAGACCAAGACAGATTGTAGAAAGATTAGAACATATTAGAAATGTTTATTATATTACTTTTTAGCTTGCAGTTTAAGGAGGGAAATGTGTTTTGTTTAGATTTGGTTTTTGTCATTTTGAGAAAGGGTCTCCTTGCAGCCCCAGCTGTCCTGGACTGCCTCTGTAGACTAGGCTGGTCTTTTTAAAAAAAAACTGTTTTGGGTTGCTGCAGCATAGCTGTAGCATTGTGAAACACATTAACTTGCATTAAAGAAGTATGGGCCTTGGCCCTTCAGTGTTACCTAGTAATTTAATTTGCATTAAAATCCTAGGAAGCCATGGCTTAAGGGTGTAGCTGCCTTTAGTAGAAAATTCTAAAAGTTGTAGGGAAAATGTCTATAAACTTGCAGTTTTAATACAAAATTTTAGGTGCAAGTGTCTTTAGAAAATTTAGGAGAAAAAGCAGAGAAGAAAATTGTTTCTTTTAAAATTTGGAAAAAATCCTGATCTGTATTTAAAACAGAGATGGGGAAGACATTTGAGAGAGCTCAGGGATAAAGTAAGCATAATAAATGTCTGAGCTCCACTAGGCAGCTTAGGTATGCAGCTGCTGAAACCAAGCCAGGTGGATAAAACAATTTTACAAGATGGATTTTGATATTAGAACCCAAGGTTTTATTTTTGGCCTCCAAAAATTATTAAAACTGATCTTAAGACCAAGCCTGACTGAGGCTGATAAGCCTCATGACTTTAATATTGGTTGATTCTGTTGGAAAATTTGTGGTTGGGGAGCTGGTGATTCCTGGGACCCACCAGGCCAGGAAATCACCCATTTCCATGGCCTACATGCAAGATGATGGCTTCATAACCAAACTTGTGGCTAGACAGGCCAAGAAACTGCCAGCTTGCATGGGCCCCATGTAAGTTGATGGCTTCATGATCCTGGCCAGGAAACTGCTAGTTTCCTTCATGCATGTAAAGCCATGTGTTCCCAATTTTCCAGCCCTGCAGCCTGCCAACAAATTGTGAGAGCCAGCCCCATAGCACAAAGAAGAGATTAAGAAGGAGGGAGAAATATTAGGAACAAAGAGCCAGGATTATAAGGTTCCGTACCCAAATTTCTCCAGGTTTTCTTCAAGCTCCAAGTTTGGGGGAATGCCAGTTGTTGTTTGTGGTCATTTTCATCATGGGCCAGGCCATGCAGGAAGCACATGTGCGAAGGCACAGCAAAAGGACACGTGGCAGGGTGTAAATCCAAATTTTAAAAAATGGTGCTTTATTCAAATGCAACAGACCATTATACAGGCAGCATGACATTACCTCCCAGGGACCAATCCCAGACTTTTATATCATCATATCCCAATTTGTAGGCACAGATAGAGAGTTCCTGTGACCTTCACTTGTGCCTCTGAGAGGCACTGGCTGGAAATGTTAGCTCATCCACAAGCCTAAACTCAGATTATATATTCCCACAGTTCATAGGCTTTACAGTGGAATAGGAACACCTGATTGGTTTTCTCCCTTTTCAGCTTGCATAATATCTTCTGATACTGTAAGAGCTTGTTTCCAGGAAGGCAATATCCAGGTCAGTTGCAGTTCAATTGCTCCAAATTCTGTGTTCAAAATATGTCCTCAGCAATAGGAACTTACCTTCAATTTCTGGAAGGAAATCAAGTGCTGTAACACTCATTTCTCAACTCCAAAATGAAACAGCATTCTCATGTAACAGGTGCATCCAAAATATTCTGATAATAAAAATCTTATGCATACAAAACTACTCTGAAATGAAGAGTGACTGAACAAAACAAATAATAATAAAAGGAAAGCTTTAAAAATAGATGATATTGGTGCTGGAGAGATTGTTCATTGGTTAAGTGTACTGGCTGCTCTTTCAAGGAATTGCGTTCAGTTCTTAGCACCCACATGGTAGATACCAGCCATCCATAACTCCAATTCTAAGGGATCCAACACACATGCTCTCTCTGACCTGACTGAGCACTGCAGAGCATGGGTGCACTTACATATATGCAGGCAATACATTAATGCACACAACATATAAATAATGAGTAAAATATATTTTTAAACAGATGATTAATATCAAAGCTAAAAAGCAGGGCATTGTGATTCATGCCTTTAATTGCAGCATTTGGAAGGTAGAGGCCAGCAGATCTCTATGTGATCTAGGCCAGAATGGTCTACATAGCAAGTTCTAACCCTGCTTGGGTATATATTGGGACCCAGTCTCTCAGAAAAAGAAATGAAAGATAAAGATCATTGTGGTGAGCAACAAAAGGGAAAGAAAAGATTATGACTGTTACTTCCTTAGTTTTTTTTAAGAAATCTTTTAAAGGAGTAGAGAAATATCTATGGATGAGAGTCAATGTGTATATAAAATATATGTATGATTGCACAAATTAAAATAGATATCTTGCTTAGATCAATATATTTTACTTTGTAATTATATATTTTATTATAAATATACCTTTCTATCAAAGTAACAGAATATCTGGTTTTACTTGAACTAGCCAGAAAAGCTGTTGTAAAATTTAGAAATATCAAAAATATCATTAAAAAAATGTAATCCTTACCTCAATTTATGAAACCCAAAATTTATGGAATAAAATTATTTTTTTGCAGAAATCACACTGTTATGAAGATAATTAAAGATCATTTTTGTGTGATTTGTAATGTTCAAAAAATTCAATAGATATTTGTGATTGTCAATATCATTTAATATTTTGGTCTTAAAATAAATTATTGAACTTTCTCTGGAGAATGAAGTGCCACATCAGTGATTTGTATTTATTGATATCATATGTAAATTATTTCATTCTTAATAATTTGACTCTAAACTTTTAAACACTATATATAAAGTGAAACTAGATACAAAACAATTTTGTTCATGTTATTCCTTGCAGTGCCAGGTATTTGATTCTGCAGGAACTTTCATAAAGGAAGACTTCTGTTAGTTAGCTCTTATCAATGGAGTTTTCTATGTAATCAAAAGGATAAAGTATGGGGCTTGATTGATGGCTCAGTGGTCAAAATCATTTACTGTTGGGATACATGCATACTTGCAGGCAAAACATAATGCAAAACCAGATGCATAAAATAAAAATAAATAAAACTTTTTTAAAAAGATAAAGTAAGAAAACTAAACCTATATTTAAAAATATAGTTGCATCTGGTCAACCCAAGCAATGAGTTGTAAAAAAATGTAATTAATATCAAATTAGTTAAGGCAATTTGGGGAGTTTCTTAGTAAGTATACAATGGTGACCTATTTTTGAAAGCTCCAGTTCCCCCTGTTCCTTTCACTATGAAATTGACAACCTAAGCTCGGAGAGGCAGAGAAAGGCAAAAGCTGAGCACAAATCAAGCATGGAGGAAGTTATCCTAAACCATTGCTATGGTTGGCACTGAATTGTTTGAAATGAACTTGTACTGCCTATTTAGAAACATGTACTAAAGAAGCAAAAGGAAAAGTGCAAATTGGATGAAAAAGGTCTAGTTCTATCATCTTGGAAGTAACTGGATTACCTCAGTTGCACTGGATTCATTTGGCCTTGATAACTAGCACTTATGTATCACTCACATGCAGCATTTAGTCAATTCTATTCTTGAGAATCTATTGGATTCATGTTCTCTATCCTTCTACTCGGAGGGTGAGATACATTGCACTTGGCTTTTATCTTTAGTATCTAGCAAATTTAGCCCTTAAACTTCACCCATTATTTTCCATATCAACTCTGTTAGAAATGACATTATTGGCAATGACAGTTTTTAAATTTGGACTTCCAGTTATTTTTTTTATCTCTTTAATCAGCAGGCAAGTATTCCCTTTCTTATTTTGTGTGTGTACAATGAATACTAATTCTTTTTATGTAATTTAAACAAGTTATTCTAAGACTCAAATGTCACTGACATAGGTCTAACATTGACTTTCAACAAAAGTTCAAGTGAATTTGGACCATAAATGTTTTTAAAGGTAATTATAGATCAAAATTTTTTTCTTATAAATATTTTATAGATATATGTAAAATACTAGAGATTAACTTACTTCAACAAAAGAAAATGCTTAAATGATGTTGAACTTGCATTAGAAATGAAAATTAGGGTATTTATGGGTAAAATGTATAAAACAATAATAAAAGGATGAATTGCTAACAAGTAGGATTTGCTGAGAATAATCTTTACATTACTGTATTCATCACTTTTCGGTTGCTGTGATAAAGCACCATGAGCAAGGAACTTATAAAAGGAAGAGTTTATTTGAGTTTATGATTGGCGGTTCCAGGGAATTAGAGTCCATTTTGGCGGGAGGTGTGGCGGCTGGATCTGGAGCAGCAAACCGAGGGTCACATCTCGCAAAGAGTACAGGAAACAGAGAGGAAGCAACTGTAGAGCACGAGGCTTGTTAAGCTCACTAAGCCTGCCCCCAGTGACACACTTCCCCCAGCATGGCCACACCTTCTAAGACCTCCAAAAACAGCGCCACCAACTGGAGACAAATGTCTGAATACTTACAGCCTATGGGGGACACTCATGCAAACCACCACAATTACTGACCACATATTTGTCAAGCACATACTTTGTATTCAGATCTGGAAGAAATAGAGCAAATACTAAGTAAGTTTTATCCCATATAACGGAGATGATCTATACTAAATATGAGTGGTATGTGGTAAGGTGGGCTTCCTACTCTATAAGTAATTTGGATATGAAGTACGGGCAATAGACTAAAACTACCACATAAATATGAGATGAATGCCTTTGGTACATATTTATATTTCTTTGTGCCTTGTTCCACATTCTCTACCATATAAAAAGTACAAAATAAAATGAACTACTCTTTATTCACATTGCTATTTGACTTTCAAAAGTTAACTGAAATATATAATCAAAAATTTATATTTGAAAAATTTTCATCCCTTGAAATAGTGGCAATAATTATAGTTATGAACTTATAAACTGTGATAGAAAAGGAACCTGAGGTTTTAAAATTTAAAGCTTTTATTAGTCAGTTGGGAAATAGTAGAACTGGAAAACTTTGCTAAATATTGTAAACCTTCAATGAAATTGACATTTGAAAGTTTGGCAAATCTTTCATTGTTCTAATACATTGGAAAATATATATCCATTCTATTTGTATAACCATGTTGGTGAGGTTTCTTATTTCCTGGTGATAGTGCTTTCCTTTGTGTTGTATCTATTTTGTACAAATGGCAATATAATTCAATGATATTTAGATGTACTTATATTTCTGATTATATGTTACATGTTATGATCCTTAAAATGAGAAAATATATTGAAAAGAGAGAAAAAAATAATTGCTGTCTGGAATCCAGCTACCCTGGAATAATTATAGAAAATTATTCCACACATTTGAGTTGTGATATATATATCCAGACTCAAAAGTTTACATAACTTTGGTGCTGGACATATAGATGGCTCAGTGGCTAATAGCAATGGCTGCTCTTACAGAAGACCCAGGTTTGATTTCCAGCTCCCACATGGTGGATACCAACCATCTGTAACTCCAGTTCCGGGTGATTCGATGTCTTCTCCTGACTTCTCTGGGCTTTCCACGACACAGGTGAACTTACATACATGCTGGCAAAACATTCATACACATAATTTTTTAATCTTTACAAAATGTTTGTATAAAAGAATATTTTCAGCCAGGCATGGTGGTGCATGCTTTTAATCCCAGTGCATGGGAGGCAGAGGTATGTGGATCTCTGTGAGGTGAAGGCCATCCTGGTCTACAGAGTGAGTTTGAGGACAGCTGGGGCTACAGAGAGACCTTGTCTAAAAACACACACAAAAATGAATATTTTAATTTACTACCTATCTTTTTCCTTTCTCATATCATATTTACAACATCAAGCATATCCCCATGATAGACAAATAGACTGTATTATTATCAATTTACAGAAACACACAGGTAGCCTGTTGTGCTCAGTGGGGTTTTTTGTGTGTATGCAGGGGCGGTATTATTTTTGAGACAGGGTCTCAACTGTAGCCCTAGCTAGCCTGGAATTCACTATGTAAACCAGGCTGGCCTTGAACTCACAGAGATTCACCTGCCCCTGCCTCCCATGTGCTGGGATTAAAGGCATGTGCCGCCATGCCTGGCTGCTCAGTGCTTTATATACATTCCTGCATCCCATTTTCTGACAAACAAAACTACCTGGAAAGTAGTTTAATGTATTAATATTAGCTTCTACCCTTTAGTCTGAAATACTTTATTGATGAATATTAACTTTATTTCTGCTTCAAGGATACCATAAATAATCCTGCAAAAATTACCTCATATGATATCTGTTTATATGTTAATTGGTAATTTTCAAGAATAGAGCATATTTCCAATATTAGATGACTGGGTCAAGCTGAACCAAAGCTCAATGATTCTGCAAGTCTAGCTGGCCAGCTGGCTCCAGTCTCTGCCTCCCAGGTTCTGGGACTTCAGGTGGGAAACTACAACCACTCAGCATTTAAACAGGTGCTAGGAATCCAAAGTCCAAGTCCTCAAGCTTGCAGGGCAAGGGATACAAACTGAGCCATCTCCCGAGTCCTGTGTTTTGTGGTTCCTACATAGCTCTTCATGTCTTCTCTTCTATATAGCAATGGACATAAAAAGCAAAATTTATATGATTTTGTTTTTTATAACAATACTTTTTATAGTAATTACCTTATTTCATAACAATTCAAGTCTATAATATTCATTAAAATTTCAGCTTTTATCATATGATTAATATAAGATTTAGATTTTAAATGTCAGGTGTATGTTTCATTTTATCACAGATTCTATATTTTCAACTGAATATAATGTGGGATTCATAGTAATTCACTATGTATTTAATTTCTTAGACTTTCTTCAAAGATTTATACCATGTTGTTTTATTTTTAAGCTTATGTGTTCAATCCATCTAGGCTTTCGAGTACCTGGCCCTCTGTTACATGAGCAAGCTTGCTTAATATGTTAGGACATTTATTAGTAAATTTTGACCCCTCATTCTACACTGCATGAGCCTTAAGTATAATAGAGGTTGCATTGTAGACGTGCCACTTAGGCATGCGCAATTCACAGAAATGTCTTTGTGACCAGTTGTGGTACTCTATAATAGTCTTAATCTGGTGCGCATAAAGCTTTTTTGATGAGTGGTGTCTGGAATATTTGCCTCTAAATATAAAGATACATATTTTGCACTTATTACTAAGTTACAGTATCCTAGGAATGTGACAGACTTGAGAATTTCTCTAAAGTCTATGTCTTCTCAAGCCATGTATATTTGGCTATGTTTACAGTACCATACATGAGTTTCCTCCCATTGAATGGACTTTAAGTCCAGTTAGCTAGCCATTGATTGCCCCTAAGACAGAAATGTTACTACTGCATCAATGTTGTATGCTGTGTTGTATATTGATGTAGATATTAGATCTCTAAGCTAGTGTTTTACCATCTATTGCTATTCACCCTTAACACCTTGTGTAGTGCTCTCCAAAGCTGTGAGAGCTTAACCAAACAATTATATTTCACTTTTTTCTGTCAGTAGTTTGTATCCTATTTTCAATTTCACAAATTTTCAACATATGACACCAAACAATAAGAAATTTTGCTTTAAAAGGGATGGAAGTTAATATATTGAACACATATTTTTAAGGGTTAAGATAAATTTGGGGGGTATTTTTTACACATTGTCTCCCTTTAGTCCCACCTGGCCTGGACCTCTCTCTGTAGACCAGGCTGGCCTTGAGCTCACAGCGATCTGAGTGTCTCTGCCTTTAAGTGCTGGAATTACAGGCGTGCACCGCCACACCCAGCCTGGATAAAATTTTAAATGTGTGTGATCAAAATCAAGGTGTTTAGCAATAATATAACATTTGAGTTCATTTTTAAATTTTTATTGAATTATTTTATTTATTTATTTATTTATTTATTTATTTTTATTGATGTTTTGTGTATTTCATACATCGTTTTCAATTCAGTTCAGGCATATTCCCCTTTCCCTTCCCTCCACCCCACCCCACCCCATCCCAGATCATGCATCCAGCCATAACTGTCCTGCATCTTTCTCTCAGTCTTTTTTTTTTTTTATGTTTAGGATTTCACATTTTCCTTCATTCAATTTATATTACTCTAAAATATGGATACATACTCTGAACCCATTACAGACTCTGAAAATAATTAGTGGGTAGCTTCTAGAGCCTGTTGAGAGATTCACATTATAACAACATATTTACTTTCAGATAAACAGAAATAAAACCAAAATGTCATTCAGCTTGCTTTCGTCTGGGGGATTTGTTGGTAGCATCCACAAATGAGGGAAACCATTCTCCATTTGTATTTCTGGGACTGTGTTACTTCACTCAGCATAATGGCTTTGAGCTCCATCCATTTACCTGCAAAGTTCATAATGCCATCTTTCTTTACCACTGAATAGTACTCCATTGTGTAGATATACGACATTTTTGTCATTCACTCATCTGTTGAGGGGCATTTGGGTTGGTTCTGTCTCTTGGCTATCATGAAGAGAGCTGCAATAAATATGGATGTGCATGTATCTTTGCGGTAGGATGAGTCTTTGGGGTATATACCCAGCAGTGGTATGACTGGGTCAGGTGGTAGGCTCATTCTGAGTCTTTTAAGGGTTCTCCACACTGCTTTCAATAGTGGTTGTACAAGTTTACATTTCTGCTAGCAATGAAGGAGTGTTCACCTTTCCCCACAACCTCTCCATCATCTGTTGTCTTTTGCTTTCTTGAGCTTAGCAAGCTGTATTGGAGTGAGACAATAACTGAGAGTGATTTTAATTTGCATTTACTTAACTATTAATGATGTCGAACACTTTTAAAGATGTTTCTCAGCCAACTTTAATTCCTCACTGGTGAAGACTCCATTCAGCTCTTTACTCCATCTTTTGAGTAGGTCATTTGTCTTCTTCTTTGCTTTTTGAGTAATTTATTGTAGGAATGAAATGTTGCCTGGCTTGAGGCAAGAATTGTAAGACCTGTCCTGCAAAAACTCCAAGAGTTATCTGATATCTCTGTGGTCATTCAGTTGTCTCTGTGAGTTATCCATAGCTCCAGAAGTTCCGGGATATTACAGTGTTTTATTGTCTCGCCTATCTTTGCAAAGTTCCAGAACTGATGGCCACTTCCCTTGAGGTATTGAGCAAAATGTCGCTTCTAGTTTACCAGTTGCACAAACAGGAACTCTGCAGCCCCCTGGTAGGAGCCAAGGTGGCTTGCCCTTCCCTTCCCTACCTTCTGCCTGCCCCACACTTCCTTGCCCAGAGCACAGTAACTTTTGGTATATAAACACACTGCTAGCGTGAATAAATGAGAGATTTTTATCTCCAGGGCTTTCTCGTACTCCGTGTATGTCTTTCTTTTCCATTGGATAACTTCCCCATGTTTCCCTCCTCCTCCTTGCCAGAGCTAAGCCCAGCCCTCACTCAATCCAAGCTGCTGTCCACCCAGCTGAACAATGCACTCCCAGCCACTCTTTCTTAAGGGCCAGGGCTTAACTACTTCCCTGTCTGCTACACACAAACTATATCAGATCAGTAATAACCAAGATCTTCTTTTACAGGTATTTCCTGTGAATATAGCCCCAACTCAGTGCTACAAAAATTTATAACAAAAATTATTTCTCAGGAAAGAAAAAAACCACCAGGTTCGAGAGCAAAACTACATTTCCCGGAGTTCTTTGGGCCTGTCAAAGTCTCAACTTCCTGTTGTGGCCATTTTTTATTACCTTTCCTTCCAGGACAAATGACTACATTTCCCAAGGTGCCTCAGGCATGTCCCAGAACATAAATTTTGACATGATTCCAGGTGCTTTTTGATTTAGGCTTTACCAAAAGATATTTTAAAATGTACCTTTAAACTTTATTGTGCTCTTTCTCATAATAATTGTTCAGTATTAAGGTAATTGTACTCCTCCTTGCACCTCAAATTTTTCTGGAGATAATATATTTTAAAATGGCCATTTAAAATCTGTTAAGTGAAATTCCATCTCAAGTATGCTTTTCTAAATCTGATACATGGGTACCCCAAAACATCTTTAAACAAGTTGTGCACAACTGATCAATTAATAAGTCCTAGGCACTTCAAGGTCAATCAATCAATGAATAAAGGATCCTAAACGACTCTAAAATTAATTAATGAAGAAGGTCCTAAACAATCTTGGAGCCTTTTAGATTTGTTTTTACCATTTTTAAAATTCACAGGCCGGCAGACCATGTGCTTTTGTAAACTACCACTGAGCAAAAATAACAAATCATCTTAATACCATTATGTTTCAGAAAGACAATTTTTTTTATTTTTTAATTAATTTTATTTATTTCTATATGTGTATGAATGTACTGTCTGCATGCAAGTTTGTGTACCCGTGTCATGCAATGCTGCGGAGGTCAGAAGAGGGTGTCGGATTCCCCTGGAACTGGAGTTCTCCTGGAATTGGAGTTTCAGATGGTTCTCGGCCGCCATGTGGGTGCTGGGGATCAAACCCGGTTCCTCTGTAAGAGCGGTCAGTGCTGTTAACCGCTAGGCCATCTCTCCAGCCCAGAAAGACAAATTTTATGAAGATTTTCAAGCCAACTTGGTCTAACAAAAATTAAGACTAATTAGTGTTCTTTAACAACTATTTGCCATGTTTATGTTTTGGTTAAAAAATTAATTTGCATGATTTTTCTATTTACATAGATTTAGTAAAGGCTCACTCTAAAACCAAAATTGATTTTTCCCTAAATCAGGTCTGCCAGTATATTTAAATGGCTGAGAAGTTAATTGATTTATAAAGGGTAAATATAAATTTACACAGGTTGTATTTCAAAGTTTTATAGTGTAACTACTATCATCTACTAGACATGACCCACCAACATTAAATAGGATCTGTAGAACCCATTCTGTAAAATTTTTACCTTAAAGTTATACATCTAAAAATTGTAATATATATATAAAGGTTAAAATTATATATCAATAAACTTTATTTGTAAAGGATCCAGTCTTAATCAAGTAACTTAAAGATCACAATGTATATTTAATCAAGGTTCCTCTAACTTATTTTACTAATGTTCAAAATCTATTCACACATTGGATAGTGGTAAACTAAATTACTTATTTTGTTTAAGAATTCGTTTACACTTAAATGTATGTAAACTACAAGTTACTTTTACTTATAATATATGCTAAATTTCCAGGTAACAGCCTTGACATTAATGTAGTATATCCAATGTCTTTTTATAAAGTTATCTAAAGCATCCCTTTTTATCTACATGATAATTTATCTTTAAAAGACACCATTTCATCTCTTCCACAACAATAAACCTCAGGACATCAGTTCCTGTATGAGTATTTATGTGGTACTAAGGTTTTCAGAAAAAAATATATATATTCTCCTAAAATAAGGCTGTGGTGGTTTGAATGAGTGTCCCCCATAGGCTGTAAGCATTCAGACATTTGTCTCCAGTTGGTGGCCCTGTTTTGGAGGTCTTAGAAGGTGTGGCCATGCTAGAGGAAGTATGTTATTGGGGGAAGGCTTAGTGAGTTTAACAAAGCCTCGTGGTCTACAGTTGCTCTCTCTCTGCTTCCTGTGCTCTTTGCGAGATGTGACCCTCGGCTTCCTGCTCCAGATCCAGCTGCCATGCCTTCTGCCACAATGGACTCTAATTCCCTGGAACCATCAATTGTAAACTCAAATAAACTCTTCCTTTTATAAGTTCCTTGGTCATGGTGCTTTATCACAGCAACAGAAAAGTGACTAATACAGTTATTGGTACCACAGAGTGGGCTGTTGGCTGTGAAGAACCTGACCATGTGGATGTTTGGAGAAATGTGGAAGACGTTGGAACTTTGGGCTGGAAAGGCTGTTGACTATTGTAAGCAGAGCTAAAAGGGCCATTCTTGTGGAAGCCTTGAAGAAAGCATGGCTGCAAAAAAATATAGTTCCAGAGGAAAATAGAGACTTAGGTAGCAACTGGGATATTTTGATGAAGAGTCTGGCAGCAGTTTGCCTGCAGCCCAAATGCTTGCCTGGTGCTAAGTTGAAAAGCAATGGACTGATGTCTTTGGTGAATGATATTTCAAGACACCCTAACATAGAAATGGTGGCATGGCTTTTAATGGTGAATATTGTGCAGATCTACAGTGAAGAAGAGCAGATGGGGCAGAAAGAAATGCAAAATGTACAGTCTGAATCTGAAAACTGCACTAGGAAGATTAAAGGTGGGGCCAAGACATGTGAAGGAGAGGCTCCCTTTCATAAGGAGACTAAAGTGATTAAGGAAGGGCCTCGAGATTTACAAGTAAACAAAAGAATCAGTACCTTTAGGGCAAGACCACACCCAGCTAAGCCTCGAACTTTTGAAAGGAAAATACAGAAAGGGTTTTCTGCTACAAATTCAGGTCAGAGAAAAGTTGCAAATGTGGTTGCAATAGGCCAGGGTCCATCACAAACTTGCAGCCAAACTTGGCAGTTTCATTCACATGGTGCTGGCTTTACAGGCATGAAGTTTGCAAGAGTGAAGGGGTCTCCAGTTCTTCCTCCATGGTTCCAGAGAGCTGCCAAGGTCAGGCAGAGCATAGCAGGGGTGTCCCTGCATAAAGAAGGCCCTGAGAGGCCACTGCATGAAGCTGTGAATGTGAAGTCTGGTTGGCAGCAGAGACCCCCAAGAAGACATTCGAGATTCCAGACCTGTGAGATATTTGCCAAGGAGAGCTGCATACAGGCAGTGGTACCGGCGTAAGAAAGAGATGTATTTTGCAAGCAAAGCTGGAAGAGCTGAGCCATCTAAGCCCTTTGGAAGTCAAGTCCCAGAAGTCACACATGGAACTACTGGACTTGGTTTTCGCCCTGCTGGTTTTTGGTCTTGTTTTGATCCAGTATTTCCTCACTATGCCTCTATTCCTCCCTTTTGGAATGGGAATGTGTATTCAGTTCCACTGTATGTTGGGAGTTTGTAATTTGCCTTTTGATTTTACAGGAGCTTACAGTTAAGAGATTGGCCTGAGTCTCTGAAGAGACTTTGGACTGTAGATTTTTGAATGGCATTGAAACTGGTAAAGACTATGGGGACTTTTAAGGTTGGACTAAATGCATTTTGCATTTTATATGGTCAGGAGCCTATGGGGGCCAGGGAGTGGAATGTGGTGGTTTGAATGAGTGTCCCCCATAAGCTGTAAGTATTCAGACATTTGTCTCCAGTTGGTGGCACTGTTTTTGGAGGTCTTAGAAGGTGTGGCCATGCTAGAGAAAGTATGTTATTGGGGGCAGGCTTAGTGAGTTTAACAAGCCTCGTGGTCTACAGTTGCTCTCTCTCTGCTTCCTGTGCTCTTTGTGAGATGTGACCCTTGGCTCCTGCTCCAGATCCAGCCACCATGCCTCCCGCCACAATGGACTCTGATTCCCTGGAACCGTCAATTGTAAGCTCAAATAAACTCTTCCTTTTATAAGTTCCTTTGTCATGGTGCTTTATCACAGCAACACAAAAGTGACTAATACAAAGGCAAAATTAACTTAATGCCCTCAAAAGATGGTTTAACTTCTTTCTTAAATTAAGAGGCATAAAATCTCTTGGAAAGATATTCTCTTTCTCAAAAATATCTATTAAATGGGGCTGGAGAGATGGCCTAGCGGTTAAGAGCGCCGACCACTCTTACAGAGGACCCGGGTTCGATCCCCAGCACCCACATGGCGGCTGAGAACCGTCTGAAACTCCAATTCCAGGAGAACTCCAGTTCCAGGGGAATCCGAGACCCTCTTCTGAACTCCGCAGCGTTGCACGACACGGGTGCACAGACTTGCATGCAGACAGTGCATTCATACACATACAGAAATAAATAAAATTAATAAAAAAATTTTTTTTAAATATCTATTAAGTATGTATCAAGGCCAGGTACTATATTGGCTGGTATTTCTCCCAAAAGTCAATTACATCAGTAAACAATATTACTGCTGTCTTTTATTAAGCTAAAATCAGGCCCAGTAAATCATCCAGGGCTAAAAGAGCCATAGATAATTTCAAGTCCTAAATTAATATATTATTTTACTTTTCAAACTTAAAATTAAAGGACTAATTTATGTTATTCTTAAAAAGAACTTTAATAAGCCTTCATCCATTTATCTACTGAAATGATAAACAAGGTATTTCCTACCTACAGTAATATAAAAAAATGGTATCTCTAACTACCTGTGCTAGGCCAGCAGCACAACCTAGTATAATAATGTTTGCTTAACTGCCTATGCTCTTACTATTCATATTCCATCAGTAAAATTGCAAAGACACCCCTGAAAGCCAATATTACAGCTCTATGATAAGCCATCTGCAGCCTCTTTTTTACTTCACCTCCAGGCATAATCCATGCCTCCGTAGAAGCTCAAAGCCAGCCTCTGACTTAAAAAAAAGACTGAGACAACCTGGGTGCTATCTTCAACAACAGAAATAGCTTACTCCTCTTTCTAACCTGCCCCCGTCCAAAAGCCTGGAGACTGCTGCCTGAAGATAAAACCTACAGGATACAATTGTGACTGAACTTTGTTCCATCAATGTAGTTGCATATGCAGATCTCTCCAGCCTGGCTTGGGACTTTAGGTGTACAAGTAAAAAAAAAAAAAAAAACCCATCTATCTTAAAAGGGGTATCAAGTAATATCTCTATGTTTTCATGTATAAGATAAGGAATGTTACTCTTAGAAGAGATGTCATTCACATACCTGTATGACTTTGTATGTCTTTCAGTGTAAGACAAAGAATGTTATTTTTAGAAAGAATGTCATTTGCATACCTGTATGTCTTTTTGTAATTCTTAATTTTTATTTTTTTATTAATTAATTAATTAATTTTATGTGTATGAATGTACTGTCTGCATGCTCCCATGTCATGCAATACCGTGGAGGTCAGAAGAGGGTGTTGGATTCCCCTGGAACTGGAGTTAAAGATGGTTCTCAGCCCCCATGTGGGTGCTGGGTATCGAACCCAGGTCCTCAGAAAGAGCAGTCAGTGCTCTTAACCACTAGGCCATCTCTACAGTCCCCCGTATGTCTTTATGTGTAGGACAAGCAATGATATTTTTAGAGACAATATCATTTGCATACCTGTATGTCTTTGTATGTCTTTATGTGTAGGACAAGCAATGTTATTTTAGAGACTATGTCACTCACATACCTGTATGTTTTAATGGGAGAAATGTATTACTTTTACTTTGTCATTTTTAGAGTTCCACCACTTAAAGGCAAAGTAACATACTCAGTGGGTCTCTTTTCATCTCTTATTGTCAGTTTGCAATCCACTGGCATCAGTTTCTATGTCTAATCAATAAGTACAAATGCACTTGAGAGTCCTAGCAACTGGCCTATAGCCTTTTGCTACCTCTGTGCTCAGAGAAAGAACTTTATTTTCTTGGTCTTTTCGAGACAGGGTCTCCCTGTAGCCACAGCTGTCCTGGAACTCACTGTGCAGACCAGGATGGCCTTGAACTCACAAAGATCTGCCTGCCTCTGCCTCCCAAGTGCTAGGATTAAAGGTGTGCACCACCATGCCTGGCTTCCTTTTATCAAAACCTCTGTTATGTGCAACCTAATTTCCCCTAGGCCACCATAATATTCCTTTTGTTAAAACTAATTCTCACCTCAAAAAGTTGACTTTCTGGTTTGTCAAAAGCCAGTTTGGTGTTACGGCTCAAATGTCTTTAATTCAGTATCAGACCATCCCAAAATATCTCCTGGAGAACTATGGCATTACTGCTCCATTTTAATTAAAAAACAAAGGAGGGGCTGTGGGAATGAAACTTTGCCTGGCTTGAGGCAAGAACTTGTAAGACCTTTCCTGTAAAACTTCAGAGAGTTATCTGATATATCTGTGGTCATTCAGTTGTCTCTGTGAGTTACCTGTAGCTCCAGAAGTTCCGGGATATTACAGTGTTTTCTTGTCTTGCCTATCTTTGCAAAGTTCCAGAACCAGACGGCCCCTTCCATTGAGGTTTTGAGCAAAATGTCACCTCTAGATTACCAATTGCATGAACAGGAGCTCTCCAGCCCCCCGGTAGAAGCCAAGGTGGCTTGCTCCTCCATTCCCCACCTTCCACCTGCCCCACACTTCCTTGCCCATAGCACAGTAACTTTTGGTATAAAAACTCCCTGCTAGCATGAATAAATGAGTGATTTTTATCTCCTGGGCTTTCTCTTAGTCCGTATCTGTCTTTCTTTCCCATTGGGTAACTTCCCCACAGTCCCCTCCCTCCTCCTTTCCAGAGCTAACCCTAGAGACTGTCGGCCTGAAGGCAGCAGATAGCCTTGAAGCTCGCAGTCCCGTGGAACTGCCAATTCTGTTTGTAGAAGGGAAGAAGATCATGAGGATTGCAGCCACATGTGACTAAAGGACCATCAGATGATTAGTAAATTCCAACAGTTTATATATTCTTGAAGTTAATGCTCTGTCAGATGTATCACTGGTAAAGATTTCCTCCCACTCTGTGGGTTTTCTCTTCACTTCCTTGATTGTTTCTTTCACTGCACAGAAGTTTTTGAATTTTATGAGGTCCCATTTGTCAACTGTTGACCTTATTTCCTGTGCAACTGATGTCTGATTTAGAAAATCTTTTCCTACACCTATGTGTTGTAGGTTGTTGCCAACTTTTCTTCTATCACCTACAGGGTTTCAGGCTTCATGTTGAGATCTTTGATCCACTTGGAGTTGATTTTTGTACAGGGTGAGAGGTAGGGGTTTAATTTTGTTCTCCTACAAATGATGATCCAATTTTGCCAGCCTCATTTGCTGAAGATACTATCCTTCCTCCATTAAGGGTTTTTTTTTTCCCCCTTTTTCAAATATGAGGTGGCTGAAATTGTATGAGCTCAAGTTTGGATATTCAGTTTTGTTCCATTGGTCAACAGGACTCTTTTTGTGCCAGTACCAGGCTGTCTTTATGACTATGGCCCTGTAATATAGTTTGAAGTCTGGTAGGGCAATCCTCCCCACTTTATTTCATTTTTCACTCAGGTTTGCTTTAGCTACTCAGGATCATTTGTTTTTCCATTTGAATTTAATGACTTTTTTCCCAAGTCTGTGAAGAAGCTCATAGTGATTGATTGGGATTGTGTTGAATCTGTATATCAATGTGGATAAAATAGACATTTACTATATTAATTCTTCCAATCCATAAGCATGGGAGGTCTTTCTGTCTTTTGATGTCATTTTCAATTTCCTTCTTCAGGGGTTTAAAATGTTTGTTGTAGAGGTCTTTGGTATCTTTGTTTAGGTTTGTTCCCAGGTAGCTTATTATTTTTGAGGCTTTTGCGAGTTGTTTATTGTTTATTGTTGGTGTAAGGAAATAGTACTGATTTTTCTAGGTTAATTTTGTAGCCCAACACTTTACTAAAACTCTTGTTTCTATAAATTTTCTGGTGGAGTTTTTAACATCCCTTAGGTAAACTATCATATCACCTGCAAAAAGGGGTAGCTTAACTTCTTTTTTTAATTTTATTTATTTTTTATGTGTATGAATATACTGTCTGTGTGTTGTGCAATGATGCTGAGGAGGTCAGAAAAGGGTGTCAGATTCCCCTGGAACTGGAGTTAAAGACAGTTCTCAGCCGCCATGTGGGTGCTGGGGATTCTGCAAGAGCATTCAGTGCTCTTAACTGCTAGGCCATCTCTCCAGCCCCAATTTACTTCTTTTCCAATTAGTACTCCTTTAATTTCCTTCTCTTATCTTATTGCCCTAGCAAGTGTTTCCAAGCACTATGTTGAAGAGGAGTGGCAATAGGGGTGAGTGTTGCCAGGTTCCCACCTTTAAGGAAAACAGTTCCAATTTTTCTCCATTTAGGATGATGTTGGCAGGGGTTTGTTATACTTGGCTTTGATCATGTTGAGGTATGTTCCTTTCAGTCCTATTCCCTCTAGGACTTTAAACATGAAGGGATGCTGGATCTTGTCAAAAGCTTTTTCTGCATCAATTGAGATGATCGTGTGGTTTTTGTCTTTTAGTCCACTTATGTGTTTTATGATATTTATTGATTTACATATGTTGAACCATCCCTGCATCTCTGGTATGAATCCAACTTGATCATGATGGATGATATTTTGATGTGGCTCTGTATGTGATTTGCAAGTATTTTGTTGAGAATTTTTCATCTACATTCATTAGTGATATGGATATTTAGCTTTCTTTTTTAGTTGTATCCTTGCCTGGTTTTGGTATTAGAGTGAAGCTGGCTTCATAGAAGGAGTATGGGAGAATTCCCTCTGTTTGTATCCTTCTAAAAAGTTTGAGTAGCAATGGTTGTAGGACCTTTTTAAATGTTTTTTTAGAATTCTGCCCTGAAACCATCTGGACTATGACTTTTTTTAGTTGGGAGGTTTTTAGTTACATCTTCAATTTCCTCAAATATTATGAGTCTGTGTAGTCTGTCAATCTCTTCTTGGTTAAGCTTTGTTGGTTCCCATGATTTCAGATATTCATCCATTTCTCTTAGGTTTTCAAATTCAGTGGAGTATAAATTTTTGAAGTATTTCCATATGATCTTTTCTTTGTTGTGATGTTTTCCCTTTCATCACTAATACTATTCATTTGGAGTTTCTCTCTCTCTCTCTCTCTCTCTCTCTCTCTCTCTCTCTCTCTCTCTTCTTTTCTTGGTTAACTGGGCTAGATATCTAACTGTTTTGTTTATTTTTTTCAAAGAACCAGCTTTTGGATTTGTTGATTTTAAGTATTGTTTTCTTTGTTTTTATTTCATTGATTTCTGCTCTGATTTTTGTTATTTCTTCCTGTCTGTTGGGTTTAGGGTTCATTTGTTGTCTCTCAAGTGTTTTTAGCTGCAGTGTTAGATTATTTATTTGTTTCCTTTCTGTTTTTTTGTTTTTGTTTTTGTTTGTTTGTTTGTTTGTTTTTTTTTATGTGGGCTCTTAGGGCTATAAATTTCCCTCTCAAGACTGCTTTTAAAGTATTCTACAGGTTTTGTTGTGTTGTATTGTCTTTTTCATTCAGTTCCATGAATACTTCTATTTCACTCTTTATTTCTTCCCTGATACATTCATTATTCAAGATTGTGTTGTTTAGTCTCTATGTGTTCTTGTAGCTAGTTGGACTTATTCTGGTGTTCTTATTGAGCTTTATTGCACTGTGGTCTGTTAGAATGCATGGAATAATTTCTATCCTTTTGTATTTATTGAGGTTCCTTTTGTGCCCCAGTATGTGGTCAGTTTTGGAGTATGTTCCGTGAGGTGCTGAGTAGAAAGTATATTCTCTGGTATTTGGGTGGAATAATCTGTAGATGTCCGTGAGGTCCATTTGGTGTATTGTATTGTTCAGTTCTGATGTCTCTCTGTTTATTTTTTGTCCTGTTGATCTATCCAAGGGGCTCAGTGGGGTGTTGAAGTCTCCCACTATTGGTGTGGTAGGATTAATCTGTGTCTTGAGGGCCTGAAGAGTTGTGTTTATAAAGTTAGGTGCACCAGAGTTTGGTGCATAGACATTTAGGATTGTGAAGTCTTCATGGTTTATTGTTCCTTTGATTAGGATGTAATGGCCCTCTTTGTCTCTTCTGATTAATTTTACTTTGAGATTTATTTTGTCTGATATTAGAATAGCCACTCCAGCTTGTTTCATGGTACCATTAGCTTGGAATAATTTTTTCCATCCTTTCACTCTAAGTTGGTGTCTGTCCTTGAGGGTGAGATGGCTTTCTTGTAGACAGCTTATAGAAGGGTTCACTTTCCTAATCCATTCTCCCAGTCTATGCCTTTTGATTGGGGAGTTTAAACCATTAGTATTTAAGGTTATTATTGAAAGATGTGCATTGCTTCTTTTTACCTTATTTTTGGTTTGCATTCTTGGTCTAGGTTTATATTTACTCTGTAATGATTTTGTTGCTTTCTCTCTTTAATTGATTAGGGGATAGTTGCTTCTTTCCTCTGTTCTTTGGATTGCTTTGAGGATTTTCTTAAGTGTTGGTTTCTTAGACATGTATTCTTTCATCTTGTTCATGTCATGAAAGATTTTTCTTTCTCCAACTGTAATTGACATTTTTGCTGGGTATAGTAGTCTGAGTTGGCATCTAAAGTCGTTTAGTACTGGGAGTTCACACTCTTCTAGCTTTCATAGTTTTCACTGAGGAGTTAGCTGTGATTCTGATGGGTTTCCCCTCATATGTAACTTGTTGTTTTTCTCTTGTGGCTTTCAGTATTTTGTCTTTGTTTTGAGCATCTAGTGTTTTAACAATTATATGGCATGGGGAATTTCTTTTTTTTTCTTTTTTTTTTTTTGGTTTTTTTGGAGACAGAGTCTCCCTGTAGCCCCAGCTGTCCTGGAACTCACTCTGTAGACCAGGCTGGCCTTGAACTCACAAAGATTCGCCTGCCTCTGCCTCCCAAGTGCTAGGATTAAAGGCATGTGCCACCATGCCCGGCTATGGGGAATTTCTTTTCTGGTCTTGTCTGTTTGGTGTTCTATGGGCTTCTTGTATTTGTATGGGTTTATCTTTTTTCAGTTTGGGGAAATTTTCTTCTATTATCTTGTTGAAGATCTGGTCAATAATGTTGTCTTGGGATTCTTCTCCTTCCTCTATTTTTATGATTGGGAGGTTTGGTATTTTCACAGTGTCCCACATTTCCTGGTTGTTCCACTCTTGTGTTTTTTTTTTTTTTTTAATTTTTCATAATCTTTACTTGAGCATTCTAGTTGGACCATGTTATCCTTCAGGTCTGATATTCTTTTTTCTGTTTCTTCCATGCTGCTTCTGAGGCTTTTCCCCATCATTTCCTGTTGATTGGATGAATGTTCAATTTCCTTTTTCATTTCATCCTGTGATTTCTTTAGTGTTTCCACTTCCTTCTGGAGCCTGTCATTCTCATCTTGTAGGTCCTTGGTTCGTTGGTCACTTTTTTTTTCCCTTTCAGCCTGGGATCTTTTCAGCATTTCATCTTCCTTCCAGAGTTTGTCATTTTCTCCCTTTAGTTCTTTCCAATGTTTGTCATTATATCCCTCCAGGTTCTTCTTCAGTTTTTTAATCTCTCCCCTTAGTTCTTTCCAATGATTGTCATTATCACCCTCTTGGTACTTCTTGAGTTTTTCATTCCCTTCCCTTAGTTCTATAATTTCTTTGAATATGTCCGCAATTGTTTTTCTAAAGTCCATGTCTTGGTTTCCTTCCAGAGAGATCTCGTTGTCGGAGTCTTCTTTAGGGTTGGTAGAGTTCGGTGTGGATTTAGTATGAGCTTTTCCCATGTTGATTTTGTGTGTGTGTGTGTGTGTGTGTGTGTGTGTGTCTTTGGCATGTGAATTTGTTCGTTTATTTGTTTCTTTGGGTTTTGGTTCCTCAACATTGGCTGCACAGCTAGATCCTTTGCACCACCACTTCCTTATGCTGGTCTTTTCAGGTTTGTGTCCTGAAGGATATGGATGAAGTCTGCTCGCCCAGCCCAGTGGGCCACAAGCTGTTATTGTTCTGTGTGGTGCATGTCTAACTCTGCCCATGTTGCATGCTGGGGACTGGAAGGCTGGAAGGTCCTGGGTGATACCAGGCCTCCATGGGGCAGAGGGGTGCCCAACATCCCCAGGAAGTCAGGCCTCACCTGGTCTTTTGCAGGTTGCTGTTCTTCAGGACATGGGTGAAGTCTGCTTGCTCAGCAGGGCACACACTGGTCTTGTGCTCTTGAATTCTTTTTTCATCCCAAGAAGCTTCAGAATGTATAAGAAATTCAAATTTATTCTATATTTTAGGGTAAAGTTAGTCCTATAAAAACAATGAAGGTTAGAGGTTTTATAACATTGTGTTACAGAATCTGTACACATTGAATTCTGTTTAAGGAAGTGCAAAACATTTTTTGTTTAGAATTCATGCTACATCAATTCCCAATGGTGCCCAGATCTGGCAAGGAGACCCTTTGGTCTTCAAATACAATTGTACAGTTCTTCCCCTCTGATTACTAATTGAAGAGAGACCATTGATAATGACAATTTTCAATTAACTCTAGATCTTTTAAATGGCCTATTACTTAAAGAGAAATATATTAAGCATTTAATCAAAAGTATTAGGGTTGGTGGGCGGGAACCGGGGTCGCAGGGGAGACGCCATAACGCGCCAGGGCAGCAGGATCGAAAGGTTATTCCTGGACAAACTGTCAGCCCATGAAAGGAAACAGCCAGAATTGACCAGAGTCCAAGTCAACAGCTCCAGAGAGAGTGGACTGTTTTACCTCTCATCCACCTGTGCCCCTTTTCTAAGCCTAGGGAACAACCTGCGGAAGAGGGGGCGTGGTAGAATGTAAGGGCTGCGATTGGGGTGAATGGTGAAACTACAGCAATGTAGTCTGGACACTCATTTGATCAACTTGATTGAACAAACAACCTGTCACCCCCCACTGGATGGTGGGGCTGTAGGTGTTTGGGCACAACAGCCTGCAGATAGGTTTTGCATGAAGGATGCTTGTACTCATGGATTATCACTTATAGCTAAAAATGAAAAAAAAAAACTGAGAGAAAGATGCAGGACAGTTATGGCAGAATGCATGATCTGGGATGGGGTGGGGGGGGGAGGGAAAGGGAAATAAGCCTGAACTGAATTGGAAAAAATGTATGAAATGCACAAAGCATCAATAAAAAACTAATTAAAAAAAAGTATTAGGGTTAATTTTCCTTTATTCTAGTTCACTTCCTAATTAGATAGACATTAATGTCTAACAAAAAGTCAAACTCAGTGTAACAATTAAACAATTGATAACTTGATAATCTGTGTAAATAGAATGCTAGTGTGAGCATTAGTATTATTTGCTGACAGTAAAGCTGTTCAAAAATCTATGATATAGGGCTGGAGAGATGGCCTAGCGGTTAAGAGCGCCGACCGCTCTTACAGAGGACCCAGGTTCGATCCCCAGCACCCACATGGCGGCCGAGAACCGTCTGAAACTCCAATTCCAGGAGAACTCCAGCTCCAGGGGAATCCGAGACCCTCTTCTGACCTCCGCGGCATTGCACGACACGGGTGCACAGACCTGCATGCAGACAGTACATTGATAAACATACAGAAATAAATAAAAAAATTTTAAAAAAATCTATGATATAGTCCAGGTGTCTGTGACCATTAACAGCTATAATTGTAATCTGATAAGGATTTGGCTTGGTTTCCAACAATAAAGTTAAAAATTAATGCATTAGTGAGTTAATGATACATGCATATTTGTACACATGAAAGAAATACTAAGAGGAGAAGGAAGATAGATGAAAATTTAAGATCACTGGAAGATGGGTATGTAAACTGGAAACAAAGTTACTTTTATATATCTGAACAGCTACTAGAAAAAAAAGGAAATATCTGTGTGTCTGTGTTGTGTTTTTATTTTTCCTTCCAATTTCCAGTGGATGTTGAGAATATATGCTATATGAAAGTTCTAATGCATGTGAGAGAGCCAAAGTTTTGTGGACCAAATGAAAAGTTTATTTTGACTGGAGAGAATTTGCAATCATAAATTATTATGCTTAGAAATACCTATATAAATAATTTACAGCTGTTTTTAAAGTATTAATGTGCTATCATTGAGGTAACTTTTATGTGTGTTGCTGATGCTATTATTCAGCATTTGTTTTCTATTTTGCCTTGTAATAAGATAATAATTACATTTAAAAATAATAACACTGCCAGGCACCCTCCTAGCACTTGAGAGGCAGAGGCAGGTGGATCTCTGTGAGTTCAAGGCCACTCGGTTCCAGAACAGCTGGAGCTACAGGGACAACCTGTCTCAAAAAGACCAAAAAATAATAACAATAATAACACTTAGACAGGCATGGTAAACTATATCATGATGATGATAATGATGACAACGACGATGATGATAAGGATGGTGTGGACCAACACTTAAATGAGTCACTGAAGGCCTGTGAGGCATGCCTGGAAACCTGATTTTGATCCCTAGAAATTATGTAAAGCTGAACAGTTAGAAATTACAAAGCTGTCCTCTAACACATACACAAACACACACACACACATGCACATACACACACACAGAGACAAAAACACACACACTCACACACTAATAAATAATAATTCCACCACAGAATGAAAATCAGCTATTTCATAGTCATCTTCTGCTGCTACTTTTACTATTTAAATTTTCTTTGCTCATTTCTTAGAATAGAAAAATGTAAAATTGAATGGAGTGTATTATTTCCAGAATTAAATTATAGGAATAAAAATTATTGTAAACTAGGATTTTGTCTGGTTGCTGCTGGCATGGGACCCATGCATGCTGTCACCACTGTTGTGTCTTCCTATGAATAACTGACCAGCTGCCTGGAAAACTCAGATTCTTTGTGGTCATCCATCATCTCTGCTTCTTACTATCTTCCTGCCCCCTCTTTTGCAATGGGCCTTAGGAGGCAGAAGTTTGATGTAGGTGTCCTGTTCAGGGATAATCACTGTACAGCCTCATTTTCTCTTAAAAAAAAAAAAAACTAAGTGGTGGGAACTGATGGCTGCTGGGAGGGGCAGAGATAGTCTCTTTCAAGGAAGGGATTTTGGCAGGTTAACCAGGTTCCAGGCAATGAACCTAAATAGGTGTCTTTTCTCTTGGGTTTGGAAAGTTTTTTTCTATGATTTTGTCTAAAATATTTTCTGTGCCTTTGACCCAACTTTGTTCTTCCACTATACCTCTGATTAGTCTTTATAGTCTCCCAGGAGGTAGTGCATATTTCATTCCTCCATGCATTTACTTTAGATTTCACCTTTTTTTTTATCAAGCCATCCATTTCCCTAAACTCTTTTTTTTTTGTTGTTATTATTTTATGTGTATGAGTGTAGGTGCACCCACGTCATGCAATGCTGCAGAGGTCAGAAGAGGCTGTGGGATTCCCCTGGAACTGGAGTTAAAGACCTTTCTTAGCCACCATGTGGGTGCTGGGAATAGAACCCCGATCCTCTGCAAGAGCAATTGGCACTCTCAACCACTGAGCCACCTCTCCACCCCCCCAAACTTCTATTGATCTGATAGTCTCTGTTCCATTTCCTCCAATCTGATGCTCTCTAACTTGTAAAAAAGAAAGTAAAATTTCTTGTCTCCACCTCAGAATAATTGCTTTCCTTGGTTGCAACCAGCTGTGGTCACATGTCCTCCAAGCCCCACAGAGTTTCAACTGCCTAAGATCCTCTAATCCTTGTATGGAACGTAAGCCATAGGAGAGGCAGATGTATATGCTCTGATGTAGTTCCAGCAAAAAGACCTGACCTGCTCTAGGAAGGTTGAGGTAAAGTGGATGAAACATTATGGTATTTGCCATGGTCTTCTCCTCCTTTGGATGTTCAATATTTATAAACTTTGGTTCTACTCTATTTCAATGTAAATATCTCAAACATTTTATTGATGTTCCACTGTCTCTTTCATCCTTCTCCCTGCAAAGTCTCCTTTTGATTGTGTTGTATCTCTTGGTGACGTTTATTTATCTTCTCATTCAATAAGCATCTAAAATTAATACAAGTATATATCCTATTGTCTACAGTTAATCTGTCACATAAAAATATAGTGTCACGGGGGCTGGAGAGATGGCCTAGCAGTTAAGAGCACCAACCGCTCTTACAGAGGACCCGGGTTCGATCCCCAGCACCCACACGGCAGCTGAAAACCGTCTGAAACTCCAATTCCAGGAGAATTCCAGTTCCAGGGGAATCCGAGACCCTCTTCTGACCTCCGCGGCATTGCACGACACGGGTGCACAGACCTGCATGCAGGCAGTACATTCATACACATACAGAAATAAATAAAATTAAATAAAAAAATTAAAAAAAATATAGTGTCACAAGAAGAAAAACTTAACAGAATTAATATAAATTAAAGCATAAAAATTTAACAGATCAAGAAAGAGAAGTTAACACTATCTTGGTTTCTGTAACTCCTTGCAAGGTCATATTCAATTTCCCTTTATCCTTCATCTAGAATATGCTATCCTCCATATCCTCTATGTAATAGAGGGACTCATTTAATGTTCCATTGGATTGAGCTTGTGGATCTGACTTCATAATCTTAATGATGGCTGTCCAAGGACATAGCTCTCTCCATTATGGATCACCAAGTCCTTTTGCTTGTGAAAATCATCATTGACTATACAAGCCCTCATTCTTTTCTTTTTTCTTTTTCTTTTTTTTTTTTTTTTTTTTTTTTTTTGTCTTTTCAAGACAGGGTCTCCCTGTAGCCCCAGCTGTCCTGGAACTCACTCTGTAGACCAGGCTGGCCTTGAACTCACAAAGATTCACTTGCTTCTGCATCCCAAGTGCTAGGATTAAAGGTATGCGTCACCATGCCCAGCCAAGCCCTCATTCTTAACAGTTGATTTATTGTCATGTTGAACCAGAGATAACCTGCTGCTTTCCATAGCTACAAAATCAGAAGAAATGCTATCTTTGGGTAGAAGCATCCATCATTTGAAAATTAAGCCCTCTACAGCAGAATTTATAGTCATGGAGAATAAAGAACCCAAAAAATTCAAGTGGACCATTAAATATATGTCCTTTCCTATCTTTCACTTCCCAGAAATACATGTCTGGCTCAAAGAAAATTAGTGCCATTTATTTGTTACTGGTTCAGACAAAGTATCCCCACATCACTGATTATTTTCTGGCTAGCAAGTTAACTGAAACTTTCTTTAACCTTTTTATCCTTCAAAAGGATTAATTACCCCTGTGTGATGTGGTACCTATTAAGACCAGCAGACACTGTTATGGCTGTCCCATTGACTTAATCATTATGCTGTCAAATAATTTCCCTATTAAGAAGCAACAGGATGCCATCTCTATGAATAAGCATTGAGTAAGTTCCTAGAGTTGGTGTTGGCAGAAGCATGGTAGACACAGTAGGAAATAATTGCCCATTTTGAGGAGATTACACTGCTGCCTCCTCCAGTGTCTGGAATCAATATTCAGTCTTTCATTACGTACCAACTGCACCTCTAGAGTGTGGAGGCATACATGGATCAGGATTACTTACCAGTACCCATAAGATGGAACTCAGGAAGACTGCATCCACTTCAGTGAAAGAAGGTCCATGTTTTGACCCCAGACATCCCCTCATTCTTGTCATCCTGGCCACCCCTTCCAGGAGCAATCACTGAGGTGATTGGAGAAAAAAGATTGACTGATACACATTTCAGGGATAAGAAAACATATGACTACACAAAATCCAGGTCTGGTTTGTGATTGTTCCAGCAATCCAAGTTTGAGACTGCTTTATTGAAACCTGTGGGAACTGAAAATGCATTCATTTTGGTCTGAGTTCCATTCAGTGTTGCCAGTTTGCCCATCTACTTAAGAAATGGATTATCTCCAAACAGCTAAACAAGAAGTTCATTGTGATGGCAAGCCTCATGTAATCTTGGCTCTAAGGAGATTGAGGCAGGAGCATCGTGGGTTTGAGGCCATCCTACAGGACATACTGAGCTGAATTCTGGGTAATATCACAAGATCTTGTCTCAAAATAAGTGAACAACAAAAACAAAAACATGAACAAAATCTAGTCAGGTACATGAATGTGTCTAAAACCCAAGGAGCTCCACCAAACAATATCATTCCCTTAGTACTTAGAGAAGCAAAGTATGTCACTTACATTGAATACATGTGTCCTGAATCGTGTGACATTCAAAAACCTCATTGTGGTGGTGGTGGGGGGGGGTGGAATCCTTGGTATTAAATTGAATCTGATTCTCAATTCTAGCATTTGTAGCACTTAGGATATTTGATACTCTCTTTTATGAGTTTATTGACATGCAGCCATCTCTACAGATATCCAGGGTGATTAATAATGATTTGAACAGAATTCCTGAAGTCTAAACTATGAAAGTGTGCTGAGGCACCCCTAAGCAAGTTTTCCCTTACATGTGAAGACAAATAGGAAATACAAAAAGCCAATTATAAAAAGATGTTAATTCTTATCAACAATCAGAAAAATATACTTAAAACAATGAAGAGCTAATCACCTATCTGCTTTAAACAACATATGTACAGGACTAGAGAGATGGCTCAGAGGCTAAAAGCACTGGCTGCTCTTGCAGAGGACCCAGATTTGGTTCTAGCAAACACATGTCAGCCTAACGACTGTTCTTAACTTCAGTTCCAGGGGATACTATGCCCTTCTCTGACATCCATGGGCATTTCACAACATGGGTCACATATATACATGCATAAAATAAAAATAATAAGTAATTATTTAAACAATATATGTATATGTTCTAGTTTAAACACACACACACACACACACACACACACACACATATATATATATATATATATATATATAATATAGTGATTAATAACATCAGTTTCATGTTAGGATATGATCAAATGGGACTCAAACACTGAAAAGAATAATTAATATTGGCACATTGGACAATGGCCTGGTAGAAATGTTAAAATGTGTGTCCTCGGAGCTGAGGACGTAGCTCAGTGGAAGAACTCTTGCCTAGCATATGCAATGTTTGGATTAAATCCCAAACACCACACACAAAAAAAAACCCCACAAGTAACCCAATATGGTTACTTCTGATACAGTTTCCATTGATTAACTTACATATATACAACTCAAATGAATATCAATATTCTGTTAAAGATTTGTTAAAAGGTAGATTTGCAATATATCACTAGGAAACCATATATAAGTTAGAAAGATGTACAATTATCTGGACCATTTGTTTGATAGACTTTGATCCTCAACTCCATTTGAGGAATATGAAGAAGAGAAAAAAGATTTGTGAAGTGCTTTCTGTAAAGAGAGCTGCTGCTCCCTGCAGCTCCTGTTCCTCTCAGTGTAGAAAGAACTAAATATACTATGTTCTCCTTCCTAGACTGGGTATTGCAGGGATTTATTGAAGAGTTACTGAATACTGGGTAAGATGTTTTAAATATTATCTATTGCTCAAGAACGCTTCATATATTACAATTTCAAGATTTGTTTCCACTTTAATTATAAAAAATACTTTGTTCAATTTTATTTTTAGTGAAGTTTTGCTATTTTCATACAATATAGTTTGAAGACATTTAGATCCCCTCTCCTACCTGTACCTCCTCCCACAGCCACACACTCAATTATATATATATATATATATATATATATATATATATATATCCCTATAGATCCCGATTAGTGTCCCCCAATTTTCCTTTCCTTCCAGTGGGTTCCCCTACTGAAGTGGTCCACCAATAGTTACCAGTTGCTATAAAAGACACTTGTCTTTTTATTTTTTCCCTTTTTTTCCAAGCAGCCATTCACAACGGTCAAATTCTTAGTTGGGTGGGGGTGTTTCTTACCTAACCCCACCTCCGCCCCCAATTGTCCCTATGCTGGGATTTTTGTCTGGTTTTGAGTTTGCATGCCACTTGTAAACACCCTGTTTAACATATGGGTTGTTGATTTCATATGAATAACTTAACCAGCCGTCTTGGAAGACCTAATGTTTGTGTCCTTTAATGGTCTTCACACCCGCATCCCCCTGGGCTCTCTTCCCTCAACAATTTTCTTCCTCCTCTTTTGCAATGATTCTTGAACCTGGGAGGCAAAGGGGACTGGAGAGATGGTTCAGTGGTTAAGAACACCAACTGCTCTTGCAGAGGACCCTGGTTCGATTCCCAGCACCCACATAGTGGCTAAGAACTGTCTTTAACTCCAGCTCCAGGGGAATCAGACACCCTCTATTGACCTGCAGCATTGCACGACACGGGTGCATGTATCTACATGCAGACAGTACACTCATAAACATTAAATAATAAATAATTTTTTAAAAAATTGGTAATGCTTGTCTTATTCAGAGATAAGCACCCCCAGCCTCAATGACTGGCCTAGTAAGCTATCACAAATGGTGTGGTAGCAGCACTATTATCTTGGGCAGAAATCAATAGCTGTCTAATTGGAATCAAGGCCTGCTCAATGGGAGGGAACTTCTATAGTTCTATAAACATAGCCAAATACAAATGGTCAGACAAGTCATAGAACCTAGAGAAAAAAAAAATTTGCTACATTCCTAGGCCAACATAATTTCTTTCTTTGTTTTAAATGTGCACCTCATATTAACATATAAGTGTACCTCTCATCCCTCATCAAAGAAGCTTCTTTTTGCAACAGATGGAGAGCACTACAAAGTTCCAGAACTGGGCAAACACAGAGTATTCTCTGAGATACTTAATCCTAAGTGGACCATCTTCACTGCAACTTGTATACCTAGGATAAATCCATCTCACAAGAGAAGTTTCCTTATGCAGCAGATGATACAGAACCCCAAAGTGGCCAATGTGTGTAGAATACTTTTACTATCTTCATCTACAACATTGATGAGGATTTCTTCCTGCTTACTTATATCAACTGAGCAAAAGCTGTATATTTCCCTGTATTATTTCCCAATATCCACACAAAATAATAAAAGGAATAAGTAAGACAATGCTGCAATTTTTGAGGAAGTATAAAAGCCAAGAGTAAAATAAATACTAACACATGTGTGTAAATTAGTGGAATAAGAATCAATGAATAGTCCTCCATTTTTTTTCTGTTAGAGGTGGTAACCATTTTAATTTCAGTAAAAGGCTAGATGACCTCTTAAGAAGAGAGCTACTATTAGAGCAAAGGGCTCCTCTTACTCCCTCTCTGTGACCTCACAACCCTATCCTGATGGATGTTCACCTTAACAGCACTTAGGATCTCATCTTCTCTCAGGCAACATGTTATATTAACAAGAGACAGTAACCGGATAGCCTCCTTATATGATACAGAATTCTTTCCCAGTTTTGATTTAACCCAGATTGAATTGGTTCACTCCTCTTAATCAAACCTGGTAATCCTCCTTTCTCAGGGTTCAGCTTTGCCTACTGTTCAGTAGACATTAACACTCCACATTTTGCTATTGTCATATAATTATGTAAATTCGATATTTTGCATTTTTCTTTATTAAAACAAGAATTTCATGATAGCTTCATGGACTTTAGCAAGTCTTTGAAAGATTTTGATAGCCAGAAGAACAGAGGGAATCAGGAGCAGAATCAAGAGGATGTCATCAGCATGCCACACTTCTGTATCCATGAAATGAGAGGCAGGGTGCAGCAGGAATCTGGTGGAAAGGTTCTGACTGGGTGCATTAGAATCCAGGTGGCAATTGTGGGTTCTGATGTAGATGATTAATAGAGTGAAAATAAATACGTCTGAATGGACCTTCTCACAGATCAATGTGAGGTTGTATGTGAAAGTCCGTGGATGAGAAAAAGGGTACTTTATCACCCTAAACTAGTCATGAGGCATAGAACAGTTGTGTCATGATGTTATGTCTGAAAATGGAGATCAGTGAATAATTCAAACCTATACTTTGTATGAGAGTTTGTGATAATTTGCTACTAAAATTGCATAGGAGGGATTTGACAATGAAGAATTCAGGAGAAATAGGAAAAGAACAGCAGGGCAGTTAGAGGGGACAATGCTGAATTCCATTTGGGAGTTAATATGTTTTAGGTAAGTAGAAGCAGTAATAATGATGATGGGGAGGTATATAAGTGGATACAGTACTTGGTGCACAAGCATGAGATACTCAACTCAAATCCTCAGGACCCATGTAAAAAGCCTGGTTGCATCTATAATCCTAGTGCAGAGAGGTGGAGCAGGTAGACAAGAGGATCCTGGGGGCCTCCTAGAAAACCAGCTTGGCCAATTGGTGAGCTCCAAGTCCAATGAGGAAACCCTGTCTCAAGAAATAAGGTTGAGAGGAATAGAGAAAGATAGCCAACATTGACCTTTGGCTTCCACAGGCACACACAGAGGCAGACAAAGGCACATATATACATATATACATAAAGAAGCAGGAGCTGGGTATGGTGGTAACTACTTTAATCCCAGTACTTGGAAGACAGAAGCCAGCCTGGTCTGCATAGAAAGTTCCAGGCAAGCTGGGGCTACAGGGAGATCCTGTCACAAACAAACAAACAAACCAGGAATCCTCTCACTTGATGAGGCCATGGCTAAGTATGTGCATGTGTGTGTCTACTAGCATGAAAATTTATAGAGAAAAGAAATCAGGTGAGTACTCTCAAATTTGTGAATGGAAGGAAGAAAACATAGCATTACTTCTCAATGATTACACTTGTTTTTATTTAGCTCGAATTATGATTGCATTTTATAATTGGGTTTCTACAATAAGGTCAGTGGAGTAGAGCCTGTCTCTCCACACTGTCCAGGACATTATGAATAGAGCAGGTCTGCTGACTGTTAACCAGATTCTCTGTCCTAACAACCTAGAGGGGACTTAGCAATCATCATCTTCGCTCTAAAACTTCCTTCCTTTAACTTCTATCTCTTAACTCACAATATGATGCTTTGTTTTTCTGTCACTTGTTATAAAAATTATATGTCAGAATCAATTTTTAATAAATATTTGGGTATTATGCTTTTAAATAATTGATACCTGATACTATCCCATGGTCATATTTTCCTACACTTCTTATTTAGTTCAAGTATTAAAAACAAAATTCCTGGAGGCAAAATTCTTTATTGCTAAACACATGCCTTTGATGAGAGTTGTCAAAAAACCATCTTCACTTCCTATTAGTCTTACAATCTGGTAGGTAGTTTTACCAAATCTCATAAACAAACTAGAGTTTTTGACTTGGGGTGGATCTGGGAGTATGCCATGAATTTTCACTATGGTTACTGCCTGGACCAGCATGGGTGAGAAGCAAGCATCTGCCTGCATGTATTTGCTGTGTGAAGGGATGGAGAAATCTATGCCCTGGCTCTTTCAGGGAGGCCTCATTGCTGTAGCAGTCTATCCCATTAGGAAACATGCTCCATGCTGGTATCCTTGCTTTCAGCTGCTGACCTGCAACGTGGCCCTCAGCTTTAATAGAGAGCATATGATCCTCACCAGTTGGCAATGGTCCCTAACATCTCAACAAAAGATTTTCAAGTATGAAAGCAAAGACCTCTGTCTTTATTAGGAAAATGATTTTGATGTGCATGCATTTTACTTCCATAGGAATTAGAGCTTCTATCTTGAGTTTGGTAATAAAATTCAGAGAATTTAAAAACTAATTCATTCAAGTTGAAACAAATGACAAAGTACAGAAAAAATTTTGTTGGCAATTCAAGTTACAAGCAAAAGAAGATTTTTAAAAAAAATCAGTCTGAAAATGCAAACCAATCAAGATTTAGGTTGATTGCTTAAGTGCTGGAAACATACCAGTTTATTAAAGAAAGGAACCTCTTTGGGGCTGGAGAGATAGCCTAGCAGTTAAGAGCACCGACTGCTCTTGCAGAGGACCCGGGTTCGATCCCCAGCACCCACATGGCGGCTAAGAACCGTCCGTAACTCCAATTCCAGGAGAACTCCAGTTCCAGGGGACTCTGAGACCCTCTTCTGACCTCCGCGTCATTGCACGACACGGGTACACAAACCTACATTCTGATAGTACACTCATACACATACAAAAATAAATAAAATTAAAAAAAAAAGAAAGAAAAGAAATAAGGAAAGGAACCTCATTGATTTTTTTTTTTAGTAAAATACAATTTCACCATATGAAAAATCTGTTGGTGTAGAGTCATTTCTAGCTAACCAGGGTTGTGGAGCGCAAGAGCAGTAAATTGGGGCTGACCTGGGTCTCTTGACTCTGAACACAGTCTTCATATTGGGGTTTCTGAAAACCCAAGAAACCTGCCATTCATTCCTATTGGAAAAGCTAATGACAGATTACTATGAAAAATAGTATTTTACTAGCATCACATTCTAACAAAATCTCTGAGTGTTATTTTCAGATTCAATATATAGGTGTAAATATAAGCGATGAAAATGGAAGTATAACTGCCAATTGCTTAAGGACTCTCAGGATTTTAAGGGAAAAGGCGTGTCATTTTCCCCTTCCTGGGTGGTTAACTTTGACTAATATTTTATGTTGTTTAAGTCTCCATAAATGTATACTTTTCTAGCCAAGAATAAAGCAACTATTTGCATTCTTGGGACAAGTCCCCTAATGAAATAAAATCTATGATGATCATGTCATGATAATGAAACCTAGAAATTTTCAACAAAATGAATGTTTTTGTCTGTTCAAATAGAAAATTCTATTTGTTCACATTACAAATAATTGGACACATTGCTTATATTATAAAATCAGTTCCTATAATTTATCCTCTATAGAAAACCCTGCTTTTCACTAAGAACTACCACAGAATTCTCTTGCATCTTTACAGAAAGGAAAGACATTTAAACTGAATAGGAATACTATGTCTTTGTTTTAAAGTAATTTTACAAGGGTTAAATTGGCATTGTTATAGATATTGTTTATAGATAATGTATTCCTAAATGTCAAAATGATTCATATTTGTGAGGTTGTATGGACTCATCACAGAATAACAAGCCTCCAAAAGGAATCGGTAATTATCTGTGTCTGGGAGTGTGCCACAGAATGCTGGCTCATCAATCATCCAACTCCACCAGCACAGAGACTTTCAAGCTACCAGTGGAGAAGGGTTGGGATTTGGGTTGCTAGTTTTCATTTTTTTGGTCTTTTTGAGACAGGGTTTTCCTTTAGTCCCAGCTGGCCTGGAGCTTTCTCTGTAGACCAGGCTGGCTTTGAACTCACAGAGATCCACCTGCCTCTGCCTCCTGAGTGCTGGGATTGAAAGTGTGTGCTACCATGCCCAGATAGTTTTCATTATTGTGTGTGTGTATGTGTGTGTGTGTGTGTGTGTGTGTGTGTGTGTGTTTTATTTCCTGGTGATCCAATGACATGATCCTGCTATGTCCAGGATATGATTCTTGTCACATGTCTCTTACCATGGAGTTCAATGTTCATCATCTGAGTCCACTGAGTATTGTAGCTGAAGGACGCATCATTTCTAATTCTTTTTTTTGTTTGTTTTTTTGAGACAGTATCTCCCTTTAGTCCCAGCTGACCTGAAGCTCACTTTGTAGACCAGGCGGGCCTTGAACACACAGATATCCACCTGCCTCTGCCTCCCAAGTGTTAGGATTAAAGGCATGCACCACCATGCCCAGCTATTTCTAATTCTTATAAAATGACCTTGAAGCTTTCTTTCAACTGATAAAGATACCCCCTGAAAATCTGTTGCTTTTATATGTGGAATACATCTTGGTTAGCACTGCTCTAACAGAAATTCCTGTACTGTAAAGTCAGAATACTAAAACTAATATTAACCAAATTTGTTTTAAGCCAGGTGTCTTGGTGTGATTTCTAAATCCAAGAATTACATATTCTAGTGCTAGACTTGGTTTCTTAACTGGAGGGAATGGAAAGAGGCAGCATACCCATTTCATGGCTCAGCTGGTGCCAGAAGCAACATGGCCTCCTGTAGGTACCGAAACCTCGTAAATCAGAGAAATGGTGATCCAGCTCTGAGTATGAAAGTTGCTCTGGAACACGGCCTAGCTTTGTGCTCCAGGTGTCTCAATTATTTGCTAAATTACACATCTGCTAACAAATTCTTTTTTGGCGCGATATACTCAGGTTCTTCTGTTTGTAAGAAGTGGGGCCACATTTGTAAAAATTTATTTGCCAACGATCAATACTGGCTGGCTTATATTTCAGGAATAGATGTAGGTAGAGTATTTCTAGTGATTCTTAAACTTCATTATCCATATGGAGTACATAAGTACAGTGTTAAAGTTCAGATTCTACTTCTATAGTCTAGAGAGAGTCTCAGTATCTGCATTGTAACAAACTCACAGGGACAATGGTTTTGACCTACAGCCCAAACAGACAGCAAAACACTAGATTTTACTAGTCCTCTAGGAACAAATTTGCAGGGAAAGAGCCACAAATTTCTCCATTGGAAACAGCCTTATGGTGTCATCTAACATTCAATCATAATATCATTTATCTTTGCCATTTTTAATTATTAGAAGGAAATATATAAATATTTGGCATACCTATATCTATAGATAGAAGTGTGTATGTGTGTGTATGAGAGAAAGAGAGAGAGAGAGGAGAGAGAGAAATTATTTCAGAGCAAGCATTCGGATGGAATTTTAATGTAATTTTGGGGTCATATCAATGCAGATATGCAGCCTAATTACTTGTAAAGAGCACCTTTTTGTAATTTGTGTGTTCCTGTTCATGTATGTGTATGTTCATATGTGTATGCATGCTTATGTGTGTGCACACTCACATGCATGCATGCTCCTGTGTGCATGTTCATATGTGTGTACACTCACCTGCAGGCATGTTTGTATGTGTGTGCATGCTCATATGTGTGAGTGTTGGTGTACATGTGCTACAGCATGTATTTGAAGGTCAGAGGACAACGTAAAGTGTCTGTCCTCACCCTGCCTATCTTGTTGGAAGTGGACTCCCTTTGTGGTTGCTTATCTGGGTCCACTGCACATGCCAGGCTAGCTGGCCCACAAGTTTCTGAAGCTTCTCCTGTCTTCACCTCTGATCTTGCTGAAGAAGCTCGAGAATTAGAGGCATGTGCTGCTACTTCTGTTTCCACAGATCTTGAAGATTCAAGCTTAGTTAGATTCTTCTACTTATGCAGCAAGTGCTTTAAACCACTGAACAATCCTTCCAGTGCAAATGTGCATTTTTCGTCAACAGTTTATGACCCAGTATTTCTGTTCTGTTATTTTCATCTGATTCCTGTGAAAGAGGTAACTTTTCAGGTGCTTTATGGAAGAGGAACTATTTGAGATGTTTTTCAAGATTTTCTAAGGATCAACCACATCATTAACCACACTCCTCCCTAGTTGAGTGTTGGCTCAGAAAAAAGAAAGAAAAACGATCCTCAGAATATGCTTAGAGGCAAAAGAGGTGGAAAGGAGGAAAAGAGGTTCCACTGCAGTAGGCAAAGGTGACCACGAAGACCTGGGCTGCTTTCTTTCCGGAGTCAATGAGAAGGAGCCAAATTTCAGGCTACTGGAGAACCCAGATGAGAGATCATTTTATTGGGCTGGAGAGATTCCTCACTGGTTAAGGGCACTGGCTGCTCTTGCAGAGGACCTGGGTTCAATTCCCAGAACCACATGGTGGCTAACAACTATCTGTAACTCTAGTTCCAAGAGATCCAATGCCCTCTTCTGACCTCCACAGACACTGCACCACAGGGATGCACATACCTACCTGCAAGCAATAAATAAATAAATAAATAAATAAATAAATAAATAAATAAATAAATTTAAAATTAATTTTGTTAACTGACAACCTGAGAAAATAGTGGAAAAAGCAACAAAAAGATGATTGAGTACTTTGTTACCAAATGGGAAAATTTGGACTTGATCTTAATCAAATGAAAGCGTTGGAAGTTCTGTTTAAGAAGCCAAAGAATAACAGTGGTGTTTTGAAAAATTAAATCTGCAACATTCAGAAAGATAGTTTTCACAGGTTCTGTGATCTATAAATAGGCTACAAACCTTTAAAATAGGTTTCTTTTGTGAGATAGTACAGTATGAATTAAGCAAAATGAAATTGGGAGTTTTTTTCAGTTAAGGAAATGTTTATCTCTTGATAAAATCTTTCAGCACAAATACTAGTTTGCTCTTCAATTTTCAATATTTATCTGCTTTCTCTCCAATAAAAGATGCATTAAGTAACATCTGCTTCCCTCTTCAAGCCAGGGTTTTGTTCTAATCAGTCCTAGCCATCTGGCTATCCTAAGCATACCACAGAAATGAATGAAAGCTGTCACAGTGACCATAGCATCCTCACCAAAAGCATTCCCTGCGAACAAACATCTATCACTTCCCAGAAGAGCATGCTCTTGTGAAAGCATAAGGAACTAAAGTATATTGATCCCCTAAGCTGTGTAACATCCACTTTTGCATAGACAAAATAAAGTAGGGGATGTTAGAGAGGGAAACTTAACAATCTAGTAATTGTGGATGATTTCACGACCCAATTTAGTTATTGATACTCATGCAATAAAGCTAATAAATATCAAAGTGTTGGTGGACCCATCCCCGAGGTCTACTTTAAGGCCCTGCATGGAAAATACAGGCCTAAAATGAACTTGAGTATGTGAGTGATCCTCTTCACTGTGACTTTATCTTTGAATTCATAAATATATGTGAATACATTTAACATACTTTATAAATATATATGAATAAATATATAAATATATTAGGATTCATCTAGTGTACATATATATAGATGTATACTAGTATATATCTATATGTATATGTACACTAGATGAATCCTAGGGTATGAATGTTGAACTAATTTATGAATTGCCTGAAATTCTAAGTTGTTCTTTCAGGAAACTGAGATGTTGCTATAGAGATGGCTTAGCAGTTAAGGGTATTGGCCACTGTTGCTGAGGGCCTGGATTCAATTCTCAGTACCCATTTGGCAGCTAACAACCATCTATAACTCCAGTTCCAGGGTATCTGATGCCCTCTTCGGGCCTCAGTGTGCAGATGTGGCAGGACTGAACTTAAATACATAGACCCAAAGCACTCATATACAAAAAAATCTAAATAAATATCTTTTAATTAAAAAAAAGAAAATTGATATGTAGTTTACTAGATTTTCAAAGTTAAATTCTAATATGTTTAATGACTCCCCACCTTTAATTTTTCTGTTGTCTACAAGGTGTTATAGTTTCTAATTCCCCTTCTTTTTATAGTTCATAACAGCTTTGAGTCTGAGTGACCATTGCTGACACCCTCATAAACTTTGAAGTGGAAAGAGCTATCTACATCTGTTCTAGTTTGTCTTCCATTGCTGTGACAAAACACTCTGACTGACACCAACTTGGGGAGGAAAGGGTTTATTCAGCTCACATCTCCTGGGTCACTGTTCATCACTTAGGGAACCCAAGGTAGGAACTCAGGGCAGGAACCTGGAGGCAGGAGCTGAAGCACAGGACATGGAGGAATGCTGTTCACTGGCTTGCTCCCCTGGCTCATGCCCAGCCTGCCTTCTTATACAGTACACAACAACCTGCCCAGGGTGGCACCACTCATTGTGGGCTGGGCCCTCCCACACGTCAAGACAATACTCCACAGATGTGGCCGCAGGCCAAGCCAATGGAGCCAATTCCCCAATTGAGGCTCCCTCAACCCAGGTGTGTCAAGTTGACACTAAAGCTATCCAGCACAACATCAGAGCCCTTTTACTTTCTGATGACATGAAAGAGTTGGAGAGACTCTGTTTCCTTGTCTACAAGCACAAATCACACTTAAGTAGAGCTTGTGGGAGAAAGACATGTAGGCTTTTTAAAGGATGTCAATTGCATTAGGGTTTTCTGGAATATCAGAACTGACAGAATGAATATATATATATATATATATATGTATATATATCATGTAAATATATATTATTATGTAAATAAATATTATGTAAATAAATATTATTATGTAAATAAATATTATGTAAATAAATATTATTATGTAAATAAATATATATATAAATAAATATATATTATGTAAATATATATAAATAAATATATTTACATATATTATGTAAATATAAATTTATAACAAGATCTGATTCCCACTTGAGAGGCTGAGAACTTGATAACTGCTTAGTCCCTTGAGGCTGGGTGGGGCCCCAGCAGCCTGAGTGGCTATCTTACACTGGAAAAGCCAACAACCTGTAATTGCTCAGTCCACAGGGCTGCATGCCTCAGCAGTCCCAATCTGTCACTAAAACTCAGAAGGCTTCTTCAAGAGCCACTGGTCATCAGTCAATGATGGAAGCCTGGAAACAATGGCTCAGATGTCAACAAAGGAGTTAGCAGCAGCAGCAGCAGCAACAGCAGCAGCAGCAGAGCATATCAACTCAGTGAGTAGAAGAAGTCCAAACAGGCAAAAGAGGAGTCTTGCTTCCACCATGCCCCATTTGTTCTGTTCTGTTACCAGAAGGTACCCACATTTGGGTGGATCTTCCCATTACAAATTAAGCAATTAGGATAATTCTTTGGGTGAGACTCCCAACTCAGGTGATTCTAATTTGTGCCAAGTTGCCATTAAAACCAACCATCATACCAATATTACAGAAAGCCTTAATGTGTGAATCATGTGTGTGTGCTCACATATATGTGTCCATCTTCATATGTGTGCAGTACATTTATGTGGGGTGTGCATGCACATGTGTTCCCTGAGCCTTAGATATAGTGCATCCTATGTAGATGTATTAATTGGGGCTGTGCACCTCACAGTCTTATTTTCTGTATTTTGATCAGTTGTGGAACTTTGTAATAATCTCTATCTCTTGCAATAAGAAGCTTCTTAGAAATTATGTAGGTTTACAAAAGTGCCAGTAGTTAAGTTCTTCTCTAGAGTCTATGCCTTTTCCAACCATAAGTCCTTGACTATGTTTACAGTTCCATGTGTTCCCTCCCATTAAGAAGTCCTTAAATCCAATTACACAGCTGTTGATTATCCCCAAAATAAAAGTGCCATCATTGTACTTTTACAATAGAAGTATTTTGTTCAGCCATTATTGTGGTTTGTAAGCTTTGGACCTCTGTAGTATCACTGATAGGCTTTCTCCCTTAGCAGCTCTCACAGTACCTTCTGATACTATGAGAGCTAGTCTTCCAGGGGAAGCTTCCAGGTCAATTCAGCTCAAATAGCTCCAAGTCCTGTTCCAAAAATATGTGGTATCTTCAGCAATAGTTTATTATCTTCAAGTTCTGAGAGGCAACTAAAGTAATATAGGTTAACTATATACATAGATAGATAATTTTTAAGTGGGCTTATGAAATAATATATTTCTCTATGGTTCCTTCTTTTTCCTCATTCTCTTCCATTATAACAATCCCTCCGCCCTTTACAAGTTAAATCACCCCCACATGTTTTCCATCTCCCCCTTGATATCACCTGTGTCCTAGTATGCCTTTCTCCCAGACTTCCTATTTCCCCTTCTACACTGTGTTCTCTTTCCATTTTTCTGGCTGCTGTGGTTACTTCTGGATATATTCACATCTATAGATTCAGGGCTAGGATCCACACAAGAAAGAGCATGTGTTTATTTTTCTGAGTCTATGTTACCTCAATCAATAGAACACTTTTCAGTCTCATCCATTACTGACAAATTTCACAGTTTCATTTTTTACAGCTAAAAAGAGTTCAGTTTTAAGCTTAGGCTTTACCGAACATTCAAACTGATGATACTAACAACACTACTGTAATAAACCCTTCTCTAACCCTAGGGTTAGAGAAGTGTTTCAGCAGTTAAGAGCACTTCATGCTCTTCCAGAGGACCTGAGTTCCTTTCCCAGCACCCACATAGTTGTTAGCAACCCAACATAATCCAAATTCCTGGTGTCTGACACCTTCTTCTATTCTGTATGATAACTCTACATAATGTGTACTTAGATACATGCAGGAAAAACACATATGAAAGTTCATTTAAAGATACATGGCAGGAATCTGATTACAAGAACATGAAACAGGAAACAAAACTTGCTGTAATAGTGACATCAGATATTCTTCATCTGATGAAATTCACCTAGAAATCTACAGCTCAAAGGTGAAAATCTTAGTTTTACACGAGTAAGTGCAAGAGCTAGTGTAAGAAACTTCATTTCACACAGGAGTCAATATCATTTTAAGTCACCTCCAGACTTTCTGTGACATATGCTTACGCTAAAAGCTGTCATGCTCAGCAAACCCAGAGCTGTATCTACCAACCAGGAGTTCATGGTCTCCCTAAGCAGGGGATTATTTTATCATAAAATTAGGTGATAAATGTAGAAAGTTGACAAGTCAGCTTTCATCACGTGACCAAGGTAAACGTAAGTAGGCAGTACATCCATGGTAAATTCTCTAATCAAAGAAGAGGCCACACAATTGAGGAGTGGGGAGAGGACGTGGGAAGATTTGAAGGAGGGAAGAATGGTGGAGATGGTGCAAATACAGTTCCAAGTATGAAAGCCTCAAAATAAATATAAACACTTTAGAAAAGATTAAAAGATATTATTAATCTTTGACCCACATATATATACTGCAAGCTTCTTAAGTATTAAGTAGAGGATAATATATGCCAAAAAGTCTCAAGAAGGATAAGGATTCTAAGAAAAAAGTGAATGATGGATAATTTGTGAAACCAGAGTTATGGAGAACATAATTTGCTCTTTTTTTCTCAGATTCTCAGAGGTAAATCCTAGTGTAAGAGTGAAAGCTGCTTGCCAAAAAGGTAATTTTGCTACATGTAGTTAGGGCATCGTTAATGCCAGGCCATGACATTCAAGCACAGGTGAGCCTTTGCTCTCTATGTTGCCTTATGGAAGTAGAAGTAATTCCTTTGTCCAGCATTCTCAGATGGTCTTATGCTCAGACTCAAGCTAGACAAATTGACTTTGATGTTTTCAGCTCTAATTTGTCTTGTGGGTATGCAATTTTCAAAAATATGCATGCCAGTAGAATTAAGAAACTGAATGTAAGTTGCTAAAGTAAAATAGACCTGCCTCCCTCTGTGACTAATTAGCACAGATAAATATAGGAACTAAATGATGAGATAGAATTATCAGTACATTCTCCCATTGTTCAAGATCTTGGCTGCATCATGGCTACAGACTGTGTCTGTGCATCATACAGTTTTTGAGACTGGCCAAGAGTTCAAGTAAGAGTCAGCAAAAGAATACGTAATTCCAGGGAAACTTAAATCACAGGTGTTGTTAGTTGTTGAAATCTATAATATTGTTATTTTCTTATGCATATACTACAATTTTGTATCCAACATTCCTCATATTTACACAGAATTAAACAGAAATTTGAACACAAATAGTTTAATGATTAAATAAATACTAATGATTTATGTAGAATGTATCTCTCTCTCTCTCTCTCTCTCTATATATATATATATATAGTTAAATAGATGTACCTTTCCAATATATATAATATATGTTGTATATATAATATGTGTACTATGCATTAAAATATGAATTAGAAAAATTGATATATTCAATAGGCATGCAAATATAAGTCAGAACTAAAATAAAGTGATATTAAAATAACACTAAGGCACATATTAACTTATGTTTTCCTTTCAAAAAATATTGTGTATTTAAATGAATAAATAGAATGGAAATTAATATATGTTAACAGCTACTGGTTTCTTGTTTTCTAAATTAAAATAAGTCTGGAATGAGTAACAAACAATATGGTAAGCCTAGCTTTAATTGATTCCTTCCTAATCCCCTTTATTTTCTGTATCTTGTGGATGGCTTAACAATTCTCCCAAAATAAGAAGCAATGCAAATGTTAGTGTGGAGTTTGTTTTTCCATTACATTTTGTAAACGTTAACATATTTTCAGTGAAAGTGGATTCACACCTCCAATGAGAAATAAAAATGCCCAAGCTTATTAAATTCTGGAGTGTAAAAGACAAAATCCTTAACTACCTAGTGAAAATATCAATGTTTTGTTGCAGCTTTTGCCAACAAGAGAAACTGCCAATGACTTTCCAGTCCTGTGTGATCACCAAAGAGTGTCAAGTGTCTGAGTGGCTGGAATGGAGCCCATGCTCAAAAACATGCCAGGATGTCACATCTCCTACAGGCACCCGAGTAAGGACAAGGACCATCAAGCAATTCCCAATTGGAAGTGAAAAGGAATGCCCAGAGCTTGAGGAGAAAGAAGCCTGTGTGTCTCAGGGAGATGGAGTTGCCCTCTGTGCCACGTGAGTAAAAAGCAGAGTGCAGTGTGCTCAAATGTCATGTTCAGGGGCTGGAGAGATGGCCTAGCAGTTAAGAGCGCCCGGGGTTTGATCCCCAGCACCCACATGGCGGCTGAGGACCGTCTTTAACTCCAGTTCCAGGCGAATCCGATCCGACATCCTCTTCTGACCTCCGCGGCATTGTTCTACACTGGTTCACAGACCTACATGCAGATAAAAAAGATGTCTTGTTCCTTTGGCTGTCTGATGTCACAAATATGTGATGTATGATATATCCCTATTCTTCCTTAAAACAGTATTTCAGACTGAACAGTAAGTTAGGAAATACTGAATTTTCTTCCACATTTGAAGCAGAATATCTCTTTACAAACCCTATCCTTAAAATACATATTTCGTTTCAGACTACAAACTCCTTTAACAGCTCTACCTCCCATTTTCCATGGAGATTAGACTTTTAACAGCAATTCTTTGGTATTTTCTGGAATGATTGTTGGGGAGGTTTTTCTTTTTTTCTTTAATACTAAGGGAGAGATAATAAGGCCATAAAGTTGTGAAGACTGCAGAGTCTCTGATACAATTGTTTAGCACCACCATTAGAGATATATATGATATGTGAATGGGTGTGACTATGTTCAATAAAACTTTTTTGGAAAAAAAAAAAAAAAGAGAGGAGTTGATTTGACCTTTGGTCCAGCATCTGTCAGTCTCTAAGCTTTCCAATCATAGATAATTGTAACCTAGTAAAATTCAGTGACATACCTAGCAATTTCAATTAAGTAGAGTACCACAAGTACCAAAATAACTGTCCTTGAAGACAAGGACCATGCTCATTAATCTTCAGATTTAGGAATGTTTTGCTTATTTGGATTTTGTTTTTGTTGTTGTTATTTTATCACCAGCACGTATCACAGAACCTAACACACAGTAAGTGCCTAGTCAGTGTTCTTTGACTTCAGATGAAATAAGACTAATTCTGAAGTATTTGGCATTGTTTAAACAGTATTTTTCCCTCAAAATACCATTTCTGAGAAACTACTGTGAGTTAGATTGGCAATAATTTTTTTTTCTTAGTCTGAATATAGAATATAAAGTGACTTAGGGCGTCTCAGTGTACAAACTGTACTGAGTGCTCTGGGCTGTTCCATAAATTTAAACGAGATTGCTGCAGTTTCAACTGCATGAACCAGTGAGAAGGCAAATCAGTGGTATTATTATGCTTGCTTGACATCTTCAATTCTGCAATGTTTTGGAATCATCCACTATCTTCCAATATAACAAGTGACTGAAAATTCCAGTTTCCTTCTTCAGGCCTAGGTCCCAGTAATTTTGGTGGTTCTTTTCCATATGATAAGTTTTAGTACACAGCCCAGATTGTGAGGGTGTTTTCCCTCCCATCAACTCCCTCTACCTTTAGGTAAAAATGGTGTCTTTTTCTTAGTATAAGTTTGTTAGTGCCACTAGCAAAATAAACATATATCTGTGATCCTTTTCATCTTCTCCTTTACCTGGGTGTGGTACTTTTCTGAGAAAATATTACCTATTTACATTATTGAAAGTCTGTTCTTTCACAGGACTCCATGGTCTGCCCCAAATTGGAATGCCAGTTTAATCAAAATGAATGTCTTTCCAACTTCCTTAGCAAATGATGTATTTGGTTTTATTTCCCTCCATACTGCCTAGGCATCAGTGTGAACCAGGCTCAAATTATCCATGTTTCTATAATTGGCCAGAGGGTGCCATTCCTTTGTAAACAATACTGGGTATTGTTCCTTGATGACCAAACCCTGCAACTGTGCAGCTACAAATCCCCCACACATAAAAATGAAATTGTCAGGCATCTCAATTTCACTGGCAGGAAGCTCAGTACTGACAGAAGCAAGCAGACAGAATAGATATCTGAGGGCATCCTTAACCTTTTTGTCTAATTGAGATGAGCACATCCATTTATACCTATGTTAGCTATTAATCTTATCCTCAGGGAGCATCTTGGGTAGAGTGACATAGAGTGCTACAGACCCATTTCCTCTGGGCTTTTAAAATATCTGTTTTCCAAGAGGTGGAGAAAGCCATCACTTTCTGTTGTCAGCGACACCGGGAAATGGTTCCCTTCTTATCTCCTTCCAGCAAGCACTGGACTGACAGCCCCCAACATTCCTTTCACATCATAATCTTGAGTGGAGCTCTGAGAATCAGGGATCATCTTTCTAGTGCTCCACTGACTGGCATCGTCAGCTCTTTTCACCATGCATCAGTATTCGTCATGCTAGGCTCTACAGAGCAGAAACAGGAAAAAATTCTGATTCTTGACAGTAAAGAGAAAGCTTCAAATTACTGTTACATTTTTAACTCCTAGCATGCAATTATAATTTTACTCCATTACGAATAAGCAATTTTCATGAGTTTTATTAAAAGGAAAACAGACGTTAGGGCTCATCATCATTTGGAATGTTTGCCATGCTAAGTTTCAATCCCCCTTTATTTATAAGTATCAAGAAAGGGCAAGCTTGAGTTCAGCTTAATTGCACATAAAATTTCATGTTTTCAGCATTATGCTCTTATTTCATAAAATATTGATATGTAACTTCCAGTAGTTGCAATTAAAACAGGATCACTTTGCATTTAACCCCTCTCTAAAGAGGGCTCAAATGAGGATAATGCAGCAATTGGAACTGAATCTGCACCAGACTTGAGTCTGTACTGGATCCAAAGGAAAATGTTTTTAGTTTAATTTTTTTTACTTTACTTTATTATTATTATTATTATTTTTTTTTTTTTTTTTTTTTTTTTTTTTTTTTTTATAGTTCTAGGGCTCCCTTTAACCCCCCGCTTTCTTGGCCCTCCCCTGTGGGCCCCGCTTGCCCTTAACTCCCCAAACACCCCCCTCCCCCGCGCGGGTTAAAGGGCGCGCCCCCCACCCCCCAAAAAATTAAAAAAAAATAATAGTATCATAAAAAAAAAAAAAAAAAAAAAAAAAAAAAAAAAAAAAAAAGGGGACTATTTCCACTTCTGTGGCTCTGTCTACATTCCTTCGGCACCACTACATACCTACTCTTCACAACTAAACCACTGAGGGGAGTTTCTGAATACCTTCTTTGTCCTTGCGTATATTCAAATTCGAGAGCCCGTTTTCGTTGGTTTGCACGCAGTATACCTCCCGGGTCTGGACGCCTCCTCCACAGAGGGCTGTCTGATTGGCACGTCGCTTGTCCTGCTGACTGAGCAAAGAGTCCACGCGGCACTCTGTCCACTCCGTAGTTCTCCAGCCGTACCTAGGCAAGGAGAATGCCAGAATGGCCGCCATGTTTATTCAGGAAAACGTTTCTCCATTCCTCTCAGACTTTCTTCTAAAAATTAAACTATGCTGGGCGTGGTGGCGCTCGCCTTTAATCCTAGTACTTGGGAGACAGAGGCAGAGGCAGGCGGATCTTTGTGAGTTCAAGGCAAGCCTGATCTACAGAGTGAGTTTCCAAGGCACCTGGGGCTACAGGGAGACCCTGTCTTGAAAAAAGACACAAAAACAAAAAAAAAAAAAAAAATAATAATAATAATAATAAAGTAAAGTAAAAAAATTAAACTAAAAACATTTTCCTTTGGATCCAGTACAGACTCAAGTCTGGTGCAGATTCAGTTCCAATTGCTGCATTATCCTCATTTGAGCCCTCTTTAGAGAGGGGTTAAATGCAAAGTGATCCTGTTTTAATTGCAACTACTGGAAGTTACATATCAATATTTTATGAAATAAGAGCATAATGCTGAAAACATGAAATTTTATGTGCAATTAAGCTGAACTCAAGCTTGCCCTTTCTTGATACTTATAAATAAAGGGGGATTGAATCTTAGCATGGCAAACATTCCAAATGATGATGAGCCCTAACGTCTGTTTTCCTTTTAATAAAACTCATGAAAATTGCTTATTCATAATGGAGTAAAATTATAATTGCATGCTAGGAGTTAAAAATGTAACAGTAATTTGAAGCTTTCTCTTTACTGTCAAGAATCAGAATTTTTTCCTGTTTCTGCTCTGTAGAGCCTAGCATGACGAATACTGATGCATGGTGAAAAGAGCTGACGATGCCAGTCAGTGGAGCACTAGAAAGATGATCCCTGATTCTCAGAGCTCCACTCAAGATTATGATGTGAAAGGAATGTTGGGGGCTGTCAGTCCAGTGCTTGCTGGAAGGAGATAAGAAGGGAACCATTTCCCGGTGTCGCTGACAACAGAAAGTGATGGCTTTCTCCACCTCTTGGAAAACAGATATTTTAAAAGCCCAGAGGAAATGGGTCTGTAGCACTCTATGTCACTCTACCCAAGATGCTCCCTGAGGATAAGATTAATAGCTAACATAGGTATAAATGGATGTGCTCATCTCAATTAGACAAAAAGGTTAAGGATGCCCTCAGATATCTATTCTGTCTGCTTGCTTCTGTCAGTACTGAGCTTCCTGCCAGTGAAATTGAGATGCCTGACAATTTCATTTTTATGTGTGGGGGATTTGTAGCTGCACAGTTGCAGGGTTTGGTCATCAAGGAACAATACCCAGTATTGTTTACAAAGGAATGGCACCCTCTGGCCAATTATAGAAACATGGATAATTTGAGCCTGGTTCACACTGATGCCTAGGCAGTATGGAGGGAAATAAAACCAAATACATCATTTGCTAAGGAAGTTGGAAAGACATTCATTTTGATTAAACTGGCATTCCAATTTGGGGCAGACCATGGAGTCCTGTGAAAGAACAGACTTTCAATAATGTAAATAGGTAATATTTTCTCAGAAAAGTACCACACCCAGGTAAAGGAGAAGATGAAAAGGATCACAGATATATGTTTATTTTGCTAGTGGCACTAACAAACTTATACTAAGAAAAAGACACCATTTTTACCTAAAGGTAGAGGGAGTTGATGGGAGGGAAAACACCCTCACAATCTGGGCTGTGTACTAAAACTTATCATATGGAAAAGAACCACCAAAATTACTGGGACCTAGGCCTGAAGAAGGAAACTGGAATTTTCAGTCACTTGTTATATTGGAAGATAGTGGATGATTCCAAAACATTGCAGAATTGAAGATGTCAAGCAAGCATAATAATACCACTGATTTGCCTTCTCACTGGTTCATGCAGTTGAAACTGCAGCAATCTCGTTTAAATTTATGGAACAGCCCAGAGCTCTCAGTACAGTTTGTACACTGAGACGCCCTAAGTCACTTTATATTCTATATTCAGACTAAGAAAAAAAAAATATTGCCAATCTAACTCACAGTAGTTTCTCAGAAATGGTATTTTGAGGGAAAAATACTGTTTAAACAATGCCAAATACTTCAGAATTAGTCTTATTTCATCTGAAGTCAAAGAACACTGACTAGGCACTTACTGTGTGTTAGGTTCTGTGATAGTGCTGGTGATCAAAATAACAACAACAAAAAACAAAATCAAAATAAGCAAACCATTCCTAAATCTGAAGATTAATGAGCATGGTCCTTGTCTTCAAGGACAGTTATTTTGGTACTTGTGGTACTCTACTTAATTGAAATTGCTAGGTATGTCACTGAATTTTACTAGGTTACAATTATCTATGATTGGAAAGCTTAGAGACTGACAGATGCTGGACCAAAGGTCAAATCAACTCCTCTCTTTTTTTTTTTTTTTTCCAAAAAAGTTTTTTGAACATAGTCACACCCATTCACATATCATATATATCTCTAATGGTGGTGCTAAACAATTGTATCAGAGACTCTGCAGTCTTCACAACTTTATGGCCTTATTATCTCTCCCTTAGTATTAAAGAAAAAAAGAAAAAAACCTCCCAACAATCATTCCAGAAAATACCAAAGAATTGCTGTTAAAAGTCTAATCTCCATGGAAAATGGGAGGTAGAGCTGTTAAAGGAGTTTGTAGTCTGAAACGAAATATGTATTTTAAGGATAGGGTTTGTAAAGAGATATTCTGCTTCAAATGTGGAAGAAAATTCAGTATTTCCTAACTTACTGTTCAGTCTGAAATACTGTTTTAAGGAAGAATAGGGATATATCATACATCACATATTTGTGACATCAGACAGCCAAAGGAACAAGACATCTTTTTTCATCTGCAATGTAGGTCTTGAACCAGTGTAGAACAATGCCGCGGAGGTCAGAAGAGGATGTCGGATCGGATTCCCTTGAACTGGAGGTAAAGACGGTCCTCAGCCGCCATGTGGGTGCTGGGATCAAACACCCGGGCCGCTCTTAACTGCTAGGCCATCTCTCCAGCCCTGAACATGACTTTGAGCACACTGCACTCTGCTTTTTACTCACGTGGCACAGAGGGCAACTCCATCTCCCTGAGACACACAGGCTTCTTTCTCCTCAAGCTCTGGGCATTCCTTTTCACTTCCAATTGGGAATTGCTTGATGGTCCTTGTCCTTACTCGGGTGCCTGTAGGAGATGTGACATCCTGGCATGTTTTTGAGCATGGGCTCCATTCCAGCCACTCAGACACTTGACACTCTTTGGTGATCACACAGGACTGGAAAGTCATTGGCAGTTTCTCTTGTTGGCAAAAGCTGCAACAAAACATTGATATTTTCACTAGGTAGTTAAGGATTTTGTCTTTTACACTCCAGAATTTAATAAGCTTGGGCATTTTTATTTCTCATTGAGGTGTGATGTTACCCATTTTCACTGAAAATATGTAACGTTTTACAAAATCGTAAATAAATGAAAAACAAAACTCCACCACAACATTTTTGCATTGCTTTCTTATCTTTGGTAGGAGGGGAGAATTGTTAAGCCATTCCAACAAGCTACAGAACAATAAAGCGGGATTAGGCACAGGAATCAATTAAAGTAGCTGCTTACCATATTGTTTGTTACTATTCCAGACTTATTTTAATTTAGAAAAACTGAAGAAACAGTAGCTGTTAACATATATTAATTTCCATTCTATTTATTATTTAAAACACAATTTTTTGAAAGGAAAACATAAGTTAATATGGTGCCTTTAGTGTTATTTTAATATTCACTTTATTTTAGTTCTGACTTATATTTGCATGCCTTAATTGAATATATCAATTTTTAATTCATATTTTAATGCCATAGTACACATATTACTATACAACATATTATTATAAATATTGGAATAGGTACATCTATTTAACTATATATATATATATATAGAAAGGAGAGAGAGAGAGAGAGATACATTATACATTTAAATCTTAGTATTTATTTATCATTTAAACTATTTGTGTTCAAATTTCTGTTTAATTCTGTGTAAATATGAGGAATGTTGGATACAAAATTGTAGTATTATGCATAAGAAATAACAATATTATAGATTTCAACAACATAACAACACCTGTGATTTTAAGTTTCCTGGAATTACGGACTTTCTTTTGCTGACTCTTACTTGAACTCTTGGCCAGTCTCAAAAACTGTATGATGCACAGACACAGTCTGTAGCCATGATGCAGCCAAGATCTTGAACAATGGGAGAATGTACTGATAATTCTATCTCATCATTTAGTTCCTATATTTATCTGTGCTAATTAGTCACAGAGGGAGGCAGGTCTATTTTACTTTAGCAACTTACATTCAGTTTCTTAATTCTACTGGCATGCATATTTTTGAAAATTGCATACCCACAAGACAAATTAGAGCTGAAAACATCAAAGTCAATTTGTCTAGCTTGAGTCTGAGCATAAGACCATCTGAGAATGCTGGACAAAGGAATTACTTCTACTTCCCTAAGGCAACATAGAGAGCAAAGGCTCACCTGTGCTTGAATGTCATGGCCTGGCATTAACGATGCCCTAACTACATGTAGCAAAATTACCTTTTTGGCAAGCAGCTTTCACTCTTACACTAGGATTTACCTCTGAGAATCTGAGAAAAAAAGAGCAAATTATGTTCTCCATAACTCTGGTTTCACAAATTATCCATCATTCACTTTTTTCTTAGAATCCTATATCCTTTCTTGAGACTTCCTTTGGCATTATTATACCTCTATGTGAACTACTTAAGAAGCTTTGCAGTTTATATATAATTTGGGTAAAGATGATTAACTAATATCTTTTGAATCTTTTCTTAAAGGTGTTGCACTACTATTTATTTATTGTATGCTTTCATACTTGGAAACTGTATTTTGCTACCATCTCCACCTTCTTCCCTCCTTCAAAGCTTCCCCACGTCCTCTACTCCCACTCCTCAATTTATGTGTGGCCTTTTCTTGATTAGAGATTACCAGGATGTACTGCCTACTTACGTTTAACTTGGTCACCGTGACTGAAAAGCTGACATCTGTCAACTTTCTACATTATCACACGTGAATTTTATGATAAAATAATCCCCTGCTTAGGGAGACCATGAACTCCTGGTTGGTAGATACAGCTCTGGGTTTGCTGAGCATGACAGCTTTTAGCGTAAGCATATGTCACAGAAAGTCTGGAGGTGACTTAAAATGATATTGACTCCTGTGTGAAATGAAGTTTCTTACACTAGCTCTTGCACTTACTCGTGTAAAACTAAGATTTTCACCTTTGAGCTGTAGATTTCTAGGTGAATTTCATCAGATGAAGAATATCTGATGTCACTATTACAGCAAGTTTTGTTTCCTGTTTCATGTTCTTGTAATCAGATTCCTGCCATGTATCTTTAAATGAACTTTCATATGTGTTTTTCCTGGCACGTATCTAAGTACCTAACATTATGTAGATTATCTATACAGAAGTAAGAAAGAGGCCCTGTCAAGACACCCAGGAATCTTGGATTAGATTTCGTTGGGTTGGCTAACAACTATGGAGAGTGCTGGGAAAGGAAAACTCAGTTTCCTCTGGAAGAGCATGACAGTGCTCTTAACTGCTTAAACACCTTCTCTAACCCTAGGGTATAGAGAGGGGTTATTTACACTTAGGGTTTAGTATTAAGGTTTGAATGTTCCGGAACGCCTTAAGCTTGAAAACTAGGAACTTTTTTAAGCTTGTTATAAAAAAGATGAACTGCTGAAATTTGTCAGTATGGATGAGACTGAAAAGTGATGTCTTAATTCCAGAGTGTCCGAAGGTAACATAGACTCAGAAAAATAAACACATGTCGTCTTTATTGTGTGGTCCTAGCCCTGAATCTATAGATGTGAATATATCCAGACAGAGTAACCCACAGCAGCCAGAAAGAAGAATGGTTAATAGAAACCACGAGTAGTGAAGGGAAATAGGAAAAGTCTGGGGAGACTGGAAAGGCATCCTAGGACACAAGGTGATAATTCAAGGGGGAGATGGAAACAGAACCAGCGTTTACGTGGGTGAGTTTTAAACTTTGTAAACGGCGGAGGGATTGTTTATAATTGGGCCAGAGACATGAGGAAAAATGAAGGAACCATGGAGAAATATAATTATTCATAAGCCCAACGTGAAAAAATTATCTATCTATGTATAATAGTTAACCTATATTACTTTAGTTGCCTCTCAGACTTGAAGAAATAATAAAACTATTGCTGAAAGACCTACCACATATTTTTGGAACAGGACTTGGAGCTATTTGAGCTGAATTGACCTGGAAGTTTTTCCCCTAGGAAGACTAGCTCTCAAGTATCAGAAGGTCCTTGAGAGCTGTAAGGGAGAATAGACGCCTATCAGTGAATACTAATACAGAAGGTCGACAAGCTTACAACCACTAATAAGGTCCTGCAACAAAATCCTTCTATTGTAAAGTACAATGATGTCACTTTTATTTTGGTGATAATTCAACAGCTGTGGTGTAATATGGATTTAAGGACTTCTTAATGGGAGGGAACCTGAACATGGATACTGTAAACATAGCTCAAGGACTTATTGGTGGAGAAGGCATAGACTCTAGAGAAGAACTTAACTACTGGCACTTTTGTAAACCTACATAATTTCTAAGAAGCTTCTTATTGCAAGAGATAGAGATTATTTACAAAGTTCCACAAACTGATCAAAATTACAGAAAATAAGACTGTGTGTGACACCCCAAATTAACTACATCTACATTAGGATTGCAATCTATACTAAGGCTCAGGGAAAACACATGTGCATGCCACCCCTCAATAAATTGTACTGCACACATATGAAGATGGACAATATAGTGAGCACACACACATGACACACAATTAACGGTCTTCTGTACATATTGGTATGATGTTTGTTTAATGGCAACTTGTTACAAATTAGAATCACCTGAGTTGGGAGTCTCACCCAAAGAATTATCCTAATTGCTTAATTTGTAATGGGAAGATCCACCCAAATGTGGGTTACCTTCTGGTAGACAATAACAGAAACAAATGGGGCATGGTGGAAGGTCAAGACTCCTCTTTTTGCCTGCTTTGGAACTTCTACTCACTGAAGTTGAGTATGCATCTGCTGCTGCTGATGTGTTGGCTGCTGCTCGTCTAGCGAACATCCTATTGTGACAGCTGAGCCATTGTGGGTCAGGGTTACATCATTGACATGATGGACCAGTGGATCTGTGAAGACAGCTTTGAGTTAGTGCACGATGGGTTAGGAAGCAGAGAGCTCATGCCAGCCCGGGACCTGAGCAATACAGGTTGGTGGCTTTTCCAGGTGTAAGATAGCCACTCAGGCAGAGGGGCCCCAAACCAGCCTCACAGGGACGAAGAGTTAGCAGTTGCTCAGCCTTGCACAGTGGGAAAGATCTTGTTTTAAATTTATATTTAATAATCCACTAGTTCATTTACTATTAAACTTATTGTAAATGTATCTATATATGTTATATTTCACATAAGTACCTATATTTATTTATCATATATATTTTTAAGTATCGAATATTTAGTTTATAATATTTAAAATAATATTTTTATACCATAATTTATTGTATTTCACATGGAATAATAACATTTAACATGGTAATATACATAATGTCATATGATATATAATATATATGTATATATCAACCATTACTGATCAGGTTATGATATTCCAGAAAATCCTAATGCAATTGAACATATTTAAAAACTCTACATGTCTTTCTCCACAAGCATTACGTAAGTGTGATTTGCTTGTAGAACAAGGAAAACAAGAGTCTCTCCAACTTCTTTCAATGTCATCAGAAAAGTTAAAGAAAAGGGGCATCTTTTTTGACTGTGATGTTTGATAGCTTTAGTGCAAATCTGACAACACCTGGGTTGAGGGAGCCTCAATTGGGGAATTCGGTCCAATTGGCTTGGCCTGCGGCAACATTGGTGGAGTATTGTCTTGACGGTCGCAGGCAGTGGGAGGCCCAGCCCACACCATGATTGGGTTGGCAACCTCTCTTGGGCGTCATTGGTTGTCTGCGTATCTGTATAAGAAGGCAGCTGGGCATGAGCCAGGGGAGCAAGCCAGTGAAAGCAGTTCATCCTGTCCTGGCTTCAGCTCCTGCCTCCAGGTTCCTGCCACTGACGTTCCTGATCCATTTGGGTTCCATCAGTGATGAATGTGACCAGGAGATGTGAGACGAATAAACCTTTTCCTCCCCAAGTTGGTGTTCAGCAGAGTGTTTTGTCACAGCATGGAAGACAACTACGAACGATGTAGATAGCTCTTTCCACTTCAAAGTTTATGAGGGTGTCAGCAATGGTCACTCAGACTCAAAGCTGTTATGAACTATAAAAAGAAGGGGAATTAGAAACTATAACACCTTGTAGACAACAGAAAAATTAAAGGTGGGGAGTCATTAAACATATTAGAATTTAACTTTGAAAATCTAGTACCACCACTACAACAATCTTTTTAAAAAAAAAAATATATTAGATTTATGTATATGAGTGCTTTGGGCTCTTATTTAAGCTTCAGTCCTGCCATCTGCGACTACCTGAGCCGAAGAGGGCATCCAGATACCTCGGCAACTGGAGGTTAAGCCTGCACTGGTGTAGGGCCAAATGGGGATGAGAATTGACACCAGAGCCTCGCAACCGGAGCAAAATACGCTTTTCTTACCATGTACGCCATCTCTGATAGCACAGTCCAGTGGCTCTGAAAGAACAACTTAGAAGTCAGGGCATCTCATAAAGTAGTTCAAACATGCATGACCCTAGGATGTATCTAGTGTACATACTTAGATATAACTACACAATCTAATGTACACTAGTGAATCCTAGACATAATATCGAGTATTCATATATTATAGAGTATGTTAAATGTATTCACTAATAATTATGAATTCAAAGAAAAGTCACAGTGAAGAGAGATCACTCACCATACTCAAGTTTCTTATTTTAGCGTCCTTGTATCTCCATGCAGGGCATGTAGTGCTGTAAGGTCGACGCTCTGTGGGATGGCGTCGACCAACAGGCTTGGATAATTATATTAAGCTGTTATATAGCGAATGATGAGAGTATTGAATAACTAGGAGAGAGAATGGCGAAAACGGGCTACTGATCTGATAATCAATGCCACTACCAAAACCATCAATTACAAGAGATTGTTATTATTATAGATTTCNTTTTATTGATGCTTTGTGCATTTCGTACATCATTTTCCAATTCAGATCAGGCATTTTTCCCTTTCCCTTCCCCCCCACCCCCACCCCATCCCAGATCATGTATTCTGCCATAACTGTCTTGAGCCCCTTCTTATGCTTAGACTGTAACTCGAGTCCAAGATAGCTAAAAAGTCTACATGGGGATTAATACGAAATTTAATACAACTCTCTCTGATCATATTTGACTTGTTGATGGATCTCTTTTCATAATTTTTAACATAAAAGTCTCTTGTATCAAAATTTAATTAGTTAGATACAAAACTAAAATAAAACTTTATCTTGTAAGTATAAACGTGATGCAGTGTAAAATAAGATTTTTAGATACGAAATTAGCAATTTTTAAAAAGAAATCTCTTTTTTTTTCAAATATGATAAAAAAACTAATCATGATAATCTTTTATTTTGTTTTCGTTTGGTTTTATTTCTTAATATAGGATCTCATTGTGTTGTCCAGACAGACTGCCTGGCAATACCCTGTGTAGCCTGAACAGGCCTCCAACTTTCAGAGATCCTGGGATTATAGATCAGGCTCCATAAACAGCTTCAATTTGTATTTAAATGAAATAAACACAGTTAGAATCCATAATAAAAGGAAGCTTTAACTCAAAAGCATGATTCCCTTCTTGGTAATTTGACAGATATAGTTTACATTTTATTATTATTTTTTTTTAATCTGAGTTTGGGGCCAGATGAATAAATATTCAAACAAGTAAATTCAAAATGGCACAGGCTAAAAGTGAGATTAATGTCATTATTGGATCAAGTTTTTACTGAACAAGTATGTCTGAAATCCACACAAATTTGATTATTTTTAACCAGTGGTCTCAGGTGTCAGTCTCAGATGCCTTTGATGTGAGAAACAGCAGGACTTCTGCTCTTAATCCATCAAGGTGTAGTTTATTGATTGTCAACAAAGAGTCAAAAATTGTATAAAACAATAAAAGTAAAAATATCAATAGCAATGTCATGTCATGAAATCCTTAATTCATCATGATGGCCCACAATCCATATATATATATACATATAGATATATATATATAATATAATATATATAATATATATATATGATGCACTAAACAACCAAGTTTCACCACAGCCAATGGGGTTGGCTCTTGAGCTACTTAGAGATAAGGGCTCAAGGGCTGTAAGAGTTTATTCCTGGCAGAGGGGATAGTGTATATTCAGACACCAAAGGAAGCACTAAAGGACAGTGCTGCAAGGCACACATACTGAGGACGTTGTATTTGGCAAGCTGTGAATAAGGTAGAATTTCCTAGGAAGCATGTTCGTTGGGAAATGAAAAGAGTAAACGTGCTAGTTGATAGGAGAAAAGAAAAAGAGAAAAAAAAAGAATATTCATAGAAGGAATCTGTGTAAAAACACTCAGAAAATGGGGTTGGGGGATGGATTCTTTAAAGCTAAGTGACTTCACTAACCCAGTAAGAAGTGACATCAGTGACTGTAATTCATCTAAGATAAGTACTGAAGTTTTCAACTTCAAAAACTTAATTGTTCTGTAGCCACTAAATTTACACAGCGTGTCAACTCATTTAGGGATGTAGCCTTGGGATACACTTCACTACTAATGTATCTTCAGGTTATGAGGAAGTAGCATAAAACTCGGAATGTTAGTACATTAATATTTTCTTGGCCACTTTAATGGCTGCATTTTTAACACTCTTAGGTAGATTTATTGCAGCAGGCTTTTCAGAGTAGTATAATTTCATTGCTTGAGGTAGATCAGATTTTAGTTTCTGAAGGTCAATTATGTCTTGTAGGTTATTACTTTCAAAAGATCCTTGAGATTGTGAACTGCAACTGGATGTGTTTTAAATCATTGTTTTTTTCAGAGTCCTCACATTTCTGGAAGAAAAAAAAAACTGAAAATAACCAAAAGTGAAATGGAAAGACAGGAACACAAAAAGAATATCGTTATTAAGATGTATCTGCTAGAATAAAGCAAATGCCAAGGAAAGGTCAATAGACATGGAAATAATTACTTCACCTAAAATGAATATTTATGACTGAAATGTAGAACATGAGTAACTTGGGAATGTGTATTTCTTTATATACTAAGAATACTAATCAGCCTATTAGATTTTTTGTAAAAACAACTGATTCTCCTTAAAAGTTACTGTTTTTCTCCCTTAGAACACAGAACATGTGAGCTTTCTCTCAAGAGCTGTTAACGTTTCCCAGTAAGAACTCATCCAATATACTAGCATCCCAGGGGTGACATGTGCGGTCACAAACACCAGTGAATGGAGGACAATTAGACTGTGGGCTGTGAAGATTGTTCACAGCCTTTCTTCCTTCAATAAATATGAAAGGGCCAAATCATACGTTATAGAGAGGAACTTTAACTCACACAACTAAGCCCAGTAAGAAGACATTAATTTCAAGAAACCGTCACTGCGTTACCAAGAACCGTCCATCCTGAGAACAACTCATTTTGTACTTATTCTCAAGAATGAAATTCCTATTTTCTCTTGTACATTCACATTGTGGTCTATAGATGACTTGCTTAACAACGTAACCTAGGTACTTTTAACTTCAATTCAAAATAAGATAATTTAATTAAAAATCAATTTCCTTACACACACACACACACACACACACACATACACACACACACACACACACACACACACACAGAGGGAGGGGAGGGAGAGAGGGAGATTGACTCACAGGGACAGACACAAAGGATAGCAGGTGATAGGAAGTTCCAATAAACTTCCTTTACTATTTCGACAGGTCCCATTGTGTAACAGAATGGTAATGGATACATAATCATTAAGAAATGGCCACCTTTATCACTTTATTCTTAACTGCTTTTTCCATTTGTAATGCACTGTTGTTAACTAAATCAATGCACGCTGACCACAAACATTCTTCTGATTGAAGATAATGTCTTGAATTCATATAAAATAAAGCATATATGATTAGTGTGTTCACATGCTTTGTATAATACAAATCTCTAATCTATTTGTGCCAGTCAAATTAATATCAGGATGTTGAAGAAACTAATGGTAGCATCTATAAGTAACAGGCAAAATGCATCCAATTGATATTGGAGAGTATCTACATCTCGTTCATGTGCTGTTGCTGGCTGTAGGTGACCTTGAAATCTTGACAGTTTTTCTCCCACAGTATCCAGGTGAGCAAGATGCTTTCTATGCTTCTTTAGAGGAAAGGTTGACAAGTTCTACACTGAGAAGAATTAGCAAGGAAACCTCTGACCTTTCCTGTTCATCCACCTTATCAAGATTCCAGATATCTATAAAGGGTGTCCAGCTCATGCTGGGGCAAAATTGACCCTTATCACAGTATGACAGGATGGAGCCTGTGGGCACATGACCTGGGTATATCTCAGAAAGCTGATGAAAATGTTGGTCACTGGATGCTCATCACTGGATACTTGGACAAAAATTGATTGCTCCCAGAATTAAAAGTGAAACTAAAATAGATTTTAGCTATAGCAACTGGAGAAATTCTTCCATTTGGCACAAGTTAAGCATGATTTTAATTTAAAGAAGCTAAAGCAGTTTGAAGTGTCATGATCATTAAGGTGATTTACATTACAGAAAAAGTTGAATGAAGGGGATAGGGAGATGCCTCAGCAGATAAGAGCATCCTCTACTAGGTTCAATTCCCAGCTCCCACTTGGCAGCTAACAGCTGTCTGTGACTCCAATTCCAGGGGAACTAACACACTCTTCTGACCTCCACAAACATTGCAGGACACAGGCACTCTTACATACAGGCAGGCAATACAGTCATACACATAAAAAATAATAAAAAAATAATAATGATATTCTAAAAGAAAAGTTGAACAAGAGAATTCTTCTGCAGGAAGCACCTTGAATATTTCATAGTAAAATCTGAATAAGAAGAGAGAGATTTGGGAGTTGTTAAGAAACACAGCCCATAATGGTGGGTCCTGGACAGAGGTAGCTGAGCACCAGCATTCATTTGTCTCTGCCTCCTAACCGTGGGTACAGTGTGCTCAGCCACTCCAAACTCCTTCTGCCCTGACTTCTCTACCATGATCCCCTGCAGCCTAGAACTGTGAATCAAATAACCCCTTCCTTGCTTCTTGCTACGTATTTAGTCATAGAAGTCAGCAATGTAACTGATAAAATGGATAACCATTTTTTAATAAAGAAGAGAAAAAAAGCTTCAGGTCCTGAGGCTATGTGATGACATAGGATGAAGTGTAACATCAGGAAGGATTGCCATGGTTGCCATGGTTATGAAAAGTAGATAGAAGGAAAACCCGATCAACTGTGACTTTGAAGAACTCATGCTTTCACCTGTCCTACCAAAACATAAGAAGACTAAAACAGTGCAACACCTCTAAGTAAAATGTAGATTTATTATGATCGTAGCATTCTATGTATGCTTTGAATAAGAAGCAACTTTACTCAGCACTTATCTATAGAAGTAAAGAAAGGCTATGCTTGTGATACTGTCTCCCTGTTATTTCAGAAGGTATCAGAGCACTCTGAAATCTAGTGTCGTACTTTCCTATATGCCACTTTCAAAATAACAGGTAGCTGAGACTATCTACATGACTTTTCCATCAAAAAATGTGCATCAGAGGATCATGGGCCTGGAGGACAGTCCACAGTTTTACTAATGAGCTGCTTTAACCAACCAAGACAGACAGGTAGATAGATAGTTATACTGTTACTCCTTGGAACCTAGAAATATATCAAAGCTATCCCATAACATACAGTCATATGTTGCTTGAGAGCTTCTATAACTTCACTATATAGATATAGGTTACAGAAAATATAGAAATTTTAAATTACTAAGACTATCAATAGGTAGTACTATAATTGATACATAAGAGGCATGCAAACAAAACAGGTGCATACAGTTTGGTTATAAGCACTTCTGTTGAAAGAAATTAATATACATACAAATACAATTTATCACATACATAAATATTCTACTTTTTGCTTAGCTTATTATGATAAATGAAAATGTAATTAAAATGCACAGTGAGTATAATTTGGAAACATAGCCCATACTATAGATTCAACATGATGCATGATGCTATTGTTATGGAATAACTGAAAGAAGAGAATTCTAAAATAATCAGATCCGTCTTGCTAGTCAGTCCTCTGGAAAGAAGGATTGACCCCTCTTCAGTTCCTCTGTGAAATGAAATGTTATAAAGCCAAGAGGTTTCACCATTGTGATAAATGCTAATAAAAACTCACCTGCTGGGAATTAGATTAAGGTACATAGCGTTCTACCCAGAGGTGAGTTTTTAGAATTTTACTAGAGGAGGAGTTTAACTAATGAGATTTTTAGGAAGTATTCAACCAAAAAGACAATCAAAGAAAAACTATATTGATGCAGTTCAGAGCTCAGCTAAACATGCAAAGAATGACTGCTGTTTAATAAACATCTCATGCATTTGGCATGTTTAGGGTCCCCGTCGTAAGATGATGAAATTTGTTTGGAATTTACAACCTAAATAGTTTTAATATATTTCCCTTCTTAAAGCCCCCTACTTCAGGCAGAGACCACATTCATACTCCCTCTGCCCTTCACCTATGAAGGAAAAACTAATCGTCTTTCTGAATTTGAATAGAAGTATTAAATCGAATTGCAAGAGTCAAGAGTAATGCACTTTGATCAGTTTTCCATTTTAAATATTTCATTTTTATTTTACGTCTATGAGTGTACTGCTTGCATGTATGTAAGACACCCATGTCCTGCAATCCATGAAGAATTCAGAAAAGGAGTTCAGATGCCCTGGAACTGGATGGAGGTTATTAGTCCCTTTGTAGATGGTAGGAACTAAACCCAAGTCCTTTGGAAGAGCAGCTAGTCCTCTTAACCACTAAACTATCTCTCTACCCCCATCCACTTTTTAAAATAGAACATTTAAAAATATATTCGGCTCAGTGGTTAAGAGCACTGTTCTTGCAGAGGACCTGGGTTCAATTTCTAGCACCCACATGGCAGCTAAGAACCATCTTTGACTCCAGTTCCAGGGGAATCCGACACCCTCTTCTGACCTCTGCAGCATTGCATGACACGGGTGTACCAACCTACATGCAGACGGTTTCATACACATAAAAAATAATAAATAAAAATTTTTAAATATATTCCATTTTAGGTGTGTGGTACACACCTTTAAACCCAGCATACAGGAGGGAGAGGCAGACAAATCTCTGTCTCAAAAAGACCAAATATATATGTTTGTGTGTGTTATGTTTTTGTTTGTTTGCTTGCTTGCTTGCTTGCTTGCTTGCAACAGGGTCTCCATGTAGCCTCAGCTGGCCTGGAACTTTGTAGACCATACTAGCCTCTATTTCATAGAGATACACCTGCTTCTGCCTCCTGAGTGCTGGGATTAAAGGTGTGTATCACCAAGCCTGGCTCTTTTTTAAAAAAAGATTTATTTATGTAATTACTATTTTTATTTCATGTGTATGAATGTTTTGCCTCTATATATGCAAGTGTACCCCTGTGTACACTTTTCAAAGAGGCAAGAAGAAGGTATCAAATCTCCTAGCAGTAGAGTTATAGGTGTTTGTTTGCTGCCATATGGGTGCTGGGAACCAAACACTGGTCCTCTTAACCATTGATCCATCTCTCCAGAAAAATATGTCTATTCTTATAATCAAAATATAGTGTATGAAATTCTCAAAATCTTTAAAAACTTTATTTTCTCTTTTTAAGTTATAGTAGATAGTTTAACAGTCTTTGAAATGTCATCTTAAAGGCTACTTTCAAAAGAACACTAGAACGAACTCAGGAAAGCTAGTCTTTACTTCTTCTTGGTCTTTATTCTTCTACATATCATTTAACTTTATTTTTCTGAACATTCATACTTATAAGTAGCTCTTCCAGTCCGTTTTCAGCAATATGACAGACTGCATTATCTAAAATCATCTTTTCTAAACTACTTAGGCACTCAAGATACAATGTTCTGCTTTTAAGGGCAGAAGTAGTCCTGATTAAGGAATTCCTAGAACAAAGCAGCTTTCTGTGGTTGCCCTGTGGCATGGGGTGGTAAGGTGGAGGGTCATATATTATAGGGACTTCAGAGCAGTGAAACTGAGAAGAGTTGGGACACATTGCTGCATCAGCTAATGAGGTTATAGCTTTGAGTGCTCCTAGAATCTCAGATTCTCCTTCAGGAACTTGATAGCAGGTCAGCATCAGCCTCAAGCTGAGGAAATGAACATGGCCAAAGAGACCTGGGTCTAGTACTTATGCATATTAGTATTATTTTCAAATTAGTAATTACTTCCATGAGTTCTAAGACCATAAAACTGAGAAATTAATACAAAAAATAGTACTGAGAAAGGGTACTGTCTGAAAAATAAATAAAAGCAAAAACTCCCCAGAGGGAAAATCTGCACAGAAGATACAAGACTTCCACAAAATACTACACAAGGAAAAAATGCACATTTCTGTGCCTGTGAAGAATGTCATCTGGATTTTAATTGAGATTGCATTTAGTCTCTAAATTGCTCTTAGTAAAATGGTAACACAACAATCTCCATGAGCATGGGAGGCCTTCCCATTTTCCCGTTATTTTCTTCAAAAATTTAAAGTTTTCATTTTGGAAGTTTTCATCTCTTTGGTTAGGTTTATTCCTAGATTTATTGAGGCTATTGTAAATATGGGTATCTCCATGATTTCACCTTATTAAAAAAAACTGTATAACTTTTTTATTTTTATTTTTGATGTCTTTATTGAATTTTTGTGCTTTTCATACAACATAATTTGATGGTATTTATATCCCCTCCTCAATCTCTCCACCTCTGCTTATTGTCCTCTGCCCAATTTAATGCACTCTATTATGTAGAGAAGATGGATAGATGATGATGATAGATAGATAGATAGATAGATAGATAGATAGATAGATGATACCCCGTTATAGGATAACTTTTTAATTTCTTTGCTCTTTTTGGAACAGGTTCTCCCTTTAGTCCCATCTGGCCTGGAGCTCTCTGTGTAGACCAGGCTAGCCTGGAACTCAGAGATCTGCCTGCCTCTGCCTCCTGAGTACTGAAGTTAAAGGTGTGTGCCACCATACCCAGAACTCTTTTTATGATATATGTATGTCTATTTTAAGAAACTTCTGTAGTGGTACATTTTCATATGGCTTTTTCTAAAGGTCTTTAGTGTTAATTATCCCTCCCTATACTCTCTCCTTTGCCCTGTCCACCCATCCCCCACCTCATTTCACCCTTCCTAGTCTAATGTTTCCCTTTCCCCTTCATGTTACTGCATTCTCCCACTGTCATTTGTAGTTGCCATTGTTCAGTGTCTTTGAGTCACACGTGACCACATTCCACACACTGTCCTTCCCTTCTTGGCTCAGCTCCAGGACTTGTCTCCTGCCTGCAGGCCGACAGTCTCTAGGCTTAGCTCTCGCAAGAAGGGGGTAGGGAAAACCACAGGAGATCACCCATGGAAATGAACGGACTCACACGCAGAGCCAGGAACTCCATTTATTTTTTGTCAGTGAGGTCTATATATTCAAGTCTACTCTTCTCTGGGCAAGGAAATGGGGAGCAGGTAGAAGGGAGGGGTGAGCCAACTTGGTTCTAATGGGGGTGCTTCAGAGCTCCAGTTTGTGCAACAGGTAACTAGAGGTGTGACATTTTGCTCAATGCCTCGAGGGAAGGGGCCTGGAACTTTGCAGAGATAGGGTGAAGCAAGAATCATTGTAATATCCTCCGACTACATTGTAATATCTTCCGACTACAGATAACTCTGAATGTCCACAGAGATATCAGGTAACTGGAGATCTTCCGGGACAGGTCTTACAAGTTCTTGCTTCAAGCTACACACAAAGTTTCATCCCCACAACCCATCCTTTGTGTTTTAATTAAAATGGAGCAGTAATGTCAAAGTCCTCTAGGGAGTCCCCTGGGATGGCCTGGTATTGGATTAGAACAGTCTTGGCCACGACCTCAGTGAGTGTATTGATTCTCTTTTTTATAAACAGGAGAGCACAGGGTGCAATGGTCAGAAGAATTCCTAGGGTGAAAATGGGTCCCAGCAAAGGGAGCAACCAGGAAACTAGGGGGTTGGAAAACCACAGGACAGAAACTTGTGGGGTGTATCTATCTCAGAGTTCTTTCCTGAGGTTTTTTAGAGTTTTTACATTTTGCTCAACAATACCAGATTCATTTAAATAAAAAGAAAATTCTCCCAGGAACACGCAGGTTCCCCCATTTTCTGCAGTTAACAAGTCCAGGGCTCACAAGGAGGCCATTGCTTCATCAAGCTTAGTTTGGAAGTCCCCTTCCATGCTGTAAAACTCCGCCCTCAGTTCCCATCGCTGCCATGGAGAGAGCAAGGCCTAGGCTGACCAGAACAGGGATGAATATCTCTCTCTTTTGATGGTCTGGGTCTGGTCTCAGGATCCAAGTGACTTTCTCCTCATAAAGGAAGAGCTGAGGAGTGACAATTATGGGCAAACAAATTCCAGAACCAGTAGCATTTGCACAGAGGGATGCAGTGCCCTCACACCAGAGAAAGAATGGTGATTTGACACACAGGGTCCTGTCGAGAGGGACACTTCAGAGGCACGTGGGGTCTGGGGCTGCTGCACCTCTCACTAAACAAATAGGACGTGTAGTGAGTCGGTCAAAGAAAGGAATGCCATGAAACACTGGCTCTGTCTCCATGGGGGCAGATTCCTGTAAAGAGGTGTTAGAGGGGATGGCAGTGAAAAGAGGGCTTGTGAGGGATGCACAGAAAAAAACATTGGGAGACAGGGTGGATAGTGTAATTGAGGATATCTCTGGAGTATTCAATGTACTGAGGCCATGTTACAGTGGGCTGCAGCTTTCCTTCCATTTTGGATTCCTGTAACAGAATGTGGGATTGAGTGAGGTTGGGTTGAGGAGCTAGAACAAGATGGCAAGAGATACGGATATCTGCCGCAGGGTACCAAGCATTGCTCTAAGGGTTGAGTTTTCCCTGTACTCCAGCTCTCCACTCCGGGGGTCCTGTATATTAATTTTAAACTGGTTATTTTGGATTTGGAACAGACTTCTTGGGCTGTGAACACTCTCCAACCTGCAAGACCAGAATCTGCAACCACCATAAGTATCAGCTTCCTGCAAACCCTGTCCTTTGTTAAGATGGGGGAAACAGACAAAGGGTGCCTGAGAGGTAGTGGTGGAATTGGGAAACACAATAACTGTGATTGCTTTGCTACAGCCTTGCAAAGGACATTCGCTGGTTCCAATTACCTGATTTCTTCCATACAAAGCTTCTCTGACAAGGAATCGCCAGACATGGGTCCAAGTCAGTGGTCTGTTCACGGGCTGGGCAGAGACAGAGTTAGCTTGAACTATTATGAGTGCAGCTAAAAGGATGCCAAACAGGGGTGCAGAGGGGGGACACATGGATTTTACAGAAGTGAGGAGTTGGTTATGTTTCTTCCATGTTATGTCATTTGGGTTCTGGGAGGGTCGTCTCCTCTTTCTCCTCTTCTTTCTATCCACGAGTTACAGGCATGCCATCTTTTTGATTGGTAGGGATGAATCTGACATTTCTGGCTGAGATCCAAATGGGTCTCGGACAATCCTGTGGGAAGATGCAAGCAAGCCCCTCACAGTTGTTAACAGTGGATCAGGTCCTTTCCACTGATTGTCTAAGGGGTCTTTCCAACTGACAAGTATTTGAGGAACACTGCTTGGTGACTGCCAATGTTTGACTATGGCTGGACACTTTGAATCCCCGTAAATGTTAAAGAGGTTTAGAGTTGCCAATGCCATGGCCAGCTGGATGTTAGGAGGGTATTTTCCTGCCTTCTGTTTTAATAACTAATTATTTAGGACTTGATGGGTCTGTTCTCTGATGCCTTGTTCCTGTGGGTTATGAAGGATACCTGTATGATGTGCAATATTCCATAACTGACAAAATGATTTAAAGCAAGAGCTAGCAAATGCTGGCCCATTGTCCATTTTAATCTGTTTGGGAGTGCCCATGGTAGCAAAGGTAGAAAGTAGGTGGGCAGTGAGATCCTTGGCTTTCTCTCCTGTGTGGGCAGTATTCCAGATGAATTTGGAATAAGTGTCAAATACATACTTTTGTTTTCCAAAAGAAGCTATGTGTATAATGTCAGTTTGCCAGAGTGCATTGGCTTTCAACACCCTGAGGTTAATTCCCAAAACCTATAGTGCAGGTGTTTTAATTACAGCAGAACAGGAGGAACAAGTTAGTGAGAAAGCGAACTGCTTGCAATCCTCAGTGTGGAGGGGAATTGAAAAGAAACAGTCTTTGATATCTAAGGCTAGCAGAGGGGTGTTAGCTGGGATAGCAGAGGCAAGGGGGAGACCCCTCTCTGGTGACCCCCATATATGCATAGTTCTGTTAATGGCTCACAGGTCTTGTAAGAGACACCAACCTCCTGTTGCCTTTCTTATGACAAACACAGGGGTGCTCCAGGAATTGTGAGATGGACAGATGTGTCCCAATGAAGATTGCTCCTTGACTAAGTCTTGGAGAGCTTGTAATTTATCCCCTGGTAAGGGCAACTGCTCAATCCAGACTGGATCATCTGACTTCCAGTCCAGATGAGGGGGAGCATATTCTGTAGTGACCCTCAGGATTGGGGGTGCTTTTTGCTGAGATGATGGAGGCATTTTTCCCCCCAGTTGTATGGTCTGTCTGGACATGGTTGTTCTCATTTGGATTGGCAATAACTACATCCAAAGCCTCCAAAATCTCTCACCCTAGCAGATTGATATTAGTGGGTGCTATTAATGGGTGAATCTGACCCGTGTTTCAATCAAGGTCTTCCCAGGTGTAAACATTTTTAGTTATGTAAGACTGTGAGGTTCCTCCTATTCCTAGAAGTTTAGGTCCTAGAAGCAAGGGCCAGTCAGGGGGTATTTCTTGCTGTTTTATAATGATTCTGTCTGCCCCTGTATCTATCAAACATTTAAAAGACCTCCCCCCAATTTTAATCATCAGTGCAGGATGTGAGCCTTCTGAAATAGGTGCTGCCCAGAGGGCATGCACTGACTCCTTTTCCCCTTTTTCCCTGGGCTAGGGGCTGCCCGTCTAGGAGTTTCAAGGTGGCAATTTTTTCCCATCTTTATCATAGTTTGAGTGGCAATCTTTTCTCCAATGATATCCTTTTTTACACTGGGGGCAGAGAACATGTGGGGGGCATTCAGGAGGCCCTCTGGGAGAGGCTGGTGCTTTGGGAACTTTCTTCTCCAATGACCTCTGTCTCCACAGTTAAAACATTTCTCATTTGTGGTGACAGCAGCTGCAAAGGCTTGAGCTAGGTAATTAGCTTTGTGAGAGGCTGTGCCCACATCCTGAGTTGCCACTATCCATCTGTCATAATGGTCGTCTTTTAAGCCTTGGCACACTTGTTTGCATTCTGAATTCATTCCCTCCCAAACAATATTTTTAAGGAGTATCTCTCTGGCTCCAAAGTTAGGGATATTCCTCTTTAGGCTGCTTTTAGTTCTTAAGATAAACTCAGGGGCTGGAGAGATGGCCTAGCAGTTAAGAGCACCGACCGCTCTTACAGAGGACCCGGGTTCGATCCCTAGCACCCACATGGCGGCCGAGAACCATCTGAAACTGCAATTCCAGGAGAACTCCAGTTCCAGGGGAATCTGACACCCTCTTCTGACCTCCGCGGCATTGCACGACATGGGTGCACAGACCTGCATGCAGACAGTACATTCATACACATATAGAAATAAATAAAATTAAAAAAAAAAAAGATAAAGTCAGACAGGTTTTTGCCTAGGAAATAATAAGGAGGAAATGGCCTGGGATTCAGTGGGTGGTGTAATTCTATCTCAGGCCTGAAGGGCGCAAAGGTGGACCTGGTCAAAGTAACCTGGGGTCAGTCCACTCTGTTGCATCCCTGTGCTAAAATCTTCTCCAAAGAGCTGTTCATAACCCCAGTCTATGTTAGGTTGCCCTTTATTTCTCTGAACCTGTTGGAGACATTCGTTTCTGTACAGTGCTTCCCATTGTAAAAATAGCGGACCTGGGAGTAAGGATCTACAGATATCTCTCCAGTCCTGTGGAGTGTTAAGAGAAGCGTAAAAGCTCTGGAGAATGGACTTTGTCCATGGTGCCTGCATACCATCCTCTCTGACTGCTTGCCTGAGTTCTTTCAACTCACTTGCTTGGTACGGATACCAGTTTAGAGGGCGACCCAGAGTTGGAACTAAATTAACAGGGAATGCCTGTAATTGAAGATCTGGGTTGTCCTGAATCTGGCACAGTTTTTCTGCAGCAGAGGGGGAAGAGGGTGAGGGTGAAGGCGTCCCTGGCCCCTTGACAGGGAGTGGCTGATAATTAGGGGAAAGGTTAAGGCTAGCAGCTTGGATATTTTTATTATCCTGTTCTATTTTTACTGGATCTGAAGCTTAGGGGCTTTCAGAGGGAATTCTTTGGGGGTTCTCAAGGGGAATTTTAGCAGGTTCTTGGGAGTACGGGGTCTGCAACTTAATTTTGTTGTTTTCCTTTCCTGGCATGGTTTGGTGAGAAGACCCTAAGCATTGTCTCACTGCAGCTAGTAGTGGCAAGAATGTGAGAGATGCCAGAGCATTTTCTTGTTGTCTAGCATTCTGTGCCACGTGTATCCAGAATTCTAAATTCCAGAAGTCTGCAGAGGACGTCCACAGGGCAATGTTAAGAGTCTCACTCCAGTGACTGGAGAGATAGCCTAGTGGTTAAGAGCACCGACTGCTCTTGCAAAGGACCTGGGTTCAATCCCCAGCACCCACATGGCGACTAAGAACCATCTGTAACTCCAATTCCAGGAGAACTCCAGTCCCAGGGGAATACAAGACCCTCTTCTGACCTCCGCTGCACTGCACGACACAGGTGCACAAATCTACATTCAGACAGTACATTCATACACATACAAAAATAAATTTAAAAAAATTAAAAAAAAAAGAGTCTCACTCCAAAAGAAGGCAGCTTCCCGCGTGGAAATTTTAACTCCTTGACTCTTAAGGAGCGTTTTTATTTTCTTAGCCTGTGGGTCTTTTTGGCATGTCTGTTACCCATGATAAAGAGAGATAGGAAATGCTAGTGGTTAGGGAAAGAGACAGTTCAAAAGACTAATCTCATGGGAAGAGAGAATTCCATGGAGATGTGCCAACCTGGCCATATAGAGGACAGAGACTTAAAGCAGATTCAAAGATTAATCTCTCCTGGGAAAAGAGTTAAATTCCACAGAGATATACCATAGCTGGTCGTGACTACCCTGGTTAGGGGGGTATCTCCTTGTCTCTACGGTAAAACCCTCTGAGATTTCCCTTGAGTGGGGGAGATCAGGGGCTAAGAGAGAGCCCAAGAAATACCTTGTTTCCTTCTTCCTTTGGTGGAAAGTCAAGCCGCACGTTCTGGGCGCCAGTTGTCATTGTAGTTGTCATTGTTCAATGTCTTTGAGTCACGAGTGACCACCTTCCACACGCTGTCCTTCCCTTCTTGGCTCAGCTCCAGGACTTGTCTCCTGCCTGCAGGCAGACAGTCTCTAGGCTTCACTCCCTGGAGAAGGGGGGGTGGGGAACCACAGGAGATCACCCATGGAAATGAACGGACTCACACGCAGAGCCAGGGAGGATAGGAACTCCATTTATTTACTATCAGTGAGGTCTATATATTCAAGTCTACTGTGCTCTGGGCAAGGAAGTGGGGAGCAGGCAGAAGGGAGGGGTGAGCCAACTTTAGGAGGGGGCTGCAGAGCTCCAGTTTGTGCAACAGGTAACTAGAGGTGTGACATTCTGCTCAATGCCTTGAGGGAAGGGGCCTGGAACTTTGCAGAGATAGGGTGAAGCAAGAATCATTGTAATATCCCGAATCTTCCTGCTACAGATAACTCTGAATGTCCACAGAGATATCAGATAACTGGAGATCTTCGGGGACAGGTCTTACAAGTTCTTGCTTCAAGCCACACACAAAGTTTCATCCTCACATCCCACCCCTCCAAGGAATTCTCTTCTCAATACACAAATGGCTGTTGATTAGTTTCTTAACCTCTGAAATTTTGCACTGAAACCAAAGTATCTAAGATTTCAAAACTAGCATCCACCTACAAAAGGGACCATTTGCCTTTCTGAGTCTGGATTATCTCACTCAGGATTATTGTTTCTAGTTCCATCCACCCCCCTGCAAATTTCATAATTTCATTTTTAAGAGCTGAATAATATTCCATTGTTTTTATGTACACACAAAAATTTATTATCCATTCATCGACTGATGGACATGTAGGTTGTTTCCAAATTCTATCTATTTTTTAATGTTTTATTATTTTTCTTTTAGGTATATGAGTGTATTGCCTGCATGTGTGTAAGTGCTCCTGTGTCATGCAATGCCTGTGGACTCAGAAGGTGTCAGATTTTCTGGAATGGACACCCTATGGGTGCTGGGGATCAAAACCATTTCCTGTACAATCGCAGTCAGTGCTCTTAATCACTGAGTCAAGTCACCAACCCCCAAATTCTAGCTATTAAGAAAAGGGCAACAGTGAACATGGAAGAACACATATTTCTATAGTAGGCTGTAAAGCCTTTTGGGTATATGTTCAAGAGTGGTATGGGTAGATCATATGGTAAATAAATTTCTACCTTTTGGGGGAGTCTCCACACTGATTTCCATAGTGAGCTGCTTGTCACATTGCATCAAGTCTGGAAGGAGAGAGCAATATATGCTGGTGCTCAGCTTGCTTCCTCCTCTTTATGCAACACAGGCTGGAAGCCCATGGAATAGTGACACTCAAAGCTAAGGTGGTATTTCCCACATCAGCGTTATTTAAATAATCCCATTGGGAGTCTAACTTAATCTAGATAGTCCTTCATGAACAAATGTAGCCAGCGGTTTTGTCTCCTAAGTGATTGTAGATCCTGATAAGTTGAAAAAGAATAGTAACTGTCACAGATTTATTCTTCATGTGAGTTGCTGAAACTTATATCTTCAATATGTGGTTCAAGAATCACCTGGATGCTTTACAGAAGTACAGACACCCAGATGCTACCCACTGAGGCTGTGGTTCTATAGGTATGAAAGGAGCAGAAAGACCCCTTTTCTTTGTTAGTGTCCTTACTGATGGTGACCAGATTCAGGAGCCTCATGCTAAAGCTTAGGTCCCAAGCTTTTGGAATGACTGGGATTGGGGTTTCCAGGTTTGGGCCCAAAAGCTGATACAATATTTTATGGTTTCTTAATGATTAAAGAAAATAATGAGTGCACAATTCCAAATGCAAGCCACTTACTACTTGCTAAGGAACTCTGAAGGGTCTTGTGTACGTGCAGAGAGAGTCCTGAATCAAGCTTCGGATTAAGTCTTCTAACTCTAATGTGAATATTGGCCTCTGTTACACACAAAGCAAATCACTGCCTTAAGATGCGAACCAGAAAGACAAACATTTATTCCAAAATCCTATATTTTATAAATTCAAGGTACGACCAGGGAGAAAAGGAGACTTGAAAGTAGTCATTACTTGTCTTCAGAAGGGAAATGAAATCTCAGTCCTATTACTGGTCTTAGATTCATTGAGTCCTGTGTTAGGTCACTGGCTCTACAGATCTAGAAACCCAATGTAAATTTCTGGTAAATTTGGGGGTGAGAACATTGCTTCATCTTATATCATCCTGATAACCCAACATAAGATGAACTGATAGCTGTTAGTTTAGGCTTTCCAAAATTAGTAAAAGAAAAAGGAGAAAAATGTATCCTACTATAACTTGATCAGGCAACTGTAGTTTGTATGCATTTTGTGGCCCTTATGCACTTATTTCATGGACTCTCTTGTACATGATTGATAGTTCCTGAAGGAATTCTGAAACTAGCACTCAGGGATGTGCACTGGTGAATGAACAGCATTTTTTCAGAGGCACACTCCTGCTATGTAAGGATGTAAAAGAAATGGTTTGTGGCTGGCGCTAGCTGTTCACTGCCTTGCTGTTGATTGCTCAATAGGGAGTAGATAACCTCTCCAGTGTTAACAGAGGAGTACAAACTACACTGTGGAACTCATTAATATTTATTCCTTCTAAAAGCAATGGGCAATAAAAAGGGAAATAAACCAAGGAGAATAGCAATGGAGAAACAAAGCCATGACAAGAGATTCATCTTGGAAAGGTTTCACCATTTATTGCACACAAAAAACCACATTCAAAATGCAAGGATCCATATTATTATGTTATTAGTCTGGAACCCAGTATAATGATACTATACATAAAATAATAAAAAATTACATATTAACACAGTGTATTATATACAACTATGATATTGTCCATTTTTAATATTAAAAATTGCATATTGAAGGCAATGCAAGATTTCTAAGCGTTAAAATATTTTTATAATTTTATGCATTTGATACACCATTTTACAATTTTTCATTTTCTATATTCAACAAAGCTTCATATCTTCAGTGTAAAGGACTGTTCTGTATATACCCATATGAAAGGACATAAACTCTCTCGAAGCTAAGGGCCATCTGTCACTGCAACAAAGACAGATCACATCTCAGTTCCTTTATTTTACTGCTCCTTCATCTTGTGAAATGCCTTCATCCATTTTCCCAATTATCCATGTATCTCGTCCAATTTTAAAAAGTTATAAGGTCTTTAATCACCTTCCTTTACTCAAAGTCGATAACCTTATATTGTACAGAATAAATTATTATTTTACTATATATGATTATATTCTTTTACACTCACTTCATGAATATAATGCCAACTTCCTAAATTTTTAAGCTTCCAGGCGAGGCCATGGTACTTTCCTACCATTCCACTTCCTTATTACAAACCATCCCTCTTTTTAGGGGTCAGGGTGCATCTACTAATGTTGTCCTCTGGAATTAGATTTAAGACATAGATTGTAGACTCCCTGGACATCTAGTTTGCAGTATTTCATCTTGAATCAATCTACGTAACTCCGTAACCCTTCTTTTACTGTAAGGCCCCCCATCAGGTTTTGTTTTTATTGTATGTCAAATAAACATTCAACTCTTTTTTATGTATGTTTGGTCTTCTAGCTAAATTGAGAAAAGGGGAGGAATTTTTAAAATAACAGTGTTGTTCTAACTCTTTTACATGCAATAACGCCTTAATTGCATGTTGGCCTTTGAGAAATACACTGCATATTGAGAAACTCAAGGGCAGATGGATAATGCATGGAGTATCTTTATAATATGCTGTAAATACCTGACATATGCTTGTGTTATATTTGAATTACTCCTTTCATGGAAAAACGTAGGCTTTTTCTAAAGCTTCTTATTATTCTAGAGCAAAAAAAAAAATAACTAAGACTAATTTAACTTCAGTAGTTATTGGAGACAAAAATAATTGCAGCTTCTCTTCCTTTGTAAGTAGATCCTTAAGATGTTTGGGGAACAACACAATGCCAAGGATTCTGCAGGAAATGTTTGCAATTGGATTGTTTGGATGATCTAAAGAGAGCATTTTTACCTTTGACCTATTCCTTCTATCACAGAGGATCTAAAGTCCCAGTGACAAGGCACATTCTGCCTGTAAAACTAAACTCTATTACTATTAATATAACAATAATAGTGGAAAGAAACTGGGAAAGTATTTAACAGACATTCTTGTTTTACATGTTCAGCTAGATGCAGTTACAAGTCCTTGGATCCATTAAGTTCCAATTGTTTAAGCTTAATCCAAAAAAAAACTCCCAGCAGAGAAGTGAGGAAGCTGGTAAGAAGCCCAACTCCAGTCCAGTTAGCTGCTGGAAGACGGAGAGTCTGCTTTCTTTAAAGATATGAGGCTGGATAAGCTAAACAGGTTCCAGTGGATGGACTCACACTGAAAGACATTCGGGGACATAAATTTGACTCAATAGAACTTAACAGCTATATATGGGATAGGAGATATTGAGAGGTGCAGATAGGGGAAGGGGTCTAAATATGATCAAAATATATTATATGAAATTTACAAAAATTCAATAGAAATTTTAAAAGGTTTTAACATTTTATTTATTATTTTTAATATATGTATATGAATGTACTGCCTACATGTAGTTAGGTACACCCATGTAATGAATTGCCCACAGAGGTCAGAAGAGGGTACTAGATCCCCTGGAACTAGAGTTACAGACCATTTCTAACCACCATGTGAGTCCCAGGATTTGAACCCATGTCCTCTTCAAGAATAATCAATGACCTTAATCACTGAGCCATCTCTCCAGCCCACCCAAAAGAGTTTCTAAAAAAGAGCATCAAATATACTTTAAAATAAAAAGACCCATTTTCAATAAGAACACTAGAGACATCTCACTTGATTCCTAAATCAAATAAGAGGGTAAACCAAGAAATTAATATGTTGTGGTAGATATTGTTTACTTACTATCATATGGCTGGGTCATTAATTATAAAATAACTTTCAAAAACATTCTTAAATAAAAAGTGATAAAGCACAGACTCACATTTTGACCACCGGGATAAGCTCTACCCCAAAGTACTTCACTAATCTCTGAATCTGCTTCAGAGTAAATACACTGAATAATGTAGCTACTCACAACTATATCAGAATCATCAGAAATGCATTTATCTGAAAGGATCCTTGTTGTAAAGCAAATGTGGCATAGAAAACTGCTTCTTAGAAAATGGAGGAAAACCAGACAAAAGTTAAAGCTTTTTCAGGTGCCAACTCGTTTAAAAAGTTTGTTCTTTAACAGGTTCTAGCAGGTCATAATGGAGTCTTTTCTATCATTTTCTAAATCAGCACACTGGAATTCACAAAACTGTCGTTTTTATTTTAAGTTAAGAACTTCCAATTTGAATCAATCTCATATGATTAAAGGAAAAAGTTATCTTGACTTGCTTTATCACATCACCTGATGTGAACTACTTTCCATGCCAGACATCACACTAGCAGAATCAAGTTCACAACTACTAGCTGTGAATTGTGGTTCTCATTTCCTATAAGCAACTTGGTAATATATATTTGTGCTGTAGACAGAACAATGATTGTCTTCTGTAAAAATATGTATATTCCCCACCATAGATATTCTTTATGGGATAATAACTCATATTGATGGCTAAGAATGACTTGAATTAATCAAGTAACATTTATGTACAGACCAAAAGAAATCTTTACTCAATGGTATGATTTGTAACACAGAGTGTATCCTACTTTGCTTCATGGAAATACATGCATTAAGGGAGATGAAATGCTTTTAAGGATAAATTTAACTAATTTGAAAGAAAGGGAAAATGTGTAGGTGATGAAGCTTGTGAGTACGCTACAGATAAAGCAAAAATGTTAGTCCCATGATTCTTTGTGTTACTTGAAGTAGTTCTGTAGATTCAGAATTTCTGGCTCTAAGCTTACAATGGTTAGTATAAAGGGGAACATTTTAATAACTGTGAAGTTCACTATGCCCATGAGATGAAAGGAACTAGCAACATTTCTGGTTCTAGGGCCAGGAAGAAAATTTGGCTGTTAGCCTTTATAAAGAGAACCCAGTAAGCATACTGAATCTCATGTATATTTATATAATAAGTACTACAATGACTTTAACCAGATTGCTTCATTTTGATCTAAGTTTCTTCAATGTTGGGTACTAGGTTAGTTTGAAAGGATAGTTCAGTAAAGGCAAATAATTGGGGTTCACATGATATGGCATTGATGTACTAAGCCAGATAGTCCAGGAATTGACTTAGAGTACTAATATTATTTTTAAATATTTTATTTATTACTTTATTTTATATGTATGAGTGTATTTTCTGCATATATGTAAGTGCACCTGTATCATGCAATGCCCAAGTAAGTCAGGAGAGGCCACCAGATCCCCTGGAAGTGGAGTTAAGGATGATTGTTAGTCTCAGTGTAGATGATGATATTCAAACCTGGCTCTCTGCAAGGTCAGTCCTCACATACTATTACTCTTAAAAAGTTAGAAGATTATACATAGACATAACTTTGCATAGAAGAGTACCCCTCTTCTATAGGAGCATATGCCCAATCCTAAATTGGTGTAGAGCAAGTAAAAAGTTTATCTAGGCACAGCTAAATGAAAACCAGAGGTTTGTAATGTGTTTGCCATGACCCAGAGCAAAAGTGTGAAACCAATGTGAAACCCAGAATCAACAGTTCCTTCACTTAGAAGAGGCAATAAACTTTCCTATATGGTATTCGAGATAAAATGATTATCATGCATGCATCTATGACACTAAAATGAGTTAACTTACATGAGTGCTGACTGAGGAGGAAGAGGAGGGATGCTAAATGCTTACTGTGTATGAAATACTCTTCTGAGTGTTTTACATTTATCTGCCTATTAGATCCTTAGCCTACAAAGCAAGTACCATTAATAAATTTTACACTGAGGCTTAAGAGGGTTGAGTGATCTCCCCCAAAAATGTACCTACTAAGTGCCATGTCCATGATTGTCAATCAAAGAAGTCTACATCCTGAACCAGTGATTTTACTGCATTGCTGTGGGATGGGTTACTAATTGTAAGCCAGTTTGATGTTGGAAAAAGCTACTTCTTCTCCAGATGATATTACTTTTAGGATATGTGTAATCTTTTAAATGTTAATTCAGTCTCAAAGCCAATGATTTATTAAAGCTACTCCTCTAATGATAATAAAATTGCACATGGGGCTGGAGAGATGGCCTAGCGGTTAAGAGTGCTGACCGCTCTTGCAGAGGACTCGGGTTCAATCCCCAGCACCCACATGGCGGCTAAGAACCGTCTGTAACTCCAATTCCAGGAGAACTCCAGTTCCAGGGGAATCCAAGACCCTCTTCTGACCTCCGCGGCATTGCACGACACGGGTGCGCAGACCTACACGCAAACAGTACATTCATACACATAAATAAATAAATAAATAAATAAATAAATAAATAAATAAATAAAATAAAAAAATAATAATAAAAAATAAAATAAAATAAAATTGCACATACATTGTATTCCTTCTGATCTATTTTCTACAGCAGGAGGACATTTATTCTGTCATGGTTTAACCAGTGTTAACTAAGTGTTTAATGTGTTGCAAGTTCTATGCTGAATGCTGAAAAAAAGATTCTAACAACCCAAACAGAATTACTCTGTCATAAGTTAATTTAATTTAATATAAGAAAATATATAACCATATGCAAAGGTTAAAATGGGTTATTGTAAGTATTCATCACATTTTACTGAAGAAAAGAGTAAATTGACTCAGTAATGAACTCAAAGTTTCAATAACTATGATTGCCAGCTAATCTTAACTCTGCCAGAATGCTTTTCTCTGGCAGTCAGGGATGGAAGACCCAAATATGCATATTTAAAAATATAGCATAAAACCTAGCAAGTAAATATTTAAAATCATCAGTGAAGCAAACATATTGCTTAGCTTCTGTTTCTAGCCAAAATAATATAAATGGAAACATCCCAATAAACACAACTCTGAAATTTTATAAAATATGTAAGGCAACTTATTATATGCACTAAAAATAAACAGGCAAGACTGTGCCCATAACTGAGAGCTGAGTCCACAGTCACCCCAGTGTTCTACTGGGCATTTTTTCTTACCACAATGAATGTAAGTAAAGATAAATTTTACTGTCAGGTCAAATTGAGCTATGAAGTCTGAAATCCAGGTTGCCTGCTTCTACGTTGTTTGGGGACCTCAGGACAGGGAACACAAGAGGATCTTGTGTTTGTAGGCCAAGAGTGGAAGCTAAAGGTCTTATGAGTGGTATACTTAGGTCCTTGCCCAGAACTGGTTTGAGAATGTGGAGGGGAGAAATCTTTGAGGGCCAACCTTTAGCTGCAAAGGCGAGACCTGAGATATCTTCTAGTGCTAAAGTTGTCAGAGTTCTAGCCCAGCAAGGTTGAAGAACTCGCTGAGTAGTTCAGTCCCCTGAAAGTTTACACCTTAGAAAGAAGGTCCATACTGTCTCAGTCAAGGTCAAATATGAAAGAGACTAGTCTTAATAGAAATGGATCCAACCTTGAAATAATCACCAAACTTTCTAATAAGTTAGCTTGCTAAAATACAGCTTAGCCCATTATGAGGGAGAAGGAATTTTCCAGATTTTTGATCATAAACTGTCCATAAAGTATAGCAAATGTTGCCATGCACAGAAGTAGAGCAAAAAAACATTATCAAGCAAAAGAAGGTAGAAAGTCACATGACCCAGATATTAGAATCTGTGGCCAGGAATTTATGAAACTGTTCAACATAAAATTAAGGACTTAAATGGAAAAATTATCTGTGAGAACAGACATTGGGAATGTGGACATCAAGGATGCATCAACTCTTTAATAAAAAAATTCATCAAGTGGCTTTAACAATTGGATGTTGAAAAACAGTCTAAATGATGTTTAAGAACATAGAAATTGTTGTGTTTCAACAGTACAAAGCATTATTGATCTTGAAGGCAGATAAAAAATGGTTAGATCGGGGCTGGAGGGATGGCCTAGCGGTTAAGAGCGACGACCGCTCTTGCAGAGGACCCGGGTTCGATCCCCAGCACCCACATGGCGGCTGAGAACCGTCTGTGACTCCGGTTCCAGGAGAACTCCAGTTCCAGGGGAATCCGAGACCGTCTTCTGACCTCCGCGGCATCGCACGACACGGGTGCGCAGACCTGCATGCAGACAATACATTCATACACATAAAAATAAATAAATAAATAAAAATTAAAAAAAAAATGGTTAGATCTGAAGAGCACAAGAAGTCAGGGGAACAAAGTGAATGGAGATTCAGTGGCTGATGAGATATTAAGATTTTTAATTTGCATGTTAGCAACATTCTAGAGGGACACTATCTCAAAGAAAACATATTTGAATAAAGTTCAATTCTGTTTTCTCAAATTTATTGAGCAATATCTATGAACCTCAGAATGTCCTGAGTATGCATGCAGAGCCATCAAAAGTAGATCTATATTCTTCTAAACCACAGAAAACAGGAGATAAAATGGGATATTTAAATGCAATTCATTCAAGTGAATGGAAATAACAAATGTGAGTTCAATTCTTGTCAGGGAAAATGAAAACCTTAAAACAGTGAAACGTCTGCTAATAAATTCAGAATTCTATATCTGGTGAAAATATTCTTTATTATAGACCACATCAAGCTGACTTCTTAAGAGAAATAAAAGCTGAGAGCATTTGTTACCAGTCATAAGGGGCAGGGGGTAAATGCTGTGAAAATAGAATGTGTAAGCCATGTGATCTGGGATAAGTTACTCAACTTCTTTGTGAACATGTTTCTTCTTCCTCTAGAAAGTGCAAATAATAAAATTTTGTGAGAGTTCAAATCAAACAATCCACATACTGAAGCTAAAACCCTGCCAGATACATGCTAAATCCTCATTAAGTATGATGTGAAATACAAAGTAAGGACAGTGATTCAGAGTAAATTACCCTTTCATCAGATCAGCTAGATGCTGATGGTAGTAGCTCTGTTAGTGGAAACGCACACCTGTTATAGCTTGGACCATGGAGCTGACAATTCTAGGTCCGTATTTTCTTCTCTTTCTTAGAATGCCATGCCAGTTTATTTTGGATGTAGAGAATCTCTCCCATCTCTGTTCCAGAGAGTTTCACCCAGAAGAATTAAATCACATAGTCTTGAGGAAAAATCCATTTTCATTTTCATATTTCTTCTTCAAATTAGTTTAACATCAGCTGGTCAACCTAAGCCCTGACCAATTAATGTGCCCTCCTAGCTGCAGTGCAGCTGAGCCCATTATAGAATAATTCCTTAGCCAGAGAAATTAGCTGAGGAAAACCATGGCCAAGAGTGTCAAGTCCCCAAGAAGCTCAAACATAACAAAAATACCAGGATAGACATAGGAAAGTGGGTAAGAAATCTTAACAAGACTTAAGGAACTTTTGACAGCTGATGGCTGTTGAGAGGGGGAAAGAAAGTTGGCTGTGGAGGGGGAAAGGTAGTCTGTCACAGGGATGGGACTCTTGCTTGGTAAGTTAACCAGGCTCCAGTGGATGAACCCACACTGAAGAACATCTGGGGACAGGAATCAGGCTTTATAGGCTGTATCATGCATATATAATAGAATATTGGGTGGGGCAATAGAAAAATGTACAGCTAGAGGAGAGGATCTAAATACCATCAAATTACATTGTATAAAAATTTCAAAAACTCAATAAAAATTAGAAATAAATAAATAAAAAATAGGAGTCCTATGAGGATCCCAAGAATGGACACAGAAGTAATCTCAAAGTAAAGATCAAAGAAATAACAAAAAATTATTTAGCCAAATGCTTTTGATATCAGAACAGTAGTTTATTATGAACCTCCACATGTTTTCTGGTGTTCTTTTTATAATACTACTACCTAGTTCTTCATTAAGGTAAAACCTAGAGGATTAAAACAAAACAACCCATTTCTTCCTATAGCCCCTGTGACTTACTGTGCCGACATAATTTTTATACAATCAGTAGTTCTTCAAGTTTTAAATATAGTGGTTTTTGAAATATGAAGTCTTTGTGTAAGCTTTGAGTGGCATGAAATATTAAAAGGAACAACCGTAATACTTATTTATGTGATTTTTAAAACTCCTAGAATTTCTTTGGAGATAAATGAAAAGTCTGCAGGCTGAGGGAACACATGGATCTCCACTTACGTTGATGAGGGATCTCTCACTTTTAATGTCATGAGACAGTGTGACATACATGATAACAGTGAACTTAAAAATAGAAGATGAAGGAGGAGGAGGAGATTAGGAGTAGATTTGTTAAATTCCAAATGAAGTTTTAGAGAAAATTAATGAACAAATAAGTATGATACTTAAATTTTATCATTAAAGTAAATCAGAGTCAGGTGTGGTGATGCACATCTTTAATACCAGCACTTGGGAGGCAGAGGCAGGTAGATCTCTGTCAGTTCAAGGCCAGACTTTAATTAACTACATAGCTAGCTCCAGGACAGCTGGGGCTACAAGGAGACCCTGTCTTGAAAAGACCAAAATAAATAAAAGTAAAACATAGAGGATTAAATCACAACAACACATTTCTTCCTATAGTCCATGTGAGTTACTGTGCTGACATAATTTTTTTATACAATCAGTGGTTCATCAATAAATAAAATAAAATAAAATAAAATAAAATGAATCAGGCCTGGTGATGCAGGCCCATAATCCCAGTTACATGAGAAACTGAGGCAGGAAAATTGCAAGTTCAAACCTTGTCTGGGCTATAGAGAAAGATCGAGGCTGGTTCGTAAATTACTGAGACCTTATGTCAAAACTAAAAAAAAAAAAAAAAGGATAAAAGCACTAAGGATATTGTTTGTCAATGTATAACACTTACCTAGCATGTACAGTATCTCTGTTCAATCCCCAATACTGACTAAAGTGTGAGAGTGTGATTTATGTGCATATAATTACAATAATAGTGAAAATGAAAGATGATGGTGTAATAGCAAGATTTTGAATAACTACATTTAGTGTTGAAGTCAACTAAAACATTAATGTAAAACACACAGAGATGAAAATTTCTTTAAAATCAAATGTAAAGGGGGATGATTAATAATTTATAATAGAAATTTCCAAGCAAAACTGAATAAGAATATATAAAATCTATAAGGATATTTTCTTTTAAAAACAGATGTCTAGAAGATTTGAGAAAGAAAAGGGGAAAACTAGAATTGACCTGGAATGAGCTGGGTTCAGAACATTTGAATAGGTCATCCTACAGGGGCCACACAGAGCTGTAGTTTACAGGCTAACCTATTCATTTAAACTACTTAGCAACACTTAAAAATCCTGGTATTCAGGCCTTATCCTAACCCATTACCCTTGAAAGTGCATCTCAGAGAGGAATTTGAACATCACTAGCTTTAAATTTCCACCAGCTCATTCCAATGTATGGCCAGACTGAGAAGCACTGTTTAGGAGGAATAACATGCAGGGGTCCAAAAGCAATATGATTTCCTCCTGGAATGTTGGAAGTCATGGATCTCAAAAGATTATTGTGGGGTTTTTTTGTTTTGTTTTGTTTTGTTTTGTTTTGTTTTGTTTTTGGTTTTTACATCACAAGTTAGGACTAGAGACACCTGAGAACCCACAAAACTAGAACTAATGCTTAGGAATAAACGGGAACATCTGCTTTATGGAATTCTCTTCCCTCGACTTCCCTCCTTTGTCCAACAGACTGTTTTTATCCCTCTGCCAGCACATAAGTGAGTCAGGGAGGCCATCGATATCAGACGATTTCCTGGCAAGCTTTGAGATCTGCCGTGACAGGCTTAAAATCTCCAGTTTTATTCTTCTAAGCATATTTGACTGAATATAGTAGAAGTTGAACTCAGTTTCTATATTGCTGCAAGTAAAAAAAATGGGGGGGCTTGTTGGTTTTAAGTGTATAGGAATATGTCAGCAGTAGAAGAAAATAGAATACCATTGAGGATATTATGCTTCAATATATCTGTGGCCAATGATAGCAGCAAGCAGTTTTGGGTAATGTACATGCAGTTCTGTTCTGGAATCTGCATAAATTTTCATAGGTGAGCTGTAGTTTTGTAGAGCTTTCTGGCATTGTGTGGTTGGAGTCAGGTATAATTCTAAACTGTGTTTCTCCAAGAACAATCTGGACATTACTGAACCAGATCACCTGAACTGCATGTTCAAAGTTGGTACTCCTAGATTATGCCTGGTTTGCAATCTGAAAAGAGTGAATCTGAACTTGTTTTTTTAATGGTACCTTCACTTTCCTAAAGCATCAGATCCCCAGTACTTCCCAAGTCCCTAAAAATTGAAAAATCACCATTGCAAACTTGAGCGTGTATCATGAAAATAATGATTATGTTTCAGAGAATCAGAAGCCAGTAATTTTCTCACATTCTGAAAAACTGTCATGCACCATGATATTTTCTGATGATATAGTCTCGGCAACATTTGGTGTTTATTTTTAAGAAATGCATACTAGAGTTTAAATAATCCCAGAGCTTTTCTGCTATTTTCTGAAGGAGGCTTTCTTGTATTTGATGAATCAAAGCAAGAGAAAGATGAACATTAGTATCCTTCATGCTACAGCCTGACAAAGGAAGAACCTAGAAGAATGAAACACTCATTTGCTTAAATGTGAAACCTGGTATTTGAATCCAGATTGCCAGTTCAGATGGCAGCTACTGGGAGGGTGGGCTGCTTAGAAGTAGAGCAGAGCAAGAGTGGATAGGGAAGAGGAAGTGAAAGGAAATGCTGCCTAGTAGAATGTGGTATGGGGCAAACCTCACCGACACAGTGTAAGGAGGTGTGCACAATAGACTTATTGTAGTCCAGGGAACTGAGAACAGGGAGAACTAACACAATCACCATCAAGCTATAGATGGGCTGTTCAGACCCAAATCATTGGAGCTATTCTTGATTACTCTTTCTTTTATCTCAACAATTGCTCAGGAAATTCCCCTGGCTCTACCTTCAGTACTTATCTTTGTTCTAAGCCACTATCAGGCCGTGTTGCAAACCACTGTCCCTTGTTGTGTTATTGAAAAGCCTCCTAACAGACACCCCTGCACCTCTGCCATCTACAACTCATAGTTTGTACAGCAACAGGGCATGATTTAAAACCTAGTCAGGCTGTCAGTCTATTTTTTAGAGCATCTTATCTGTGGAATTTTGTTCTGGCAGTCCTAGCAGACTAAAACCCTTTGTCATTGGAATAGCTACATTTGAGGCAGCTCAGCAAGTGTGTGGAGCTGTTTGCTGATCTCATTTAAATAAACACACACACACACACACACACATATATGCACAAATTTTTTTTTTTTTTTTTAATTTTTATTGATGGTTTGTGCATTTTATACATCATTTTCCAATTCAGATCAGGCAATATATGCACAAATTTTTTAGCACTCACTTTAAGAAAGTTATATTTCATATGAATTCAAAATATAAAATTATCAAATTGTAAATAATATGTATGTTGGAAGTTGATTATTTTAATTTACAGCATCTATTTAACACTTATTTTATTCTTATTTTACTATACAGTGTCTACTAACACTTTTATATACATAATAGATTAAATGAAATTGGGTGTGAGATAATAAGGGGAGGTGCAGAAAAGGGACAGTGTCTGACTGTGATCAAAATATACTGTATGAAATCTTCAAACATGTAAAAAGAAGAACTCATTTAATTTCTTTAAAAAGTCCTCTAATGGTCTAGGCTCTAGCTGATTTTCACTTCACATCAAAACTGGTGTGGTATTTTTCCTAGTTGTAAGCTCTATGGGTCACATTAGGGAATGTAGATGAAGGTGTAGATGCAAAGCACTATTGCTTACAAAGTAAGATGCTATGTCCTGACTCATAAAATGGAACTGTGTAATATTTGTAAGTATTTATAGAAACCAGTTAGATATTTTCTCTCTATAACCTGTTTCATAAAAGTCAATAATACTTAAAGAACATGGGATTATTCAAAATACACATCTCCATAGTAATGCTAATCACTTCAAATCTCAAAAAATTCTCTCGGCAGCTTGATGAAGACCTCGTGCTCCGAGTAGACAGATGCACCATCTGTTGCTACACTTGCTACACTACATTTGTCATTTTTCCCTGCTCTCCTCCCCAACTCCTTTACACAGGACACACTGTTGACTAGCATGCATGAAAACTCCCACTGAAATCTTTCAACACATCCTCATTGACTCAAATTCCCACTTATAATGACCCTAACAAAGAGAAAAGTGTTAAAAGTAATGTAAATTAAAATAATCAGCTTGCAGCATGCACATTATTTTCAATCTGATAGAGAAACAGCATTTAGAATTTGAAGCACAACCTTAATCCAGGCTTAATATATATTAAGGCCTCACATTTGTGTTTTCGAATACCCTTCAGTGTAGGTGCATCCACTGGAGTCTGCTGATTAACATACCTAGCATCACATCCTTAGAGAAAACTGACTCCCTCTCCCAGTAGTTATCTGTTGCCAATAGCTCTTCAGCTAAGGTTGAGGTTTATCTACTTTACCACCTCTATTCATGACTGCCTTGAGCTTACGTAGGTCTTGCACCTACTGACACATTTGCTGGGAGTTCATATGAGAAACTCCTGGAAAACTCTGTTTCCTTGAGTTGATCCTCCTCCTCTTGCTCTAACAGTCCTTCTAACCCCTCCTTTTCCACCAACTCTTCCCTGAGCCCTGGGAGGTAGAAGTGTCCTATTTAATGAAAAGCTCTCTGCTGGACATGCTGACCAATTGTGGCTCTCTGTGTTAATCACCATAAAAAAATTTCTCTGCTAGGAGTTGAGAGATGACTAAGCCATTAAGAGTAAGAAACCAGGGAAATACCCCCACTTATGATAACCTCCAAAACAGAGAACTTTTTATTTTTTCAGAAGATGAATGCTAACTAAGATCCTACAGGAGTTGGAGGTAGCAAGTTAAGGAATAACCTTTGAGACCAAATGAATTCCGTGGGAGAAGTAGGAAAGGCCCACATTTACCTGGCATCTCAACTCTCCACTGAAAGCTGATGGCAAAGGCACTAGGATATTCTAACTCTGCCAACAGGGAGCTCTCAAATAGCAGAGGTGGTTTTCTTCTGTATGAGTCTGTGTCCCCGGATCCCTGGATGTCTGTTTCAATACTTTTATTGATGTTTTGTGTATTTAAGACATCATTTTTTAGTTCCATTTAGACATATTCCCCTTTCCCTGCCCCCCTACCCCACCCCAGTTCATGCACTCTGCCATGCATGTCCTGCATCTTTTTCTCTCAGTCTCTCCAAAGTTTTTCTCTGCAAAGGTTTATTGTCCTAGGCAGAATTCAACCACATCAGTCCATACCTTGACCCAATCCTCATGCTGCTGTGGTTCCCTCCCAACTGTACCACTCCAAAGTGTGCCCATGTACACGTCATATATGTACCAGAATTATGTCCTCCAGGAATAAACTGTATGTTAACTCTGATACATGTCCAGGAGTTCAGTACTATTGTTTACCCAACCTGTTAGTAGCAGCCTGTAACTTGAGAATCCCAAAGCTTGAGACAGGAAGTGAATTTCCAGGAGTTGAAGTCCAACCTGAGTTATATATTAAATTCCAGGCCAGCCTGTGGTATGGTGCAAGCCCATCTCAGAAGCCCAAAACAAGCTGCTCCATCATCACGGCTTCCCAGTCATCATGGACTGTACTCTGAAAACTATCAGACAAAAATAAAGCTCTCCTTCCATAAGTTGTGTTTATCAGGTATTTTGTCACAATGATGAGCAAAGCAACTAATATACTTCCTAAATAATATCTTGGATATAAGAAAAAAGATTCAGGTTGGTAGTTGAGTGTAAGTTATAACCTGACAAGAATTAGCAATTAGCACATTAAATGCCCAAAGATAAATCTCAATTATTATTTTAAATTTGCTTTCCAAATTGATTTAAAAACATATAATCTTTAAAAATTATGTGTATGGGGCTGGAGACATGGCTCCGCAGTTAAGAGCACTGACTGCTCATGCAAAGGACCCAAGTTCAATTCCTAGTACCCACATGGAGTTAGAAACTGTCTTTCACTACAGTTCCAGGAAATTGGACACCCTCTTCTGACTTCCAAGTGCACTGTAGGATTCCTTTTTCCTTTTTTTAAATAACAAAGTTTGGTTAGTTCCTAAGCAGAAATTCATTTTTAAATTTAAAATAATTTATTTGTAATTGTGAATGAGCAATCAAATAAGCTTTCTTTTTTTTTTTTTTTTTCCCAATTAGCTTTATGGGAATTTTTTTTTTTTTTTTTTTTAATTTAATTTTTATTGATGGCTTGTGCATTTCGTACATCATTTTCCAATTCAGATCAGGCATATTTCCCTTTCCCTTCCCCCCCGACCCCCATCTTAAATAGAATGGTATTTCAGGGAAGATAATGAAAGACAAATACAACAGCAAGAGTTTTTAAGTGCATAAAATGCTCAGCTGATTTGCTAAATAGATGAATAAATTACTAAACTCACCAGAGTTATCTCAACTTTTGAACCCCAATGTATCTTTTTTAAAAAATATTCCACCAGAAGCACTCTGGGCCTTTGTCTGATTAAGCTGGCCTGGGCGTTGTGCTCCAAGACATCATTGCCACAAGTTCACAGAGGGAAGCTTCCGGTGGCAGGAAGCCTGTTTCCCTGTGTTAATGGACCAACCCTGGGTCTTACAGCCTTTCCACCCTGGCTTCCAAAATAGTCCCTGAGTCATGGGTTGGTGAGGTTTAATATAGGAGTCCTATCCAAGTACACATGCTCTGCATCTCTTATTCTCTAATACCGAGCCTGTGATGGCTTTCTGTGTGCATCACACTTTGTTCTATAAGGAAGCCTCTCTCATGAGAAAATGCACTAGTATTCTCTCCATGACCCCCCCCCCCGTTGCACTACATTCTGTGAGCCTTGGGTGTAGAGGTTCCACTGTAGATACATCACCTCGGGGTGGGCATTTCTCAGACATATCATCTATGTGAGTCCAGTTGTGGAATTTTATAGTACCCTCAATCAGTTACAAGAAGAAGCTTCTTTGACAAGTGCTGTACTGTATATTTCTCTGTTAATATAAGGATCCGTATTTAGGATACGGTAAGAAATTTCATTTGTCAAGAGTTATGATTCAGATATGGTTTCCTCTAGGATCTATGACCTCTCCAGAAATGTATATTTGGCTATAATTATATTGCCACCGTGAAATCATTCCCATTTAGGGAGTTTTAAGTCTAATTAGATAGCTATTGATTACCCCTCTGATAACAATGCACAAATGGAGGTAGTTTGCCGTGCCAGTCATTATGATTATTCAGTTTTAGGACTGGATTGTACTATTAATTGATTTTTCTCCGTTAGCAGCTTCACAGAAAAAGAATATCATTTTATATAGGGTCTGAAAAAGACTGAATATAAAAAGCAGCAACTTAAAATATACTGAAGAGCCAATGGTGTATGTTCATGATGATAAATTGTACATAAGGTGTATTTGGGGAGTCTTAGAACAAATGTTATTAGGTTTTTAAAAAGTTAGATGTTGAAAGAGATAAGAGGGGGCTGGAGAGATGGCCTACCGGTTAAGAGTGACAACTGCTCTTACAGAGGACCTGGGTTCAAGCCCCAGCACCCACATGGTGACTGAGAACCATCTTTGACTCCAGTTACAGGGGAATCCGAGACCCTCTTCTGACCTCCGCTGCATTTCACGACACAGGTGCACAAACCTACATGCAGACAGTATACTCTTACACATAAAAAATAAATAAAATTTTTTTAAAAAAGAAAGAGATAAGATTGTAAACTTTTAATTCATTTTCCAGATGGATATCACCCTGAGCCATTACTGTGCCACAATGATAAGCAAATAGACAGCTAAAGACATGACATTGTTCTGGTCCTCTATTCCTTTATATTTTCTGTTTCTGAGAGTTGTGTAGGAACCCGGGAAAAAAGTGTCTCCTGCTACTTGCCATATCATAGTAAAAGAAAGTAGATAAGCCAAATCAAAATCTGTTACTAATTAGCATGTGGCCTTGGACAAATTCCTTACTTTCTATGGCTCAGTTTCTTTATATTTAATGAGATGAAAATAGTACCTACTCTAAGATACTGCAGAGATTTAAACAGTTTACTTAGCAAATGCAATGTAAGTAATTATTAAAATCATCAGTACAATTGAAGAGTATCCAATTATAATAGAAGTGTAATGGGACAGTACATTTTAAATGTCTAGCAGAAGGAAAATTTGGTTATTGTTAACAACAACACAAAGTGAGAATAATTTTCAATGGTAGGCCACTGATATCAAAGTTCGATAATCTTGAAGACTTCATATTCTATTCTTAGTAGAACATAGTTTAGTTTTATTTTTTTAATTCATGGTATTTAAAAATGTATATATGTGTGTGCCTATATATCTTCATAGCAATTACATATTATTAAAACTTCCTCCAGTGTTCTTCCAAGATCACGTGAAATGGTAGTTAGAGGTGTATTTAAGATGAGGGAGGCAAAATGCCTACCAGGATATGAATCCTCGTCACTTCCTCATCATTTGATTTGGAGCAAGTTACTTAATTTCCTCATAAACAAGTCCTCTAATAATAATGATAGAGATATTTGAATACCTACCCCCACTGGTTTTATAGAATGCAATGAATTAATATTTGTTAAATTTTGGAACATTTGTACTGCCTGACACATAATAAATACAAACATTTGCTGTTAAAGAAGCCACATTTTACTCCATCCACAAGTGGAAACCCTCTGAATTTTATATTATACAGATATATATTAAAAAATGACCTGCATTTCATTTGGGTGGCCAGTGGGTTGGAAAAAGGTTCCAGTGTGGACCACCAATCTGGATAGCTGGTGTTGTGAGTGGACATAGGCTGAAAATAGGCCTACAGCCATCAGCCTGAAATTCCTGTCCAGAGTTCAGCAGTCTCTGGGCAGGTGGAAACGTGTCTCCTTGTTCCAGGCTAAGGGCCTGAGTTAAAAGTACCACCCAGGCCAGGCTACAGGAAGTAGCCGGCTGGTCTCTGCACTGAGAGGCCAGCTCCCTACAGTGGTTGCAGGCAGGCGCTATGTCCTCGTCCCCTTAGCAAGGCCACATGGTCCCTGTTCGGCACAAAAGAAAGCTTCCTACAATACTATACTGTATATTGGACTTGTGAAAGCTGTTCAGTCAAAGACTACTAGATGCAGGCCTAGAGTTGAATGAGTTGATCTATAAACCCTTGCAGCAAGTGAATGAATGCGATGAGTATGTTAATACCCATTGCCTTTTGCTAGACAGTCACACAAAAATATTTCTACTTTATTGCAAAATAATAGATATTTGACATTAGGAACAATGCTGCAATTGCAATTCCTCCAATTATCTCCTGACAAATATCTGATAATTTTTCCAGTGTATGTACCTAGGAGCATACACATATTTTGAATCACGCTGGGAAAAATCACATTTTCCAAAGCTGTCAAAATAACTTTGATTCCTGTGATAGCTTTTTGCTGCAATGAAAATGCACCTGAGAGAAACAATGTAAAAGGGAAAAAAAGTTTTATTTTGAGCTTCAGAGGTTTCAGACCATGGTCACTAAACACCATTGTTTCTGAGCCTCCATGGGGCAAAACATCCTTGCAGAAGAGCAAGTGGAAGGAACAGCTTATGTTATGGCACAAAGGAGACAGGGAGAGTGGGAGAGGGCTAGGGAGGGAAGGAAGAGAAGGAAGGAAAGTGAAGGGGGAGAGGGAAGAAAATGAGGAGGGGGAGGGAGATGGGAAGAGAGATAGAGGAAGGGCAAGAGGGAGGGAAAATGAGAGAAGGGAAGAGGGAGGAGATAGAGGGAAAAGAGAAAGCACTCACAAGATGTAGAAGATAGAGACCCTCAGAGTCAAATCCCCAAGGAACAATCCCCTCCTATAATTAGGTCTTTCATTCTAAGTTTCTTTTGCCTTCCAATAAACATCAGTTCTAGCTTATTTCTTTCTTTCCATTCCACTGTTTCTGTTTGTTTCTCCTTTCTTCTCCACCTCCAAACTCCTGTATCTGCTTTTGCTTCCTTGTTTTAAAAGTTATGCATCCTTGTGGTTTGACGTAAAGAAAGCACCTTAAAATTTTCAGATGCAGACACAAGTGATTTCAGTGTATAATTAGCATATGTATCTTCCAAGAGACTTTAGAATGATGTACTAAACTCATTCCCCACAATCATACATAGTATGCAGATTTGCATTTTAGTTCTAGCTTGTATTTACATCTTTGTTTCCTTTTCTACTACTGCTATACCTAATTATCACATAGTGTTCACACCTTGTCTTACAGTTAAGGAAGTCAGAAATCTGATCTCTATGCTAAAGTCAAATAATCTGTAGGAGTGAGCTCCTTTTCAGAAGCTCTTGGGGATTATCCCTTTCCTTAGTCCTTTGTGTCAGGAGGGCACTTTGTCCAATAAGGCCCTGAGTTCTCCATGCCCTGTGGATGTATGCTGTGTACTGTGCACAGCTTCTTGTGGCCACACACAGCCCTGGGGCCGAGGTACCTCTCTCCAAGGCCATCTTGGACAATCAAGCACCTTTCATGTTGAGATTCTCCTTGCTCATTCTTCTGGCTCATTTTTACTAAGCTGGAAAATCTTCTCTGCTCATGCAGTCAAATTGTACCCACGTGGGCTGTCCAGATTCCATTCTTCATCTTGAGGTTCAATCCCTTAATCACACTTGCAAAATCATTTTATGATAGAGGAAACATGTTCATAAACTCTAGAGATTGAAGCATGAAACTTTGAAGGGACCAATATTCTGCCCACCATACTGCCCCATGCTTACTTTTATGAATGGTTATGATAACCAGGATGTGGAATGTTAGTCTGCTGTACTTCTATGATCACTTCCCGTTTTATGAGCAGTAAGTTCTTCAGAATTCTCCTTAATGATCATCTATTGTAGTAAACAGTATTTTCTGTCTGTAAAAGCCCTCCTTTGACACATATAAAGATCTCCAGAGGGGCAATTGTAGCCTTTCCACTAGCCATAAAAATGAAAAGCTTTGTGATCTGGGATGAAGAATGCACCAGAGGAGAGCCCAGATTTAGAGCTATGGTATGTTGCTGGTTGGGTTCACTTTGGGGACTGTGGAAATCCTCTGAGGGGTTTCCTTTCTAGTGAGCCCAGTTTTATAATTAAAAGGTTTCATTTTAAAATAATTCATAATACTTTTGCTTTCAGAAAGATAGAAGGGAGGTAATTTTCTCTAATTTTCCTGTTGAATTAAAAATATTTAAGAAACAGATCAAAATAATACTATAAAAATTAGAGAGAATTCATCCCAACAAAACTGAACAGAAGATTTCTTTTTACCTTTTTATGTCTCTGGTTTGGAATGAAAGACTTTGATGATTAGGAAATACCGAAGAACACAGATTTTAAAATTGTATCAAGTGCTGCTTTCCAGTGAAAGGACAAATGAAGGAACAGCTTCACAAGGCTCCACGCTTTAGAAAATGACCATTGTAGTTTGAAATCAAAGAACAAGAATGAGGCCACATTTTTGCCCACACCAGAAAATTGTAGAGTAAGCTCAGTTTTACCCTGTTGAGATCTTATAGACAGGTACTTCACACTTCTTTTGGGTCATGTCAGAGAACAACACACAAGAAATCATTCATTTTATCCAGACAGCTGGGAATGAGTTCCCACATCACTCCCATTAAGGAAGAAAATTGGAAAAGGAAAGTATTCACATCCACATAGAAAAAACTAAAAGCCTTTGTTGTCATAGAAGGTCAGGAAAGGTACTTACTTCACAATAACAGTCTGGCACATTTACCTTTTCCCTCAATAAACGACTGTCAATGAAAGCCAATGTCTTTTTTATTTATTTTATAATTTAATATATATGAGTATATTGTCTCCATGAATATAAGTGCACCCAGGTTGCAATGCCCCTGGAGGACAGAAGAAGGTGAGGGCCTCAGATCCCCAGGAACTGGAGTTACGAACAGTTGTTAGCTGCCATGTTAGTACTGGGATTCGAAACAAGGTCTTCTGCAATAACAGCTAGTGCTCTTAATTGCTGAGCTTTCTCTTGAGGCCTGAAATCCAATTTCAAAGAAAAAAAATAATGAATATAATCTTCTAAAGTACTTAGAGACTTATGACATACAATAATCCCTTAGCATGCATAAATGATAAGTTTTATCCCTGGAGTCACAAAATTAAAGGAAAATAACTTACCTAATCTGAACAACAGAGAGAAAATATACTCTGGGGGCTGGGGGTGCACTTCAGTGACCTGTGAGACTATAACATAGATCTAACATTCATGTTATTAAGAGTGTCAGATTGAACTAAAAAGAAGGCAAAAATTCAAAAAAGAAAAGTATTCAAAGTAATGGCAAAATATTGAAAACTTCTCAAATTTGGCAGGTAAAATAAATCCACAGATTCAAGAAGTTACATGTTAAACTTTAAGATACGTCAAGACATGCTATCATCAAATATGAACATTAAAGATAGAGAAAAATATTTTAATGCATGTAGAGAAAAATGATATACTATCTATTAAGAGAATAATTTGAGTGAAAATAAACCTAAAATCTGATGACTGGGAAAAAGTGAGAATATTTTTCAACACCCAAGGGAAAATACCTGTCAATTTATAGTTTAATACACAGAGAAAATATCCTCAAGAATAGAATTAAAATAATTTGCGGGGGAGGTCTTTTCAAGACAGGGTCTTCCTTTAGTCCCAGCTGGCCTGAAGCTCACTCTGTAGACCAGGCTGGCCTTGAACTCACAGAGCTCCACCTGCCTCTGCTTCCCAAGTGCTGGAATTAGGGGTTTGTGCCACCATGCCCAGCATTAAAATAAGATATTCTTACAAGAAAGTGAGATGGGAGAATTTGTTGCCAGCAGATCTACTTTAAAAAAATGGCCAGCAGAGGCAGGCGGATCTTTGTGAGTTCAAGGCCAGCCTGGTCTACAGAGTGAGTTCCAGGACAGCTGGGGCTACAGGGAGACCCTGTCTCGAAAAGACAAAAAAAATTTTTTTTTAATTTATTATTTAACTTAAAATAAAGATGGAAAGGTGTGAGTATATGAGTGTTTTGCCATCATGTGTCTAAGTGCACTCATGCCATGCAATGTTTTTTTTGTGCTTTCTCGAGAACAGGGTCTCCCTTGTAGCCCCAGCTGTCCTGGAACTCATCTGTAGACCAGGCGGCCTTGAACTCACAAAGATCCGCCTGCCGTTTTGCTGAGCATTTTTTTAAAGTAGATCTGCTGGCAACAAATTCTCCCATCTCACTTTCTTGTAAGAATATCTTATTTTAATGCTGGGCATGTTGACCAAACCCCTAATTCCAGGGCACTTGGGAAGCAGAGGCAGGTGGAGCTCTGTGAGCTCAAGCAGGCCTGTCCTACAGATGAGTTAGGAGTGGACTAAAGGAAGACTGTCTTGAAAAGACCTCCCCCGCAAATTATTGTAATCCTATTTCTTGAGGATATTTCCCTCCTGCTGTAATTAAACTATAAATCTGACAGGTATTTTCACCTTGGGTGTTGGAATGCTATAATGCAGTTGAGTCGTACTTTATGGTCTTTCAGTCATCAGAAATTTTAGGTTTAATTTTCACTCAAAATTATTCTCTTAATAGATAGTATATCATTTTTCTCTACATGCAAATTGAAATATTTTTCTCTATCTTTAGCTTCATATTTGATGATAGCATGTCTTGACGTATCTTAAAGTTTAACATGTAACTTCTTGAATCTGTGGATTTATTTTACCTGCCAAATTTGAGAAGTTTTCAATATTATTGCCATTACTTTTGAATACTTTTCTTTTTTGAGTTGATTTTTGCCTTCTTTTTAGTTCAATCTGACACTCTTAATAACATGAATGTTAGATCTATGTTATAGTCTCACAGGTCACTGAAGTGCACCTCCAGCCCCCAGGTACTATTTTTCTCTCTGTTGTTCAGATTAGGTAAGTTATTTTCCTTTAATTTTGTGACTCCAGGGATAAAACTTATCATTTATGCATGCTAAGGGATTATTGTATGTCATAAGTCTCAGAGACTTTTAGAAGATTATCATATTTCATTATTTTTTTTCTTTGAAATTGGATTTCAGGCTCAAGAAGAAAGCTGCAGCAATTAAGAGCACTAGCTGTTATTGCAGAGACCTGTTCTTAATCCCAGTTACTACATGCAGCTAACAACTGTTCGTAAACTTCCAGTTCCTGGGATCTGAGGCCGTCAGCATTCTTTTGTCCTGTCTCAGAGGGGCATGTGCAACTGGGATGACTTTATCAGGAAGAAATAATACTTCTCATAATATATTAATTTAAAATAAATAAAAAGACATATGCTTTCGATTGACAGTCGTTTTATTGGAGGGGAAAAGGTAAACTGTGACCAGACTGTTATGTCGAAGATAGTACCTATTCTGACCTTCTATGACAACAAAGGCTTTTAGTATTTTTTTCCTGAGAGTGATGGGTGAGATTGTAGAATACATTAATCCACTTTTCCAACTCTTACTTCTTCCTTAATGAGGAGTGATGTGGGAACTCATTCCCAGCTGTCTAGGATAAAATGAAGTGATTTATTGTGTGTGTTCTCTGACATGACACCATAAAGAAGTGTGAAGTACTGTGCTATAAGATCTCAACAGGGTAAAACTGAAGTTACTCTACAATATTCTGGTGTGGGCAAAATGTGGCCGTCATTCTTGTTCTTTGATTTCAAACTACAATGGTCATTTTCTAAAGCGTGGAGCCTTGTGAAGCTGTTCCTTCATTTGTCCTTTCACTGGAAAGCAGCACTTGATACAATTTTAAAACGTGTGTTCTTCGGTATTTCTAATCATCAAAGTGCTTTCATTCCAAAACCAGAAGACATAAAAAGGTAAAAAGAAATCTTCTGTTCAGTTTTGTTGGGATGAATTCTCTACTAATATTTTATAGTATATTTTGATTTCTTTATTTAATTAATTTTTAGTTCATACAGGAAAATTAGAGAAAATATACCATCCCTTCTATCTTTTCTGAAAGCAAAAGTATATATGAAATATAATTTATTAATAATTGGAAACGTTTTAAATTATAAAAACTGGGCTCACTAAAAGGAAACCTCCTCATGAGGATTTCCACGTCCCAAATAAGTGACCCAACACTAGCAACATAGCCATAGTCTAGAATCTGGGCACTCTCCTCTTGGCTGCAATATCTTCACGTCCCAGATCACAAAGCTTTTCATTTTTATGGTAGGGAAAGCTACAATTGCCCTCGGAGATTCTTTATATGTGGTCAACAGAGAGGGCTTTTAACAGGACAGAAATACTGTTTTACTAAATAGATGATCATTAGGAGAATCTGAGAACTGTAGCTGCTCATAAAACGAGGAAGTGAGTCATAGAGAAGTAACAGCAAGACTAACATTCCAGCATCCTGGTTATTCATACACCCATTCAATAAAGTAAGATTGGGGCACGTATGGTGGGCAGATATTGGTCCCTTCAAAGTTTCATGCTTCAATCTCTAGAGTTTATGAACATGTTTCCTCTATCATAAAATGATTTTGCAAGTGTGATTAAGGGATTGAACCTCAAGATGAAGAATGGAATCTGGACAGCCCACGTGGGTACAATTTTACTGCATGAGCAGAGAAGATTTTCCAGCTTAGTAAAAATGAGCCAGAAGAATGAGCAAGGAGAATCTCAACATGAAAGGTGCTTGATTGTCCAAGATGGCCTTGGAGAAGATGGTTACCTCTATTGGTCGCTCCAGGGCTGTGTGTGGCCACAAGAAGCTGTGCACAGTACACAGCATACATCCACAGGGCATGGAGAACTCAGGGCCTTATTGGACAAAGTGCCCTCCTGACACAAAGGACTAAGGAAAGGGATAATCCCCAAGAGCTTCTGAAAAGGAGCTCACTCCTACAGATTATTTGACTTTAGCATAGAGATCAGATTTCTGACTTCCTTAACTGTAAGACAAGGTGTGAACACTATGTGATAATTAGGTATAGCAGTAGTAGAAAAGGAAACAAAGATGTAAATACAAGCTAGAACTAAAATGCAAATCTGCATACTATGTATGATTGTGGGGAATGAGTTTAGTACATCATTCTAAAGTCTCTTGGAAGATACATATGCTAATTATACACTGAAATCACATCTCTGTTGTCTGCATCTGAAAATTTTTAAGCGGTGCTTTCTTTACGTCAAACCACAAGGATGCATAACTTTTAAAACAAGGAAGCAAAAGCAGATACAGGAGTTTGGAGGTGGAGAAGAAAGGAGAAACAAACAGAAACAGTGGTGGAAAGAAAGAAATAAGCTAGAACTGATGTTTATTGGAAGGCAAAAGAAACTTAGAATGAAAGACCTAATTATAGGAGGGGATTGTTCCTTGGGGATTTGACTCTGAGGGTCTCTATCTTCTACATCTTGTGAGTGCTTTCTCTTTTCCCTCTATCTCCTCCTTCGTCCCTTCTCTCCATTTTCCCTCCCTCTTGCCCCTTCCTCTATCTCTCTCTCCATTCTCCCTCCCCCTCCTCATTTTTCTTCCCTCTCCCCCTTCAACTTTCTTCCTTCTCTCCTTTCCCTCCCTAAGCCCTCTCCCACTCTCCCTGTCTCCTTTGTGCCATAACATAAGCTGTTCCTTCCGACTTGCTCTTCTCCAAGGATTGTTTGCCCCCATGGAGGTTCAGAAACAATGGTGTTTGATGACCATCGTGTCTAGAAAACCTCTGAAGCTCAAAATAAGACTTTTTTGTCCCTTTTAACATGTTTCCCTTCAGGTTGCACTTTTCATTGCAGCAAAAAGCTATCACAGGAATCAAAGTTATTTTGACAGCTTTGGAAAATGTGATTTTTCCCAGCGTGATTCAAAATATGTGTATGCTCCTAGGTACATACACTGGAAAAATTATCAGATATTTGTCAGGAGATAATTGGAGGAATTGCAATTGCAGCATTGTTCCTAATGTCAAATATCTATTATTTTGCAATAAAGTAGAAATATTTTTGTGTGACTGTCTAGCAAAAGGCAATGGGTATTAACATACTCATCGCATTCATTCACTTGCTGCTCCGCCCCACCCGCCGCTCCCAGCATCCCGACTCCCTCAAATATCTCTTCCCAGGAGCATGTCATGTAACAAGGGTTATAGATCAACTCATTCTTTAACAATCCTAGGGCCGCTTCTCATAGTCTTTGACGCTGAACAAGCTTTCACAATGTCCAAATATTACAGTTATAGTATTTACGGAAGCTTTCTTTGCTGCCGAGACAGGACCATGTGGCTTGCTAAGGGGCACGAGACATAGGCGCCTGCCCTGCAACCACTTAGGAGCTGGCCTCTCAGGCAGAGACCAGCTGGCNAAAAAAAAAAAAAAAGAATGGCCAATGTATAACCAAAGTTGAAAGCCTGAAACCTAGACAAGTCAACCCAGAAAGGAGTAAAAAACAAAGGCATCTGAAGGAGGCAAGCAAAGAGAGCCTTCAACACAGTGAAGAAACATTTGTGATCCACATCAGAATACAAACAGAAAGAAACCCACATGCCTAGTACACAACAAAGGAACATGTGAAAAGTGCAGAATAATTCCCCACCAAGCTCTACCAAACCTATGGGAGATTCCTATGGTGAGATCTCCCTGGAGGTATCCCAGGACACAAATCTTAGAGGAACAATTGCAGACATATTCAAAGAAATCAAAGAATATAAAGAACAAGTCAGAGAACTAAGGAAAGAAAATGAAAAACTCAAGAAGGACCTAGAGGGAGAGAATAACAAGCACCAGAAAGAACTAGAGGGAGAGAATGACAAACACTGGAAGGAAGTAGAAACACTGAAAATATCCCATGCTGAAATAAAAAAGGGAACCAACCAGTGAAGCAAAGAGCTACAGGAAGAGATTAAGAAGCTGCAAACAGAAGTAGAAATACTAAAGAAAACACAGGATGAAACAAAAAAGGAAATGGAACACTCATCCAATCAAGAGGAAAGGAAGGGGAAAAGCCTCAGAAGTAGTATGGAGGAAGCAGAACAAAGAATATCAGACCTGGAAGATAACAGAACAACTAAAAACCTCAAGTAAAGATTATGAAAAATTTAAAAATACACAAAAGTGGAACAACAAGGAAATGTGGGACACTATGAAAAGATCAAACCTCTGCATCACAGGAATAGAGGAAAGAGAATAATCCCAAGAAAATGGTATTGATCAGATCTTTCACAGAATAATAGATGAAAATTTCCCCAAACTAAAAAAAGACAAACCCATACAAATACAAGAAGCACATAGAACTCCAAATAAACAAGATCAGAAAAGAAAATCCCCACATCATATCCTAATTAAAACACTAGATGCCCAAAACAAAGACAAAATACTGAAAGCCACAAGAGAGAAAGAGCAAGTTACATACAAGGAAAAACCCATAAGAACTACAACTGACTTTTCAGTGCAAACTATGATAGCAAGAGGAATATGGAGCAAAGCATCCCCACTGTTAAAGGGTTATAGATGCCCACCCAGGTTACTATACCCAGCAAAAATGTCGATTATCGTTGAAGGAGAGAGAAAAATCTTCCATGACATAAACAAGATGATAGAATACATGTCCAGAAACCCAACCCTTCAGAAAATACTTGAAGCAATTCAAAGGACAGAAGAGAGGAGCAACTATCCCCAGACACCTAGAAAGAGAAATTAATAAAAGCATAACTGCAGAAGTAGTAACCTAGACCAAAAATGCAAATGGATAATAAGGTGAACAGAAGCAACACATCTTTCAATTATAACCTTAAATATTAATGGACTAAATTCCCCAATCAAAAGACTTAGACTGGGAGAATGGATTAGGAAACAGAACCCATCTATATGCTCTCTAAAAGTAACCCATCTCAGTCTCAAGGATAGGCACCAACTTAAGGTGAAAGGATGGGAAAAAATATTCCAAGCAAATGGTACCAAAAAGAAAGCAGGAATTGCTATTTTAAATCAGACAAAATAGACTTCAGAGTAAAAGAAATCAGAAGAGACAAAGAGGGCCATTGCATCTTTATCAAAAGAACAATTAACCATGAAGATTTGACAATCATGAACATATATGCACCAAACTCTGGTGCACCAAACTTTATAAAGACAATTCTCCAGGACCTCAAGGCACAGATTAACCCCAGCACACTAATACCCCACTGAGTCCTTTGGCCAGATCAACTGGACAAAGAATAAACAGAGAGACATCTGAACTGAATGATATGATACACCAAATGGACTTCACAAATATCTACCGAATATTCCACCCAAATACCAGAGAATACACTTTCTACTCAGCACCCCATGGAACATTCTTCAAAATCAACCACATACCAGGACACAGAAAAATCCTCAACAAATACAAAAACATTGAATAATTTCATGCATTCTGTGGTGGTTTGAATGAGTGTCCCCCATAGGCTGTAAGTATTGAGACATTTGTCTCCAGTTGGTGGCGCTGTTTTTGGAGGTCTTAGAAGGTGTGGCCATGCTGGAGGAAGTATGTCACTGGGGGCAGGCTTAGTGAGTTTTAACAAGCCTCGTGGTCTACAGTTGCTTCCTCTCTGCTTCCTGTGTTCATTGCGAGATGTGACCCTCAGTTTGCTGCTCCAGTCTCCAGCTGCCATGCCTCCCACCACAATGGACTCTAATTCCCTGGAACCGTCATTTGTAAGCTCAAATAAACTCTTCCTTTTATAAGTTCCTTGGTAATGGTGTTTTATCAAAGCAACAGAAAAGTGACTAATACACATTCTATCAGACCACAGCACAATAAAGCTCCATATCAACACTAGGATAAGCCCTAATATCTACAAGAACACATAGAAAGTAAACAACACATTCCTGAATAATGAATGGGTCAAGGAACAAATAAAGAAAAATAAAAGCTGGCTGGAGAGATAGCCTAGCAGTTAAGAGCACCAACTGCTCTTACACAGGACCCAGGTTCAATCCCCAGCACCATTCTTCAAAGCATGAAATAGATGACCTCTAATTTATGCTTTTAATAGTCCATATAACAAAACATAAAATGAGCTTCATTAGTTTATTTTTTTTTCTTTAATTATTAATTTATTGTTGATGCTTTGTGCATTAACTATACCATTTCTTTTCCAATATTCAGTTCTCAGGCTTTATCGTTTCCTCCTTTCCCTTCCCCCCACCACCACCCCATCCCAAGATCATGCATTCTGCCATCAACGTGTCCTGACATCTTTCTCTCAGTTTTTTTTTTTTCCATTTTTAGCTGATAAGGTGATTATCCATGAGTAACAAAGCGATCTCTCTCATGAAAACCTATCTGGCAAGGCTGTTCCTTTGTGCCTCTCACCCAAACCACCTCAAGCCCCACCATCCAGTGGGCGCGGTGACAGTTTCTGTTTGTGTCAACTCAAGCTTATCAATGAGTGTCCAGACTCATTTGCTGTAGCTTCACCATTCACCCAATCGAACCTACATACCCTACACATCTAAGCGACAGCCCTCTCTTCCGCCAGAGTTTAGTTCCCAACGGCTTAGAAAAGGGGCACAAGGGTGGATTGTATGAGGTAAAACAAGTTTCCACTCTCTCTGGAGTGTTGACTTGGTGCTCTAGTCAATTTGTGTTATCCTTTCATGGGCTGACATTAGTTTTTTAAGAGGTCACTAGTTCAAATACATTGTACAAATAATCATCAGAATCTTTGTCTAAAGGTCAATTATATAACAGTCCTGTTGGGTAGTAAAATATGACAATAGTAAAAACTGGCCATCCTGGGGGCTGGAGCAGAAAGCCGTAGGCAGGTTTAAGCGCGCCGACCGCATCTATACCATCGAGGACGCCGGTACATCGCCCAGCAGCCACATGGCGGGCAAGAACCAGTCTGATAACTCCAATTCCAAGGAGAAACTCCAGTTCCATGTGGAATCCATACCTCTTCATGACCCTCAACGGCTTTGCATGACACATGCACAACTTGCTGTTCAACATGTAACATAGCACAAAAATTCAAATAAAAAAAATAAATAAAGAAATTAGATAAAAAAAAAATTAAATAAAAAAAACAACTGGCCATGCTGAAAATTCCAGATTTCTACAGTATTTGACAATATGAGGCCCATCGGAAACTACATCTATCAATGATATAAAATTGCTATCCTATTCAAAAAAAATAAGAAGCGGTCGGAAGGGACGTGTAATCTGCCATTGTGAGGCTTCTTCCGCTGGGTTTCTTTTAAAAACTCATTTCAATCGGAATCAAGGAAGCTTTTCTATATAACTCTTCAGCTACCGCAAAGGCCTGTAATGGGTCTTAGTCTTTGAAGAACTCTAGATATCTGGAGTTTACATTAATTCAATTACATAAGTATATTTACAAAGGAAAAACCGTATAAGATGGGAAAACCAATAATAGCTTAGAAGTGCGACAGCAGAGACGATACCCTACATCTTGTGATTATGAGAAAACTCTATTATATTGTAACAAGATATAAATAAAAGTAAAAGTGCAAATATCAATATATTATTCTATCTCGTGACTGACTTGGTTGACTTAGCAGCTGGACCAGTCTCAAGAGTATTTCTCTATGGCAGTATTATCTCAACCTTTTATTTGTTAATTCCTCTTCTAATCACTCGAAATTTTTGTGAGCAATTATTTTTGACACATTCAAAATGCAAAGTGTCAAAACTAAAGATAAGCCTTATAAGAAAAGGAAGCAAGAAAGAGAGGTCATTAATTTTTCAAACTATTTTCGCAAGCGTTTCCTGAATATGTTCTAGACCATTTTTCTCAAAAATTCTTACGAGCGATAAGTATCAGGCAAAATGCCTATCAGATATGTGTGACGAGTCACGTATAACCAAAGAAACTATTTAATTTTCAAAGACAAATTAATTATATCTAAGTTTTCTGGTGACGTTTACAATGAAAACTCACAAGGGAAGATAAAGACTTTCTGGATTCTCCAACTAATTATGTACAAATATCGTTCTATTTGTTAAACATCATAGTCCCGACAAATTGTGTTACAAATGAAATTTAACTGTTTTCGATTTGCAGTGGATTCAACTTCTGTATATTGGTGTCTTCAAGAGATTCAATTCTGTGTGGAATGTGTATAGCTATGTCTAAATTTTTTTATATTCAGATAAATGAAACATTTCTTTCTTTCTAATATGCTAAGTATTTTTTACTGTTAGAGAACAGCCACATAAATTAATTTTTGCCTTTGGCTGATGTTACGATGCACTTAGAAATTCTCCTAAACTTGAGTGAGAATCCTTACTATGCTTCATGCTACCCCCTGAAGACCAGATCCTTAACTGACCTTGAGAAAACAAAAACCTCGGTTAATCTGAGCTAACTGTATGGACTTAAACATCTAAAAGATAAGTATAACCAGATATAAATAATAGTAAGGTCTGAGAAATTGTTCTTCAGGTATAAAACGAGATCTTAGTAAAAAGACAAAACAAAAAAAAAAAAACAAAAAAAAAAAACCCACAGTTGTTTTGCCTGTCTTACTGGCAAGTTCAGCTACCCTGTGGCTGCCACTGCTTTTGCCATCCTTCAAAGACATGAGACACAGCTTTTCAACCTTACAATATGGACTGAAGTTTCATGTCTTTCCAAGAATCCTCCAAACCTTCAGTGCCAGATGGGGACTTCTGAGACATCCAGCTTGTGGACTGAGCTACTACTGAGGTTTCAGCCTCTTCAGAGTATAGACTGCCATTGTTGGACTACCCAGGCTGTATCAACAGAGACCAGTACAGGAAGATCAAGACAGGACGAGGTGCTTACTGGACCTCATTTGGTGACCATGGGAAGGGAGGACTTCAGTGTGGAGCACAAGGGCAGAACTGGTGGTGGTTTGGGATTGACAAGGAGGAACCTTCAAACATGACATCTTTCAGCCTAATAAAGAAAAAATATCATAAACTGAAGATGCTAAAACCTATGATATATGTGGCATGTGTATGTGCATATTTTGGAGTGATGCAAATTGGAGAGAATAACAACAATGGCAGAAGGACTGGGTCAAGGAACTGACTGAAGCAGTGAACCTCTGCTAGAAACAGTAAATGTCTGCATCGAAAATTTTAAAAGAGACTGAGAAAAAGATGAAAGACATGTTTGGCAGAATGCATGAGCTCTGGTGGAGTGGGGGAGAGGGCAAAGAGTGGGGCAGGGGTCTAGATTTGATTGGACATTTTGTATGAAATGCAAAAAGCTTCAAAAAATTGGCTTTGAAAAAATAAAGAAAATGGCTTATAGCAAATGACTCTATCTACCTAAAAGACAAATGAATCTTAAATATGTGACATATTAAGTATCAGACTACAAAATATATAGCAAAAATTTCATACTATTGAATGGAGAAATGCAGAGATCTACAACTGATTCAGAGACAACACACTTTCTCCAAATGACAAACAACTACTCAAAAACTCAGCAAAGATACAGAGCACTCAAATATCCCACCAGTCCATTTCATCTGAAAGACACTTAGAGATCCTGCATTCTATAGATCTAACACCATTCTAAGAAGTGCATAATATGCCTTTTAGAGAATTGTCAAAACAAGTCATGCACGAAAACAAATTTTAACAAAAACAAATTCTATTTTATTCACAAAAAGGCAAGAGTGAAATCTTCAAACAGAAACCATTCAGTGCACTTTTCTACGGAAGACTAAATGGAAGAAATTAAAGATGGAAATTGTAAAAATCACAACCTACCAAAGCTGATGCAATATTAAATAAATGCCAATTCAAAACAAATAAGAGGAAAAATAGCTCAAAACAAGCACATTTCAGGAGAAACTGCCTCCTGTACAGAAAAAAAGTGATTTACCGAATATTAACATATCAATTTCAGCAATATATAAAAAGACCGAATAAAGTCTGATTCAATATTAGACTAGAGAATCTTTCAAAATACCCTACTATGTTAACAGGCTAAAGAAGAAAAAAACACACAATAATATCCGGACAGATAAAACATCTGACAAAATTAAACACCGTTCATAATGAACACTTTTAGAAAAACTATGCATAGAATGGGAATCCCTGACTTGATAAAGAATAACTTCCAAAACTCCACAGCTGCCCGGGCATAACAACCAAAGGTTGAATGCTTGTCACTAAAATCATGAATGTAGGGCCACAGCTGTCCTCAATGTGCCTTGACCTGTATCACATTACTGCAGACAGTCATTTTCCCTGATGTCTTCATCATCAGGTCTACTTCAAATAACACTGCAGTCGTGGGATTTAGGGTTTTCCCTAATGAGGGTGGACACTGTAAACAGCAAAACCACTTCTTGAGGTTTTGAAAGATATGCATTCTGAATGGGTATTCTTTATCCCTGCAACATGTACCCTCGACATCCTAGGTCAGTATCCTGACTATGATATTATACAAGAGTTTAGTAATATCTTCCCATGTTAAAGTAGATACAGTAGGTACAGGACATAATTATCTGCAAAGAAAATGTGTAATTTTAAAATTGTACCTCAGAGCATGAGCTCTGGTGCGGTGGGGGGATGGGGGGGACACGGGTCTAGATTTGATAAAAAATATATATAATAAAAAAAATAAAATAAAATTGTACATCAGTCATATTGATGGAAATAGAGTTCTATTTTGTTGTTAATAATTATATTTTCCATTTAAAGTGCTCTGAACATACAAAAGGCAAAAACTCTTTAGACCTAAGAAAGTATTGGGTTTTGGTGTTTATTTATTTGTTTTGATAACATCAGGAATATCAGACTTTGTGATCTCATAAAGCATGAAATAGATATCTAATTATGTTTTAATATCATATAACAAAACATAAAATGACTTCATTAGTTTTTTTTTTTTTTAAATTAATTTTTATTGATGCTTTGTGCATTTCATACATTTTTTCCAATTCAGTTCAGGCTTATTTCCCTTTCCCTCCCCCCCACCCCCACCCCATCCCAGATCATGCATTCTGCCATAACTGTCCTGCATCTTTCTCTCAGTTTTTTTTTTTTCATTTTTAGCTATAAGTGATAATCCATGAGTACAAGCATCCTTCATGCAAAACCTATCTGCAGGCTGTTGTGCCCAAACACCTACAGCCCCACCATCCAGTGGGGGGTGACAGGTTGTTTGTTCAATCAAGTTGATCAAATGAGTGTCCAGACTACATTGCTGTAGTTTCACCATTCACCCCAATCGCAGCCCTTACATTCTACCACGCCCCCTCTTCCGCAGGTTGTTCCCTAGGCTTAGAAAAGGGGCACAGGTGGATGAGAGGTAAAACAGTCCACTCTCTCTGGAGCTGTTGACTTGGACTCTGGTCAATTCTGGCTGTTTCCTTTCATGGGCTGACATTAGTTTTTAAGAGGTCACTAGCAATACTTGTAAAATATATCAGAATCATTTGTCTAAAGGTCATTATATAACAGTCCTGTTGGGTAGTAAAATTAGACAATAGTAAAAACTGGCCATCCTGGGGCTGGAGAGATAGCCTAGCGGTTAAGAGCGCCGACCGCTCTTACAGAGGACGCCGGTTCGATCCCCAGCACTCACATGGCGGCTAAGAACCGTCTGAAACTCCAATTCCAGGAGAACTCCAGTTCCAGGGGAATCCGATACCATCTTCTGACCTCCACGGCGTTGCACGACACGGATGCACAAACTTGCATGCAGACAGTATATTCATACACATACAGAAATAAATAAAAAATTAATAAAAAAAAAATTAAAAAAAAAAACTGGCCATCCTGAAATTCAGATTTCAGTATTTGACAATATGAGCCCATCGGGAAATACAATTATCATGTATAAATTGCATCCTTCAAATATAAACTGGAGTAGGTGAGGTCTCCTGGGTTTGCCCTTTACTCATTCATCGAATCATAGGGTTTTCTAATAACTCTCAAGCTACCGCAAAGGTGTAATTGGGTTATAGTTTTTGAAGAACTCAGTATCTGGAGTTTACATTAATCAATACATAATATATTTACAAGAAAACCTATAGTGAAAACCAATAAAGGACTAGAAGTGCACACAAACAGATATACCCTCTATCTTTGTGATTAATGAAAAACTCTATATATGTAAAAGGATATAAATAAAATAGAAGTCAAATATCAATATTTATGTTATCTCGTGAATGACTTGGTTGACTTAGCAGCTGGACCAGTCTCAAGAGTATTTCTCTATGGCAGTATTATCTCAACCTTTTATTTGTTAATTCCTCTTCTAATCACTCGAAATTTTTGTGAGCAATTATTTTTGACACATTCAAATGCATCAAAACTAAAATTAAGCTTATAAAGAAAAGAAGCAGAAAGTAGAGTCAGAATTTTTCAAACTATTTCCAAGTTTCCTGAAATTCTTTAGACCATTTTTCTCAAATTCGTATGCTCAGTAGACATCACTATACCAAAACTATTATTTTCAAAACAATATAATTATATTAAGTTTTCTGGTGACTTTACATAAACTCAAAGGGAAAGATAAAGACTTTCTGGATCTCCAACTGTACAAAATCTCTATTTTAAATCATAGTCCCCAAATTTTTACAAATGAAATTTTAACTTGTTTTCATTTGCAGTGGATTCAACTTCTGTATATTGGTGTCTTCAAGAGATTCAATTCTGTGTGGAATGTGTATAGCTATGTCTAAATTTTTTTATATTCAGATAAATGAAACATTTCTTTCTTTCTAATATGCTAAGTATTTTTTACTGTTAGAGAACAGTCACATAAATTAATTTTTGCCTTTGGCTGATGTTACAATGCACTTAGAAATTCTCCTAAACTTGAGTGAGAATCCTTACTATGCTTCATGCTAAGAAAATTGGAGAGGTTGGAGAGATGGCCTCTTGGTTCAGAGCACCAACAGCTCTTGCAGAGAACCCGGGTTTGATCCCCAGCACCCACATGGCAGCTGAGAACCGTCTTTAACTCCAGTTCCAGGGGAATCCAACACCCTCTTCTGACCTCCACGGCATTGCACAACATGGGTGCACAAACCTACATGCAGACAGTACATTTATACACATAAAAAAATAAAGAAAGAAAGAAAATTGGAGATGTTCTGTCATTTATTTACACTGCAGTGTAGAGGGAATCTAAGAGCAAGTACTTCTGGGAGGATAAGCAATAGAAAAGCTTGCAGTATTTTTCTAAACAAAATCTATGGGAGTAGGGGTCACCATCATAGTCCCTAGATATATCTCTTGGGCTATGTGTCATTATGTATACAGTAACTAAAGGGCAGCACAAGTACAAAAATGTGCATGTTCAGTAATTTTTCATGTTTTTGAGAATTTCATATGTGAATATTGTATTTGCATTATTTCTTTAATCCTAGCACTAGGGAGGTAGAGGCAGGTGGATCTCTGGGAGTTCAAGGCCAGCCTGGTCTACATAGCAAATTCTAGGCCAGCTGGGACTAAAGGGAGAGACCCTATCTCAAAAAGACCAAAAAAAAAAAATCTGTTGAATACCCCTAAGCTAAAAGTCCCACTATTTAGCCTATAGAGATGTTTTTCTGGGCTGGCGATGACTGTGACTTGAAGTTTTACAGCTGAGTAGAACCACTGATTATTTTTATTTTAAAGTTAGGATAACCATCTTAAAATATTTTAACTCCTCTATTAGTATCTATATGCAACCTTACATAATCGTAAATTAATAGTATTCCCACAGGAGAATAAATGATATCCAAGTCTTTGTTATGTAAGTTCTGTATTCTGCAAGTGTATGCTTTCCAAATTCTCAGAATTAAACTGGCTTTTATAAAAGGAATACATGGCCAAAATTTCTATGAGCTAAATTTTTGCAGCAAAAGTTATTATAGTTATTAAAATATAAGTGATAAATAAATATATGATATGTAAAGGGTAGATAGATAATAGATGATAAAGATAGAAAATAAACACAGTTGTCCAACTAACCATATATATGTGTGTATATATATATATGTGTGTGTGTGCCAGAAAAGAATATATATAAAAGAATATATATTCATAAATATATATATATATATCAGAAAAGAAGAGATGCCAGAGGACAACCAACATTTGTCCACAGTTCATTGGTCAACTAATGAATAAACATAGATAACTGTAAGTTAAACTTCTTAGCAGCTCTTAGATTTGTAGATGTGTAGATAATAGATTGTACAAGACCTCTGGGAGTCATTGGATGAAATTTTCAGATGGAGGTTGAAGGTAAACCCCATTTAAGTGTCTTTTCCCCTATATCTATGTTATACCTCACAAATCTCTGGGCCCAAATGGACAGGAGTTTGCTCAGTGGATATTTTTTACAAGTTCGTAAAAGCTATTTTTCCTTTCCTACCATCCTCAGTCCTCTAAAGCACCACTCTTTATAGGTAGAATCTAGCTATAGAAATTTTAGAGCTTACCTAAAGTTACATTTTTATTACTAACTTCATGACAAGTAGCTGAGAACTAAACAACTTGCAAAACTTCTACTCCAGTTTTTGTTTTATGACATGGAACTGCTTTTATTCCCCTTAAGTTCTCTTTTTATTCTCAGGATCTAGCTGTATAATATCTTGGTGACACATCTTCAAAAACTTCCCTTCTCCTGCACAACAAAATCCTGCTGCTGCCCATAATGTCTACTTTTGGCTTGACTCTTAAGAGGTATCTGTATTTTTCTTCAAACAGCCTCAAAACCAGTGGATTCGAAATTATGCAGTGGCCTTGGGCCTAATACCACACAGCTATGCCACATCCCATGTCCAATTGAATGTGAGGTTTCACCTTGGTCTGCCTGGGGACCTTGTACTTATGAAAACTGTAATGATCAGCAAGGCAGAAAAGGTATGTAATGGTGACCTGCCCACTCAGAAGGTATGTAATGGTGACCTGCCCACTCAGAAGGTATGTAATGGTGACCTGCCCACTCAGAAGGTATGTAATGGTGACCTGCCCACTCAGAAGGTATGTAATGGTGACCTGCCCACTCAGAAGGTATGTAATGGTGACCTGCCCACTCAGAAGGTATGTAATGGTGACCTGCCCACTCAGAAGGTATGTAATGGTGACCTGCCCACTCAGAAGGTATGTAATGGTGACCTGCCCACTCAGAAGGTATGTAATGGTGACCTGCCCACTCAGAAGGTATGTAATGGTGACCTGCCCACTCAGAAGGTATGTAATGGTGACCTGCCCACTCAGAAGGTATGTAATGGTGACCTGCCCACTCAGAAGGTATGTAATGGTGACCTGCCCACTCAGAAGGTATGTAATGGTGACCTGCCCACTCAGAAGGTATGTAATGGTGACCTGCCCACTCAGAAGGTATGTAATGGTGACCTGCCCACTCAGAAGGTATGTAATGGTGACCTGCCCACTCAGAAGGTATGTAATGGTGACCTGCCCACTCAGAAGGTATGTAATGGTGACCTGCCCACTCAGAAGGTATGTAATGGTGACCTGCCCACTCAGAAGGTATGTAATGGTGACCTGCCCACTCAGAAGGTATATAATGGTGACCTGCCCACTCAGAAGGTATGTAATGGTGACCTGCCCACTCAGAAGGTATGTAATGGTGACCTGCCCACTCAGAAGGTATGTAATGGTGACCTGCCCACTCAGAAGGTATGTAATGGTGACCTGCCCACTCAGAAGGTATGTAATGGTGACCTGCCCACTCAGAAGGTATGTAATGGTGACCTGCCCACTCAAAAGCCCACCAATGAGTCAAATCAGGCATTATTTCTGAAATGATGTTTTGTGGTCCTTGGGGATATTAGCTTGCCATGTTTTCCAGAATGACTAAAGTATTGATTTCAAAGGATATATAACCTATTCTGGTGGTCAAAAGTTTGAAACAGAAGAGTATAGGCAAGTAACTTAATGCCTAGAAGACACAGTAGATCAGTGGCAGTTTGGTGCATTGATTATCATGGGCTATGATGTCAGACTGACTAGAACTGGAAAACCTGCTCTTTCCCTTCCTGTTTAGATGAGTTAATTTATGTAAATATTTATTCCTGTATCTGTAAAGCCATGTAACAATAGCTACCACTCAGACTGTCTCTGAAGGATCAATGAGGTAGCAAAGAGATTTCACAGCCTACTGCAGTTTCTGATAATCAGAGCTCCTTATTACTTTGAAGGTAACAATGTGTTTTTTAGAGTGAGGCTGGTGATACAGCTCAGTAGTAGAGTGCATGCTTAGCATGTATGAGACCTGGGCCCAATTCCTAGGACCACACACAGAGAAATGATTGCCCTGTAGTGAAAACAATAAACTGGGGAAGAGTGGAGTAAAGGCAGTGCCTTGCTTATTGGTGAGCAGGATGAACTAGTTTTCATATCACGTCATAATTGAAAATGTTTTCCTATTTGGGGTGGAAAGGGGGCATTCTAGCCCGGCCTGGTGGCGCATGCCTTTAAGCCTAGCACTCGGGAGGCAGAGGCAGGTGGATCTCTGTAAGTTCAAGGCCTGCCTGGTCTACAGAGTGAGCTCCAGGCCAGCTGGGACTAAAGGGAGACCCTGTCTCAAAAAGACAAAAAAAAAAAAAAAAGAAAGAAAGAAAGAGGGCATTCTAGTGTTTCTAGGGTGTTCATGTAGCAATAAGACTAATTAGTATCAAAGTAGCATTTAAGTGCTATTAAAACATGGAGAACTTTGAATAATCCTAATCTACCTGAAGCCCACATAGTTTTGTCCCCAAATCAGAGTGTCAGGCTCTCAATTGAATTGAGGCTCAAAGAGATCACTGTTAAAACATGCAACCTTCCAGAGGCTTTTTTCCATATTCAATCATACAGCAATGCTGGATAGTTAAAAGTAATAACACTTTTCTGACGATTAATATTTCTGAACAGCTTTAAGTTTCCATTGCTTCTTTAAATTTTTTAGTTACTAAACTTTTCAAATTTACCCAATGATAGAGACTGGGGTTGCATGACTTTTCTTGCCTCACCTTTCTTGTGGAATGTAAAAACTCCAGCTCTTTTTTAAAAAATTTTCACCTTTCCTTTCTTTTCTTCCCTTCTTCTTCCACACATGGCTTATTGGGCTCACATTAAGCTACAATTTAGGGATGTGTCCACTGGGGATTCAAATTAGATGTGACTTCTACCCCCCACCCTCACCAAGCTTTCACTCTGGAGTTTTGATCAGCTTTCTGAAATATTGGAACTCTGGTGTTAACAATAAATATTTTCCATCCCAATGACTCAGGCTTCAAACTGAGGAAGCGGCGCATTATCAATGAGCCCACCGGAGGATCTGGGGGAACTGGAAACTGCCCTCACTTACTGGAAGCCATTCCCTGTGAAGAACCGTCTTGCTATGACTGGAAGGCAGTGAGGCTTGGAGACTGCGAACCCGATAATGGAAGGGCTTGTGGGCCAGGCACTCAAGTTCAAGAGGTTGTGTGCATCAACAGTGATGGTAAGACACATGCTTTGTCCCAGTTTAATGAAAATCTACTCAGCCTTGAGGGTATGTTTCTACCTTGTGCCAAAATCAAACTTCAATATCTCAGTTATTTTCTTTCTTCTTGATCTCTCTCTCTCTCTCTCTTTCTCTCTCTCTCTCTGTCTCTTCTCCCTCTCTCATATTCTTGGGACAATACAAAGATTCCATTAACTGCTAATATTAATTTTATGTGTGGTTTTCATTAATTATTTTTTGTATATTCATTATACATGATACTGAGTTTCATAAGTCCAGTTTTGGCAAGTACGTAACTGACTTTGAACATTTACCAATACTTCCTTTCTCCCTATTTCTCTTCTGTCTAGTCCACTTTGTTCACCTATATGGTTTTTCTTCCTTTTTCATGTCATGTTTACATACATTATTTTATGGATCTATGTAAAAATTTAGGATCCACAAATGAGATAGAACTTTTGATATTTATATTGCTGAGACTCACTTAATTTGCTTAATATGATTATCTTCTATTATATATACTTTCCTGGAAATAATATAATTCCATTTTTCTTAATGGCTGGAAAAAAATCATTGTGTATATATACCAGGCTTTCTTTAGCCATTCCATAGTTAATAGACAAAATATTTTAAAAATTGAAAACTGAACAGGAAATATAAAATGAGTTGAGCCATTGTTAGGACAAGACTATTGGAGCAGGGCGTGGTGGTGCACACCTTTAATCCCAGCACTCGGGAGGCCGAGGCAGGCAGATCTCTGTGAGTTCAAGGCCAGCCTCGTCTACAGAGCAAGCTCCAGGCCAGCTGGGACTAAAGGGAGACCCTTTCTCAAAAAGACTAAATAAATAAATAAATAAATAAATAAATAAATAAATAAATAAAATAATTTTCTAAGTAATGTAATTTAGTTTGATTGCCACAGAAAAAAAATAAATGTAAATAAAGAAAAGTTATAAGGATTGGCTGATATGACTTGATCTGTGTTAATGATATCATTTAATTTCCTGGCTCTCAAGCCATGAGGCTTATCACAGCCCCCAATGTCTAGATCAGCCTCTTCTACCTTCCAGGCCTCCCTTTTAGGAATATAGGGAACAAAACCCATGGAGAGTAATTCTCCATGAAGTTCTTTTTACCAACCACGATAATGACTTTTACAACTTATTTTCATATTGTAGTATATTCTGTCTCAATATGCTCTCTGGGACCTTTACATTCTCCCATAGAGTGCTGCTCCTGTTATGAGGGTGGGGGCAAAACCTTGCACTCATCAGTCACTGAGACACACACTAGACCACAGGACTCCCCGAGTCACAGTCTAAAGCCCTGGATAGACCATCTCTAAGGGTCCTTCTAGCACTCATATCCTATGACTCTGCACATCATCGAAGTGTGAGCACAGAGCCCCAGGGTCCCATGCTCTGGCAGTTTATGCTGTCTACAGCATCTGTGGAAGCATCCTGCTGCCCCTCAGGGGTGCTGCAACATCTGGCCGCCGTCATAATTTCTCCCATCCTATTTTCTTTCTGCAAGCAAAATTGTTTCCTCCTGTGGCTCAGTCGTGCTCAGCAGTAAGAAAGATTTTCTCTGAAGTAGGAGACAGATATTGGTATTACTGAGCAATTAGCCTTTAGTCTTGAAACACGTCATGTTTTCTTTGTCCAGGGTGTGCAGCAGCCACACAGAGAAGCATTGTTAAGAATCTGAGCAAGTGCTTGAGATTGAAACATGGAGTAGGGGACTCTTGCTCCAGATCGTTTGTAATGACTTTTATGTGCTCTGCTGTGTTCTATGGAGGTATAATTAGCTATGATACATCCTCTCTTTATATTTCCCTGCTTCTAGTCTACAGAGAAGTAAAGGGAGAAAGAGATCAACATTCTGAGACTGACAGGGAAAAGCAAAACAAAAAGCAAGCAAAAGAAGTGATGCCTGCCCCTCCTTTGTGAATGACTTAGTGATGGCCCTGACAATCCTCATTTGAATTGAATGTACTCTATATTCTAAATTTCTAAAAATCAATGAATGTTATTCCTCTCTCTTTGTGATATGACTTTTTAATTTCTTTTCTCAGTTCCAAATAATTTTTCTTATCCTAAAAGACTAGGAAGGAATTTGAGTTCCAAGTATTACAGAATGTGTATCTGAATGAAGCAGAAAACAAAAAGTGAATCAAGCATGAAATGTCTGCCTCTGGGTTAGGCAACAAAAGAAAATCAGATCTACCTCACTTCATGCAACTATCTTTTGGATATTACACAAACTGAGAATAGTTTATATAGACTATAGGAGTCACTTATTTAAAGAATATGAGTGTTTAATTTTGTCAACTAAAAATTTTAGTAACAAATCATCACATCTTCAGGGTTTCCTCCTAAAACATTAAAAATAAGCAGACGTTTGACCAAGTGTACTACAAAGTAATATTTGTTATGACCAAAGTTAAATTTTCTAACACAAAGTATATATGATAGTTTCATTTCGTCTGCCTCACTGATAAAATGACTTAAAACAGATAAGAAGTATTCATACAGTATTCACATGTTAGTAGTGTTCTTTACTGGAACTTCACACCCATCAGTGTGCTGACCTCCCACGCGCCTCCCCCTCAATTAATTGGTCTAAAAGTATAGATTAATTCTTTAACTGGCTCAACTACAGAGATGTATAAAGTCAAGAAAATTATTTTCAGTAAGCCTAAGAACCTACTCAACTCTGTTGTCATTTTTTCAGAGCTGAGCTGACAGAATGAATGCAAGAACTGGGGCCGGTAAATAGCACTCTGATAGTATCGTGTGATCACCTGGCAAGTGTTGAGCATCTGCACCAAATGTTATTTTGTAATTAAATTGGGCCCAGGGAATTAAAGTTGATTAGTAGTGCAGGCTGTGCCCCCAGGACTGAGCTGTAGCTGTGGATTTTGTTTTATAATTAAGTTAAAGTTCGACTAGGGACATGAAGAATTAAAGCCTATGAACCTGGCATACAATAAAAAGACACTTTTTGCCCCACATTCCTCACAAATTTCACTTCATTAATGACATGAGTACTTTCCAAAGTTTTTATTTTCTTTGTTCTGAAATACTCTTGTGTAGGCTTCCAGGGATCATTAGGTTTTGCCACTGTTGATTATTTATCCAATTGCCTTGTAAGGAAAAGGGAATGGAAGCAGTTGTTTGAATGGCCAGGGAATTTTATGGAGACTCTCTGTCAAACAAGGGAGCATAAGAATAGCACAGGAAAGAGAGCTCTAGCCAATTTGAAAAAAATAAACGTTTTATTTTTATGAGTAAAGCTGTTTTAGGTCTCTAGTACCAATAAGAGGACTACTGCAAGGGATGGGGAGAACAGAATCCTGCAGGATATTCTACCTTGGAGATATCCAAAATCCTCTTTAGTTTCCATGATATTTTTGTGTTTTATTTAAGGATGTAAATTTAGTGAGATAAAGAATATTTTATTTCCAAATTGGTTGATTAGATAAAGAGCAGGGCCTACTAAGCTACAGCTAAGGTGCTTTGTATGCTTATGATCTCGGCCCTACAGATCTGAGAAGAGGATGGAGAGTTCAAGGCCAGCTCCACCTACAAGTTACAAGATAGCCTGGGATAGGAGCATTGTCTCAAAATAACAAATGATAGAGGGACATCTGGGTACCCAAACTTGAGTTAATAAGCCATAACATATATGACAAAATGAATCAAATCCAGTGTGCAGATAGGGGAGAGCGTATAAAGATGATCAAGATGTTTCATATGAAATGCACAAAAATATAATAAAAATACACAAAAAAATACAGTGAACAGAATATAGAGCAAAATTATTACATATTGCCTAAGGCTAGAAAATATTTCCATATTTTCTCTCCATAGTTGAGAAAATAAATCATAGCATCTGTGTTTCCTTACCATGGATTCCATTTCAGAATATTGACACCGCTCAATATGAATGAACAATATCCAGTTTTCTTGTTTTACCTTTTCTGTTATTTTCTAAAGCAATAAACCTCAGCAGTTTCAATATGTATTTTATGTTATAAAATACATATTGAAAATATGTATTTTATAACATAAAATACATTAAAAAAATAATTAATATAGTCTATGGTAATATATTGAGATTAGCATGAGCGAAAGCCAACTAATTTATGTCATTATTAATTGTAGCCTCTTAGCTCTTAAGAGTGTCATATGCACAATGAGTAACATGAGCACCTCAGGAATTTTACTGTTAAAGTTGGAATCAAGGTGAAATATTAGCTCTATGAACACTGTTGAAAAGAATACAGTCTACTGCTACATAAAAGGCTACTGGAAATTCCTCTGTGGAATTTAAATAGATCTGTTTTAACTTTAGGGGTTAAAGAACTTTAGAAGGCTGTAAACTTGAAGACTCAGAGTAGACATTTAAATCTTTTAACAGTTTTAAATGTTAGAGTATCTTTAGGGTCTTAAGCACATTCACAAATGTTTTTGTTTCTTTCTATCACAGGAATGCCTTTGTTCCCTATTTGATCTTAATTGTCAGCAGAGATAGACAAGAAAATTGTAATACATAAGGATGTGTGATAGTCAAGAAATCAACCTAAAGTTCGTCTTGCTACTTACCAGAACCTCACCTAAATAGGGTTCCCTTTCAAAACTTAGGTGAGGACCCAGAGTTCAGTTCAGTGCAATTTGTCCATATAGCTAGCTGAAAACACTCTTTCAAATGTATGATCTTTCACTGGGACTGAAATCTGCTTAACACAAATTACACAGCCATTATATGGAGAAGCTGATCTTTTAAATGAAAGAACCCATCCTATAACTGAATCTTTTCTCCATAATTTAAACAATGAATCAACTGAGAAGCTCCCTCTGTAGAATGCTATGTCTGTGAATGTGTTTGGAATATAATTAGGTTGGGCATTGTGCTTAAATTTGAGGTCTCTTACTTACAATTAGGATCAGCTAACACTGTTGGTTGGGGTTTATTTCCTGTAATTGGGTTGAGATTATTTAATTTGTTGTAAAGATGAAAGTCATTTCAACCTCTTAGAGAATTTAAAACAACAGGCTATGCCTCGGTGTTGCTTTGTGATAATGAAAATTTTATATTGGACCTTTACAATCTGGCATCAAGTTTATATGTTGGCTGTGTGTTTGTATGTGTTACAGTTTATTTTGATATGTAGTTAACAAATTATTTTCCTTCTGAAAAAATTTGGATTGAGCCAGTGATTTTTGAACTGCAATGTCATAGCAAACAGTAGGATTTTATAAAGAAATTTCTTTTAAACAGAGCAGATTGGGCAAAGAATTCACATGAAATTTAGGTAAGTAATTGATTATTTACCATGGAATAGCATGAAATTTCCTCACCGATTGAAGCTACCACTTCAAAGGCAAGGTACAAGAAAAAGTAGATTCCCACTTTCTCATCCACAGGTGAGGTGGCAACTCAAATTGAGCCACATTTCTAATATCAAAATCATTTTAAACCAGAATATAAAAAGAACAAGTTCCAGTTAAATTAGGCAGAAGTTTAATGGTTAAACTTGCAAGATACATTTCATTCCTGATAGTCTTCAAATTTTCCTTTGGTTCTGTGTTTCTGTTGACTCCTCTATCTCTCTTATCTCCTTGTGATTTAACTGACTCAGCTAAAAAGCCTCCTATTGTCTACAGAGCAAGTTCCAGGCCAGCTGGGGTTACAGGGAAACCCTGTCTCAAAAAGACAAAACAAAAATAAAACAAAACAAAACAACAACAAAAAAGAAATTATTGTCAAGGCTCCAGAACTCTTAAAAGGTCAGTTCAGCCCCATTCTGGTGATCAAAGTAAGTCTTAACACCAATCAGACCCAGGAAACTGTGAAACAAATCACACACAACTTGCAGACATGAGTTTACTAACTAATGTTACTCGGCATGTATAATCTACCACAACCCTTCCTCTGTGACCGTCTTTAAATGCTTACTTTCCTCTACAACTCTCTGCTATAAAGTGCCACCCAGAAGCCCCAAACAAATCCTACTCGCATTTAAAAATCACTATCTACAAAATTTCAACTCATCATCTTCCTTCCTAAGTTGATTTTTCTCTCCAATTTTTCCAGCCTAGTTCATGTCATCATGAACATACTGATTGAGTGATGTCTGTGGAGGAAAGAGTTTAGGAAAGTCAACACCTGGGGAATGTAAGGAAAAAGACACAGATGAGAAAGAGTGTTAAATGTGAACCATTGAGATAAGAAATGTTTTGAATATGAAAGAAACACCTAACTACCCAATGTGCTCGTACTCAAATTAATTAGGAGGAGAAATTACAAAGGCAGGGGATGTTCAGATGCTTTCATTATAAAATAGGAATCTGACAGAAGATTTGAGTAAATAATGAAAAGTGAAATCTTGTCAAAGAATCACTCATATTATTTTATTGAGATTGAACTTTACAGAAACAGAGAAGAAGGAATGAGAATCGATAACCATCTTAAGTGAAAGTTCTAACAATGCCATCCAGGAGGTTGATTTAAAAGAATTATTATAATTAGGAAGATCCAGAGCAGTTCGTAGAGAAATTGACATCACAGGATCAAGTGTTCATTGTTCTGCCATTATCATAAGTCCTTCCTCACCACAATTCAGCTGTTTAATAATCACTTCTGTCTTCCATTTTTGAATCGCAGAGTATTTTCTATTTTATTCTGCCCATTTGACCAGACACCCCTTACGTCCTTCCTTTTATAATACCATTGTACACTTAAAATAATTGGAATTCAGAGACAGTTGAGTTTTCCATGTTAGGACTGTTAGTCACTGCTGGATAGGGACCTTGCTTTATTACCTTTGCTTGCCCATTTCTTAGAACTGTCTCCACATAGCAGACTGTCAATGAATCTCTGGCCCATCACTAATTTTCTCTTTAATCCCTAAACACATCTTTTCAATAAATGGCTCTTGATTTTCTTTATAAAGACTTCCTAAATCAGACAGCAGCTGCACAAGAATTAAGGTCGACAATTGACAAATGGGACCTCATCAAACTCAAAAGCTTCTGTACATCAAAAGAAACAATCAAGGAAGTGACGAGAAATCCCACAGAGTGGGAGGAAACCTTCACTGCAGATACATCTGACAAAGCATTGATTTCCAGAATATATAAACTACTCAAAAAAACAAAGAAAAAAGAAAACAAATGACCCGCTCAATAGATGGAGCAAAGAACTGAACAGAGACTTCACAAGCGAGGAATTAGAGATGTCTGAGAAACACCTCAAGAACTGCTCAACATCACTGATCATTAAGGAAATGCAAATGAAAACCACTTTAAGATATCATCTTACTCCAGTAAGACTGGCTAAGATCAAGAAAACAAATGATACCAAGTGCTGGAGAGGTTGTGGGGAAAGGGGAACACTCATCCACTGCTGGTGGGAACGTAAACTTGTACAGCCACTATGGAAAGCAGTGTGGAGAACCCTTGGAAGACTTGGAATGAACTTGCCACCCGACCCAGCCATACCACTCCTGGGCATGTACCCTCAAGACTTACGCCACCACAGAGATACATGCACGGCCATGTTTATTGCAGCTCTCTTCACAATAGCAAGGAGCTGGAACCAACCTAAATGCCCCTCAACTGATGAGTGGATAGAGAAAATGTGGTACATCTACACAATATGTTTTTGTTTGAGATTCAGTTTTAGTCAGCTTTCTGCTACTGTAACAAGGTATGTAAAACAATCAGCTTATAAAAAGAGCTTATTTTGGCTCCTAGTTTTGGAGGTGCTAGTCTATGATCAGAGACCTAGAAAACAAGGTAACAATGCCACTTTTACCTCATAGGTAGGCAACAAAAGAGATCAAAAGGAAAGAACCAAAAACCTACTATCCCCTTTAAGGCAAGTGCTCAGTGACCAGAAAATCTCTCACTAGCCCATGCCTCCTATGTTTCCAAAAAGTCTCCTACTAGCACTATCCTAGAGACCACAACATAACACACACACACAAGAACGAATATGACTTGTGTTAATCCAAGGAATATAAATTCTTAAGGTTAACCTATTTTAGACTAAAGTACGGTGTTATGAGGGAATTTGAGATTTGATGAGCTGTAAGTGTTCAGATCGATCATAATTTCTGTACACAAAATGTACGACGAGTTTCTGCAGATGACAAGAGTTCGCAAAAATGAAAGAATATGCATGCCATGCTATTCAAATTAGTAGTGTTTTGGTAGGGAAATGGTGTGTTTCAGAAGAAAAATCCTTTATGAGTTGTCATATGCTAATGAAAGGAAAGGAAGCTTCAAAGAGCATCTGGCAAGTAAATAGCAACAGAAGTTATATTGCCCACTTTTTATATATTTTACAGAATTTATGAAGTGTAAAGTAATGTAGGTAAGACTATCTTTCATGATTGTTGGGAAATTCTCATCAGAGCTCTGTATATATGGATCTCAAACAGTAAGAGTACATACTGTCAGGCGTGGTGGCACACGCCTTTAATCGCAGCACTCGGGAGGCAGAGCCAGGTGGATCTCTGTGAGTTCAAGGCCAGCCTGGTCTACAGAGTGAGCTCCAGGCCAGCTGGGACTAAAAGGGAGACCCTGTCTCAAAAATACCCAAAACATAAATAAATAAAGATAAAAGAGTACATATTAAGAGCATATATATTATTTACTCCTTTGACTAGATTCCTGACAAAAAGAGCCTAAAAGAGGAGGGGCTCTTTCGGCTTGCTGTTTAAGAGGTATAGCCCACCATGGTAGAGAAGTAGAACTGCAGGAACATAGCTCCCTGGGTCACGTTGTGTCTTCACTCAGAAAACAGAAACTGGATAGTGGGTGGGTCTGGGTCAAGAACCTCTCTAGCAAGACTCCCAATTGCTAAGGGGATATTCACATTCAAACCACAACAATGTATCAGAATATTAAGAAATCCGGTAATGTTGAATTTTTATATGCCTAAAACTCCTAAAATAATGTTATAATGATACTCATTCTGTAGTATATAAGTAGTAAGTTACTTAAGCTTGACATTCTTGGAGTTATTACTGACAGTGAAGACCTGCTGACTCTTTACAGATTTTTATTTTTAAAACTCACCTTCTTGTATTTTCTGTTTTAGATGAAAAATAATGTGGCATTTATGTTCTTTAACATTTTAATATGTTCATTTGTAATAATATTTCTTAGCAGGATAGATTTAAATTGAATAACTCAGAGCCATTTAAGTGAACTATACTCAGGCATGATTTATTATTGATTGCAGTTAGGGGGAAATGACAAACTGAAGTTTCTTCTGAGTCAAAAAAGAAGGCTTTACCTTATTTCCAGTATAACGTTCTCATATATTCTAATTTGATAAAAGCATTTTAAAATGGATTTGTTGATAGCTTAAAATCTAGCAATAGAAAGGTTAATATTAAATGTGGAAAGCATAATGTGTGTGAAGAACATCTCTTTCAATCCTCAAACAAATGGAAGTGTTTATCTCCTGCTAAAATTAAGAAAGGCAATGCCAGTTCCCTGATGTTTCTTTTAAAAATTAATCTTGTAATAACTCTGTGACACTCAATAAAGAGAACAAAGTATATTTCTTTTTTGAACTCCTCTATAAAAAATTGTATTTCCTGTTGATTCGAGGCATGCCTTAAATTACCCATAGTCCTGAATATGTGTTGATTTCTTTCCATTTTTACACTTTATCATAGAGGAGAAATAGTAATTCTTTTGAAGTAGAGTACTTTCCATGGCTGCTCTGACTTCCCACATATATAAGAGGAATTCTAGAACTAATAAAAGAGTCTTGGAGAGCTCAGCCCCTGCAGAGCTGTTTATGGGCTGGCTAGCCATCTACAAAGATTGCAAATATTTTCATACTCAAATCCCCTCTCTGCCTACTTTGAATAATCATCTGCCTTGAAATCCTTCCATCCAACTGATGATTACTCACATAAAGGATATTAGTTTCAGTTTAAGATTCCATGAAACACTCAAAAGTGTTATTCTAAATGAGTGAGGTTCAGGGTGTTTCTAAAAACAGTATGTCTTAAACCTGTTCCAGCTTAAACAGTTAAGAAAATACAGAGCCCTATTCACTAGAAAAAGACAACAGAGTTGTACCACAGAAGCCCATTCCCATTATGAGGAATTGTGCAGCAAGACTGTGGAACATTTAGAACGTAAGATGTGCAAGGTGCCCTGGATTCCTAATACACTGGAAGCCAGCTTGTTGGTGAGGACTAGACAGGAGTGAGCACTACCACCAAACCAGGATCCAAATGAGGTGTGTTTGATGAAAGATTGAGAATAGTGCAGTAAATTGTTAGAAATTGAGGAGTTAGTATTTCTTTTTATCTAGCTACACAGCAAACTCAAAAGAGAGAATACACCTAGGAAAGAAGGAAGTATAAAATATTATGATTTTTAGACTAGAATGCCACTTACCAATATGATAAATCTCATATGTGGCAATCTATAGCATTCCTAGTAATCTGTACTAGGAATAAAGCCCAAAATGTGTGTAGTGGGGGTTGGAGTGGATTTCTGAGGATAAAACCTAGGGCTTTGTATGGGCAATCCACTACTCTACCACTGAACCAAAATATATTATCATAGGAAAAAAAATGTCTAGAGTATCTGCTAAAAGAATAACAGGCCCAACATGTGGATTCCCAAGGAAAAAAGTCTTCAGTGCACACTAAGGGAATAACAATGTGTTCCCAAAAGGAGAATCATAAAAGCATCATTGGATAGGGAAAAATATTTTAGTTCTACAATAAGATTCCCTAGTAATTGTTGTTAGGATAAAAGACAGCATATCCAAGAGAACACACCAAAACTATCACATGTTTTTATATCCAGTAAGGGAATACAAAGAGTACTTCAAAATCCCAAATGTACCCTGAGGGAGATAGCATTTCTGTCAGGTCACATGTTTTGATGCATGTGTATGCAAATCAGAAGGACCTGGAATGGAATCTCAAAATCACATTGAGAACTTACAACTGTTCCAGATGTTCACTGTCTTGATTCTTTCTGCTAATTCCTGCTAATGACACTAGCGTTTTCTCAGGCATATACAGGCTTAAAATCTCTTCTCTTTATGCGCCAGATTCTGTCTGTTGTCAAGCTCCCAGTGAGGCCATTTAAGAAATATCTCCTACATTTCTTCCTTACGTTCTACCTTCATGGTATCATGATAAATAGATAAATGTGTTCAGAAGTTTGAAATGTCTGAATGTATTGTAAGTTTGTATTCCTCTAAACAGGTTAATAGTTTGTGTTTTGAGAGCTCTCTAGTAGAAGTACAGAGATTTCAAAAGATGACATTTTGAAGAGCAATATTTGCCAGAGGCCATTTTCTAAATAGCACAGTCAGCATTGTGATTTCTTTTTTTTTTTTTAATCTATTACTTCTTTATTTTTTTTTCCATTTTTTAACAATAAGTGATTTCTTACAAGACCTTACAATGTATTTGCTGGCTTGTGGTCTGCATTTCGATTCCTGTTGTTTCCATGACAAAAAATTGATCCCCTACCCCACTGAGACCTTTGTCTGTCATCAACCTTACTTTTTCTCTTATGCCAAAATGACATTTGATTGGATTATCCAAAAGAAAAAGGAATCTATGGGTAAGCCCAATCAATATGCTTGTGTTTATGGATTTCATAGACTTTCTGGTGACTATCTTTGAGAAAGATTACCAGATTGTTTCAGGCTGTAGGAAGATTAACAAAAACTTGAAGCTTTTAAAAATAGCTGTAACCTCTTTTCTCAACTGAAAATATTATTCATTTTCTGCTGCTATAAATATCATATATTCATATATAAATATCAATCAAAAAATATTTCCACCCATCTGTTATATGTAGGACACCGAAGCATATGTAAAGATATATGTCTAAATGTTTTTGTAAAGACCTTTAAAATTTTAATTAAAGGGCAAAAGTAGCAGTTGAGAATAAAAAACTACAAATTACATACAAAAAAGAATAACTGAAGTATAACATACATAATTTAAATGAGTTATACCACCAATAATAAAGACTATTATTTTTATGCTTTCTATAATATGTTAGCTAAATACATCAATCACATCTAATCTTTCAAACAATTCTCCAAAAGATTTACCATTAATTCGATTTTGCAAAGAATTTTCATGAAAATAAACTTAAAAATTGTACAACTAGAAGTAGTTTAAAACTCAGTTCCATTTGACTTTCATGCCCATCATCTTCCAAAGCACATACAATAAACATTAGGCATCTTCAGAGTTTGAGACTGGCAATGAGATAGATGGCTCAGTGCTTAAGAACGCTGACTGCCCTTGTAGACAGTCCAGGTTCAGTTCCCAATATCCACATAGCTGCTAACAACTTTGATGCCCTCTTCTGGTTTCTGTAGGTACTGCACACAGGCGGTACACCTACCTGCATGTAGGCAGAATACTCAGACACCTAAAATAAAAACAAAGCATTAAAAAGAAAGAGTAGTCAGGAACACTTGACATTATGGTCCAAACTGGTTCAGCTTTTCTGGAGGCAAAGACTCCAATAGCTTTAAAAGTAGCTGTGGTAGAGGTAGAGGGAGCTCTATACATGAGAATAAAGAGAGACTTTATTTAAGGACAAAGGAAAATGGAATATTTGGATTTGAGGAGAATTAAATATAACAATATGCCCATTGCATAAGTATCATCTAAAAGTTGCTTTAAGCTATTGTATTCCTTGCCTCACAAAAAGCTGAACCAATTTGGACCACATGTCAAATATTTCTGATAACTGTATTTGGAGGAATATCTTACATTCTATGCCATGTAACAGCTTGAAATCCATGTTTTTTGTTAATTTACTATGGTTATTTTGAAATCTTGGAGAGGGGATCATCATGCTGTCAAATGCTATATTGATTCTACTCTATTAATTCTACTGACAAGCCTACTGAATAGCTGTTCCTGACTCTGGAACTAGAGAGAAAGGATATGGAGCTAAGTCCCACAAAAATCGAACTAGAGACTTAGGGTGAGGGACATTTTGAAAGACAAATCAGATCTTTGCAACTGTATACTTTTCAATTGGAGTTTGACTTAAGGATCTCTTGAAATTTTGGAGGCTGAATAGAAAAAAAAATGTTCTCGATGGAGGAATGTATGTAAATTTATAGAAGTGACTTTGAGAAGAATTATATAGATGGATTGGCACATTTTGAGTATTAAATACGGCAGCATAACCAATTTTAAAGCAACCAAAATATAAATTTGGGAAGGGAAATCAAGAAAGTGTTAGGAAATAAAGTGTAGTTTGTGGAATGGATCAGCATGCTTGAAGCATTCAACCAGAGCAGGTCTTCTAAGCAAGCATGGATGAAATTCTTGCATGAGTTGCGGCTGTGAGCATAGCACATATTCAAAAAAATAAAAAAGTAAGGTAATGATTTTGTGTTTGTTTTATAGAAAAGTGAACTGAGGTTCATGATAAGTAACTTGGGAATGTCATAAACAGCAAGACTTCTAATTAGCATAATGGAAGAAAGTGATAATTAGGAACAATTCTACTGCTCAGGACAATTACAAAGCATGGAAAATGTTTATAAAACTATGGGAAAATGTTGAAGTGTTAACAGACAATGAAGAATTACAGAACAAAGATCTGAAAGGAAGTGTGAGACATAAGCATGGTATTTGGATTGCTTGCTGCATAACGCAGTTCCAGATAAAATGATCAAGAGATGAAAAACTTAGCAGAGCTTTTAATGCCTTCTTAGGCAAAATGAGTGTTCAAGCAGTAGCAGCATAAGGAAGGTTAATTAAACCATCAGCCACGAGGAGTGGGACATAAAGAACCCAATTTTACCATAAATCCATAGAACAAGTGATAAGAACTACACCAATAAGAGATCCAAAACACAAATTCAATTTATTTCCCAAAAATATAGATGAAGTTTTTTAGGATTAGAACTTGAAAGATGCAAAAGTATTATGTGAGAATTTAATAGATTCTTTAAATGGCCAATAAAACAAACACAAACATATAGAAAGTGGAGCTAGAGAGACGGCTCATGGTTAAGAACACTGGCTGCTCTTGCAGATGACCCGCGTTCAATTCCCAGCAGCCTCGTGGCAGCTAACAACCATCTGTAATTCCAGTTCCAGAGGATCCTGTACCATCTTCTGACCTCAGTGGGGCCTTCCATCACATGGGTGAACTTACATGCAGGAATACATTTATATACATGAAATCAAAATAATAAATAAAAATTTAAATGCAAGAAGAGTAAGTACCAATTAAAGTTGCAAGTATAAATAAATGAAAATTTTGTTTTTGACAATTCTATTGGCATTAATAAGTCCACACAAGCAACCAATCATGAAAAATAAAAGATATTAGGCACATACTGCCTTTCCAAGATGAAAATACAGATATACTTACAGACTCTAAGTCATTATGAAAATTGTAAAATAACATTATTAACAAGTTCCTGTCCAAAGATCTTAAAATTCTGATAAATAGAAAAGATTCACAGAAAACACAATTCACCAAATATAGTAAATATATTTCTCAAAAGAAAACTATACTCCCAGATGGCTTCATTAGCAAATAGCGCAAAAATATTAGTGAAGACATGGTGGTACAAAATCCGATAAACTTTTGAGAGAATAAAATTGGTGAATAACTATCAGTTTGTTTAATGAGCCCAAGGTATAATATTAATGTGAACTTAAAGTCAAAATCAAAAATCAGAATTAAATCCTAAACAAAATGTTAGTAAACCATATCCAATTGTTGTTGCAATTACCATAAATGGATAGTATGATCAAAAGACACTGTATGGAATCCAAAATCAATAAAATATTTTTAAATGAAAGGAAAAAGTATGTAAATTAAAATGATAATGCTGCAAAACTAACAATGTCTTTTCATTCAAACAATGAAAAACAGCAATGTGGTAATAACTTCATTCTTTTCTGCTGCTTGTATCAGGAACAGTTTCATAATGAATTCACCATTCAATTATATGTATATTTTAGTATATTGTCATGTTTTTATCAAGTTAAATAAGTTTTATTTTATTCTAGATTGCTATAGGTTATTATTATGGGGATCAAATATTATCAAAGATCTTTTCTGTATTAATCTAGATAATTGCATTGTTGTTTTCCTGATGCTTACTTACTCTGTCATTGATTTTTGTATCTTAAGCTTTCATTTAAGACCCAAGTTAACATTATCCAAAATGTAATTTATTCACATTGTATTTCAATTGTAGTTCTAAAATTTACATGAAATTCATAGGGTCATAAATAAGCCATAACAAGCATGAAATTGTAGTTAAAAGGAGAAATAAGAAATATGCTTTGGAGAGAAAAAGATGGAAGATTACTTTGTACCAAAGAATAAGACCCTTATGCCAATATACCACTGGAAAACAATACACAGACCAGAAATACAAATACACATTTATAGACAGTATATAATAAAGTTAGCAATGCAGGGGCTGGAGATATGACCTAGTGGTTAAGAGTGCTGACTGCTCTTGCCGAGGACCTGGGTTCGATCACCAGCACCCACATGGTGGCTGAGAACCATCTTTAACTCCAGTTCCAGGGGAATCCGTCACCCTCTTCTGACCTCCGCAGCAATGCACAGCATGGGTGCACAAACCTATATGCAGACAGTACATTCTATACATATAAAAAATAAATAAAATTAAAAAAACCACGAACTCCTCAAAAAAAAAAAAAAAGTTAGCAGTGCAACATATGGAGAAGAATCTTCAACAAATGCGGGTGTGGAGCAAAGGAATTCTTCAAAATGACCAGAGGGAGACAGTGAGTTTGCCATTATTAACAAAAATGAACATTCCATGACCTGTGGCTTAGGTGCTCAACTTCTAAGTACAGGACAAAAATAAAGATAGGTTACATTAAATCAATGTAAAGAATGCAAAACTTTATTAGTATGAATTTTAAACTTCAAAATACTATACTGAGTTGCAAATCTGAATGGTGTTTTATAAGAATATTTAATGGTGTTTACCTTAAAGGGAGAGCAAAGAAGAAAATGAGAGGCAATCATGGTAAGGCAGATGAGCTTGTGCCTACTAGAAATGTTTCATCCTTCAGTTAAGTGTGTAACACAAGTGTTTCCTTCGGACCATTATTCTGAGTAAATTTAGGATCAAAATGAATATATTAGAATTAAAGTAGTAAAATATGTGAAGGTAAAGAAGGCATTGAAATTCATATCTGCCTAACTGCAAATCCCATTAGTGATCCTTCTTAATCCAGTTGAGATGATAAGAGGCATGGAACATTTGTTTGCATTCATATTTGGTTAGCAAGTGTATCAGGGAGTGTATCTCAGTGAGTAGTGAAAGCAGACGTGTCAGAAAAAGCCCATGAATAAAATATGCCCCATACAATCTCCCATTCTTTACTCTGGTTTCATTTATATTCAGAGGCTCAAACTTGATAATTTACTCTTTCACATGAGCTCTTATCCATCGGATAGGAATCGAATTTTCTGGAAACCAGCAAGCATATTTAACTGCATCGTAATTTTTCCAAAATACCAGGTTCTGAGAATAGAGCACATGAATAGAAACATTTCCAGGGGAGGGAGGGTAAATATAATTTCGTGAGGAAATCTGATACATGTATGTATGTATGTTTTTGTGCTTCTTTTCCTTGGTTCTACTAGGATAATAGCTGAGTCATTTTCTTGGGAAAGAATGCCTTTTTTCTGTTCTGTGACATATCCACTGTGCCTAAAACACACATTAGTGCATCCCTGTACATACATGAATGAAACTCATGCAATTCTTCTTATACATGCAGTTGTTCAACTCCTTAGTCAACTTAGAATTGGCCCTCCTCCCCATCTCTGTTGAGCTTGTATGCATTCCCCAATAGGCACAGTGAACAGTGTCTCCTCCATACATCCTTCTCAGCCATCATAGTCAGAGGCTAACACTGTCTTTACTGCATTTGCCATGATTTTTCTTGAATCCCCATCATGGCGTCTATTAACCTCTCTTTGTAATATATTTTCTCATGCACCATCCTTCTCTCTTGAACTACACAGTAGTGGATATTGTAGAGGAAAACAAGGTGGAAAAAACAGGCATCAACCTTTATAGGCATTCAGCAGAGGTTCACTTAAGCTCTGAGAAGTTAAAGTGGCCAAAGTACCATGTCTGGCAGCATTCTGCTTCTGTTGGCAGCTAGGTCTTTCTGTCTCTGAAGTTCTATCTCTTTTCACCTCCAAGGATAATATGTCTAGTAGTTCTTCCATTACAAATGCTGAATTTCCTTCATAATCACCTAATTTTTTATAATCACCTAATATTTGATGGGCAGAACATAGATCTGTAAACATAAGGATGCATAGTTAAGATATGGTAAAAAGAAGTCTGCTGGTTTAGGGAAATGAGAGAAGTAAGTTCTCTAGGGTCTACAACCTCTCCAAACATGTATACCTGGCTATGTTTACAGTTCCACACATGAATTCCTTCCCATTGAGCAGCCCTTAAGTCCAATTAGACAGCTGTTTAAAAACCCTCTAGATAAAAGTGTTGCTACTGCACCAGTAGAGATAATTTGCTGGGCTGGTCATTGTTGTGATTCATAGCTTTATAGCTGGGTAGGACCCTTCTTTATTGGTTTTCTCTCTTGGCACCTTGCATAGTATCTTCTGATATTATGAGAACTAGTCTTCAGGAAGTAGACTTCTAGTCAGTTCAAACTCCATTGCTCCAAGTCCCATGTCCAAAGTGTGTCCTTTCTTCAGCAATAGGGTCTTACCCTCGGGTTCTGGGAGGCAGTGAAAGGCTGTGGGGATATCCCATATTATTTGGGGAATTTGTTTGATTACTCTGACCAACAACTTGAAGAGAGGTTTCCCTTACCTGATATTGTGATTTTTGTTATGTAGCCTTCAGCGAGACATATGCACTTACATGTATATTTTATGTGTACATTTCAGTAGGTTTATTACATGTTACACACATAACAATGATTATACCATATTTCCAAATTCAAACTCATTACTAAATATTCATGATACCTCTAAAAGAATTATTAAAGGGGCTGGAAAGATTGCTCATTTTTATTGTTTTTTTTTTTTTTTTTTTCTGTGCAGAAGCATTTTACTATCATGTAGAACCAGTAACCAGATTGGGGACTTGTTTCTATGATTTTAGAGGCCTTTAAAGAAAGTCCTTGCTTATATCTATATTTTTAAATGCTTTCTCTATGTTTTTCTCAAGAGATCACATTTCAAATTTTACATTAAGATAAATTTTAGTTGATTTCTATTATTCAGCATGAGAGATATAGATCTATTCTTGTATATGTGGATATATCCAATTTTCCAAACACCATATTTTGAGGAAGTTGCCTTTTCCGCAATGTATGTTTTTAACACCTTTGTCAAAGATTAGTTGACTGTAACTGTGTGGGTTTCTTTCTGAATCTCCTCTTTTATCCCATATTAAGATTCCAGTATCATGCCAATTTTGTTAGTATTAGACTATTAAGTCCATTCAACACTGAAATTTCTTTGTTGATTTTTTAATTTGAAATAGACAAAAGTGGAGTATTTTTAACTTTGAAACAGCTTTGATACAATGATACATTTCTCAAAAATCATTTGATAACATTTTAGAAATGAATTATTTTTTGTAAGACAGATAATCAATAGATATGGTGTTTTATTTGCTATCAGAGTAAATGGTCATTTCACATTGCCATGCAATTTTGGCATTCTTCAAACATTTCTAATGCATGTAGTTGTTCTTATGAGAGGGAAGGACCCTGGACTAGATTAAGACGGACCTAAGGTCTGGATCTGGCCTACTCCTCTGCCTAAGGTACGTATTACTTCTTTGTCTTCTGTGCCTCTCCCTGCACTAGGGAAGTGGCTTTGGGGAAACACCTAATTTGGGGAAGGAGGCAAGATGTGCAACCCACCATTCAAGACATTTTGGTAACATAAAATATAATGCACCTGATCTTCCCCCAAAACCAAGAAGCCATTAGTAGCAATAATTAATCAAGTTCTTTATGGTCTGAGATAAGGTTAATTCACCTAATATTGCTTTTTAAATTAATGTTCACACTTGAAAAACTAGTTCTTACACAATTTCACACATGTACAAAGGTACACTGACCACTCTCAATACCCTACCCTCTCTCATCTCTGGCTAGCCCCTCTCCTCTCTACAAATTTGTCTCACACATTCATGTATATTCATTTTATTTTATATTTTTTCCCATTTGGTTTAACTAGGACTGATTGTGTGACTGTAGGTTTGGAAGTATTCATTGGAGCCTGGTAGGCTAAACAAAGGGTATACAACTGAGACCAACAATAACTCCTCTCCTATCAATCAATCACTGTTGTGAGTTAATTATTGTAATAGTTATATTGATTTTTAGAAGATGACATTTTACAACCTTTTGCCCTAACTTCAGGCTCTTAGACCCTTCATATACCCTCTTCCACAGTGTTCCCTGATTCTCAGAGGATGATGTCTTGATAGATGCTTAGCCTACAACAACCACTTATTCTCAGAAATGTAGGCAACCAGGAATCTATGCATTCAGCATCATACATTGTAAGGAGAAGCTTCTAGATTAATATTTAGAGCAGCTTTTATCCATGGATACAAACATATTTCTAGGTAGGGAACTTATTACTTTTTAATGTTTTAATTGCCATACATAATTATACATAATTATGTTTCTATTTGGCATTATCCTACGCAGGGGATAATGATCCTCTCAGAAGCCATAGGTTGTCAAGTAAAGCCCAGCTCTAGGTGTGAGATCTATCTGCTTGAGTTTTTGGTTGGAGTGCTCCAGATCATCTCCCAAATAAAATAGGTTATTTTTCTTGTGTTGTTCTGAGGTATCCACCAAAACTTGGTGGTGAGATCCCATTATTAAAGAAATCATACATTTCAGACACAGGACATGGAGAAATGAAGAAAGATTCCTCCCTAGGTGCTAAGGGGAAAAGGCAGAGTCTTGAACAACTGTGAATCTTGTGACCTACCATAATGATGGCCTGGCAAATTCTGCACAACGGTGCAATAGTGCTACAAATATTATTGGGGTAATCAACACTTTCATGTTGAATTTAATACCTGCTCCATAGAAGGAAACTCATGGTTATTACTTTATTTTTTTTTTATTTTTATTGATGCTTTGTGTATTTTATACATCATTTTCCAATTCAGTTCAGGCATATTTCCCTTTCCATTCCCCCCACCCCACCCCATCCCAGATCATTCATTCCCCCATAACTTCCCTGCATTTTTCTCTGTTTTCTTTTCTTCATTTTTTAACAATAAGTGATAATTTATGAGTACAGGCATCCTTCATGTAAAACCAATTTGCAAGCAGTTGTGCCCAAACCCACACAGCTCATGGGTCCTACCATCCAGCCAGGGGCGGGGGGGGGGGTTGTATGTTCAATCAAGTTGATCAAATGAGTGTCCAGACTATATTGCTGTAGTTTTACCATTCACCCCAATCACAGCCCTTACATTCTACCATGCCCCCTCTTCCACAGATTGTTCCCTAGGCTTAGAAAAGGGGCACAGGTGGATGAGAAGCAAAACAGTCTACTTTCTCTGGAACTGTTGTCTTGGACTCTGGTCAATTCTGGCTGTTTCCTTTCATGGGCTGACAGTTTGTCCAGGAATAACCTTTCGATCCTACTAATGAAGCACAAGCAATTAGATATATAGGTATTTAAACAGTACTAATAGTTATGGTAGGTTACTTTGGTATAGACACAGATGTTTGGATGGTATGTTAATCCATGAATTACATTTTTTTTCTGTTAAATATGACAGGGTCTTACTGTGGCTTATAACATCTCCTAACCATTAGAGGATGTAAGCTTCTGGAATCAGCCATGGATTATTCCTCCAAGGAGAGAGCCAATAGCCAATTAGATTTGGGATATGCAGGCATACGGCTGCCTCTGCTGCACAGTATTTCCAGGCAGGTGAGGTGTAGTTGGTGTTGATGGAGGAGTCTTGCTTGACTCAAGGAGACCCATATTTGCTTTATTGATTTAGTGGCCTTTGGTAACACTCTCTGGTATTCCAGAGGCCATCTGTACACTTGCATGTGTGGTCTCAATACATCTTTCCCATGTTAACATCAGGTCTTTGACAGCAGGGCTTTATCACCTCTCTTCTTGCAGGTATCCCAGTTTAGAGGCAAGGAGCCTTTGCCTTTTGTGGGGGCTTGGATCCCCTGGCCAACATTTCCTTGGTAGAATAATCCATTGCTGATGTCAGAGCTCCTGTATTAATATATTTTGCTTAAGTGCATACCTTAAGGAGACTTTAGTATTATATTTGGTTCTGAATAGAGAATAATCCTTTTCACAGTTCCTATGTCTATTAGTCAATTAAAGAAGGCAGTTTTACTGGTTTTATAAGAGATTACCTCTATAATAATTGTCTCCAATTTACAGTTGGAGAACGACCTCATCATCATCATATTTCTCCTTCTTCTATGGGGGGGAGGTAAGAAAGTCTCTCGTATTAAAACCTTTGAGGCACCTAGAAGGTAAGTTCCATTAGGACTCATTATAAATAGTTGCTATAAGTAGGATCCACAGAGGGGTTAGATGTTTGTAGCAATCTGAGGCTTTTCTTCCTTTCAACGTTCAGACGGGTCAACCTTTGTGTTGGCACTTACTGGTACATCCTGCTCAATGCAAATCTGTATCTTTTCTTTCTCAGCCATTAAGTTGGTGACATTTTGACCTGTTGGAACATACAAATCTTTTCCCGTAGTTAGTTTTAAGATTTGAATTGCAAGGTTTTTGACAGAAAGGTTTAATATCTATCTGTATCCCTCCCCCCCTTTTTGTTAGGTTTTTGTTTTTTGACCCATGAGTCGCCAGAAGACAGTTGTATTATACATACCTATAGGGTGGTATCAAGGCACAGATTTCATCAAATTCACCCATGCTGTTTTGGGTGACTGTAAGTGATTAACTTGGGAAGCAAACTTAATTTTTACGTTGAGTCATCTTATAGGTGAAAGAGAATGCTACAAGGTGATACTGTACAACAGAGAAATTATAGAGAACATTTGTATGTGCCAATCCCAAAGTTATTGTTTTACAGATTTTATGTAAAACAAATGTGGACAACAGCAATTTATATCTCCATTTAACTCAGATGCATTACCGTTTTTATCAGAGCCTGTAAACCAATGTTGTTTAATATACACATATTTACTTTTACTAAGTCCTAAAACACCATGTAATCTGTAGACAGTGTCGGGCAAAACTGGATACTTGTTGAACTCATGTCACTTAAATATGCATTAATTGAATATACACCCGTGTCACGCTCCTGCCCCTCCCACCTTCCCAATTCACCATTTCAGTCTGTTTTCTGATGCAGTCTTTCTGTTGTTGTTCTTTTACTATGCATCCCTCTCCACAAGAAATATTTATATCTGGGTTATTGGCATTAGCATCTACATTTGAGGGACACCATTCATCATTTGTTTTTCTGGGACTGTGTTACTTCATTTAACATAATGTCTTCTAGCTCCATCCATTTACCTGCAAAGTTCATGATGTTGTCCCTCTTTACTGCTGCATAAACTCTATTGTATACATGTACCACATTTTCTCTATCCACTCGTCAATTGAGGGGCACCTGGGCTGGTTCCAGCTTTTTGCTATTGTGAACAGAGCTGCAATAAACATAGCTGTGCATATATCTTTGCAGTAAGATGTGTCTTGTGGGTATATACCCAGGAGTGGTATGACTGGGTCAAATGGAAGGCTCATTTTGAGTCTTCTAAGGGTTCTCCACACTGCTTTCCATAGTGGCTGTACAAGTTTACATTCCCACCAGCAATGGATGAGTGTTCCCCTTTCCCCACAACCTCTCCAGCACTTGGTATCATTCATGTTCCTGATCCTAGCCAGTCTTATTGGAGTAAGGTGATATCTCAGAGTGGTTTTAATTTGCATTTCCTTAATTATCAGAGATGTTGAACACTTCTTAAGATGTTTCTCGGCCATCTCTAACTCCTCCTCTGTGAAGTCTCTATTCAGATCTTTGCTCCATCTTTTGAATGATTCATTTGTTTTCTTTCTTCTTTGTTTTTTGAGTAGCTTGTATACTCTGGAAATTAATGCTTTGTCAGATGTATCTGCTGTGAAGGTTTCCTCCCACTCTGTGGGTCTTCTCCTCACTTCCTTTATTGCTTCCTTTGATGTACAGAAGCTTTTGAGTTTAATGAGGTCCCATTTGTCAATTGTCGATCTTATTTCTTGTGCAGCTGCTGTCTGATTTAGGAAGTCTTTTCCTACACCTATGTCTTGTAGTCTGCTGCCAAGCTTCTCTTCTATCACCTCCAGAGTTTGGGGTTTCACGTTGAGGTCTTTGGTCCATCTGGAGTTGACCTTTGTACAAGGTGAGAGGTAGGGGTTTAATTTCATTCTTCTACAAGTGGTGATCCAGTTTTGCCAGCACCACTTGCTGAAGATGCTGTCTTTCTTCCATTGTGTCTTCTTGGCCCCCTTGTCAAATATGAGGTGGCTGAAATTGTATGAGCTCAGGTTTGGATCTTCAGTTTTATTCCATTGGTCAACTGGTCTGTTTTTGTGCCAGTACCAGGCTGTCTTTATGACTATAGCCCTATAGTATAGTTTGATGTCTGGTATAGCGATCCCCCCTGTATTGCTCTTTTCACTCAGGGTTGCTTTGGCTATTCGGGGTCTTTTGTTTTTCCAAATGAAATTGAGGATTTTTTTTTCCAAGCCTGTGAAGAAACTCTTGGGGATTTTGATTGGGATCGCATTAAATCTGTACACTAGTTTGGGTAGGATGGACATTTTTACTATATTTATTTTCCCAATCCATGAGCATGGGAGGTTTGTCCATCTTCTGATGTCTTCCTCAATTTCCTTTTTCAGGGGTTTAAAATTTTTGTTGTAGAGATCCTTGGTGTCTTTGGTTAGGTTTGTTCCTAGGTATTTTATTGTTTTTGAGGCTATTGTGAGTGGGAAGGTCTCCTTGTAGTCCTTCTTCAATTGCTTGTTGTTGGTGTACAGAAAGGCTACTGATTTTTCTAGGTTTATTTTGTATCCTGCCACTTTACCAAAGCTCTTAATCGTTTCTAGGAGTTTTCTGGTGGAGTTCTTAGCATCCCTTAGGTAGACAATCATATCATCAGCAAAAAGGGATAGCTTGACTTCCTCTTTTCCAATTAGAACTCCTTTAATTTCCTTTTCTTGCCTTATTGCCCTAGCTAGGGTTTCTAGCACTATATTGAAGAGGAGTGGTGACAGGGGGCAGCCTTGCCGAGTTCCTACCTTTAAGGGGAATGCTTCTGTCATTTCCCCATTTAGGATGATATTGGCTGTGGGTTTTCTGTATATGGCTTTGATTACATTGAGGAATGATCCCTCCAGACCAATTCCCTCCAGGACTTTAAACATGAAAGGGTGCTGGATTTTGTCAAAGGCTTTCTCCGCATCAATTGAGATGATGGTGTGGTTTTTGTCCTTCAGTCCATTGATATGTTTGATGATGTTTATTGATTTTCGTATGTTGAACCATCCCTGCATGTCTGGTATGAATCCAACTTGGTCATGGTGGATGATTTTCTTGATGTGAGTCTGTATGCGATTTGCCAGAATCCTGTTTAGAATTTTGGCATCTGTGTTCATTAGGGAGATGGGTCTATAGTTCTCCTTTTTGGTTGTATCTTTCCCTGGTTTTGGTAGTAGCGTAATGCTGGCTTCATAGAAGGAATTTGGGAGAAGTCCCTCCATTTGTATCCTTCTAAACAATTTAAGTAGTAATGGTTGTAAGTCTTTACGAAATATTTTATAGAATTCTGCCGTGAATCCATCCGGGCCTGGGCATTTTTTGGTTGGGAGGCTACTTATTACATCTTCGATTTCTTCCTGTACTATTGGTCTGTTTAGGCTGTCGATCTCTTCTTGGTTGAGCTTTGGTGATTCCCAGGATTTCAGATATTCATCCATTTCTTCTAGGTTTTCAAACTTAGTAGAATATAAGTTTTTGAAGTAGTCCCGTATGATTGTCTGGATCTTTTCATTGTCTGTTGTGATATTTCCCCTTTCATCACAGATTCTATTGATTTGGAGTTGTTCCCTCTTTCTTTTGGTTAACTGGGCTAGAGGTCTGTCTATCTTGTTTATTCTCTCAAAGAACCAACTTTTGGATTCATTGATTTTTTGTATGGTTTTCTTTGTTTCTATTTCATTGATCTCTGCTCTGATTTTTGTTATTTCTTCTTGTCTGCTCCGTTTAGGGTTCATTTGTTGTTGTCTCTCAAGTATTTTTAGCTGCAGTGTTAGATCGTTCACTTGTGCTCTTTCTGTTTTTTTAATGTGGGCACTTAGAGCTATAAACTTCCCTCTTAGGATTGCTTTAAGAGTGTCCCATAGATTTTGCTGTGTTGTTTTATCATTGTCATTCAGTTCCAGGAATGTTTTTATTTCTTTTTTTATTTCTTCCTTGACCCACTCATTATTCAGGAGAGTGTTGTTTAGTCTCCATGTGTTCCTGTAGGTTGTAGGGTTTATTCTGGTGTTGATATTGAGTTTTATTGCACTGTGGTCTGATAGAATGCATGAGATTATTTCAACCTTTTTATATTTGTTGAGTTTTTCCCTGTGTCCCAGTATATGGTCTATTTTGGAGAATGTTCCATGAGGTGCTGAGTAGAAAGTGTATTCTCTGGTGTTTGGGTGAAATATTCGGTAGATGTCTGTGAGGTCCATTTGGTGTATTGTGTCATTTAGTTCAGATGTCTCTCTGTTTATCCTTTGTCCTGTTGATCTGTCTAGAGGACTTAATGGGGTATTGAAGTCCCCTAGTATTAGTGTGCTGGGGTTAATCTGTGCCTTGAGATCCTGAAGAATTGTCTTTATAAAGTTTGGTGCACTGATGTTTGGTGCATATATATTTATGATTGTGAAATCTTCATCGTCAATTGTTCCTTTAATAAGGATGTAATGGCCCTCTTTGTCTCTTTTGATTTCTTTTGCTTTGAAGTCTATTTTGTCTGATATTAGAATAGCCACACCCGCTTTCTTTTTGGTACCATTTGCTTGGAATACTTTCTTCCATCCCTTCACCTTAAGTTGGTGCCTATCCTTGAAATTGAGATGGGTTTCTTGTAGACAGCATATAGATGGGTTTTGTTTCCTAATCCATTCTCCCAGTCTATGCCTTTTGATTGGGGAGTTTAGCCCATTAATATTTAAGGTTACAATTGAAAGATGGATGTTGCTTCCTTTCACTTTATTATCCATTTGGACTTCTAGCCTTTGATTTTGCTCCTATGGTTATGTTTTTGTTAGTTTCTTTTCCTAGGTGTTTGAGGATTGTTGCTCCTCTCTTCTGCCCTTTGAATTGCTTCAAGTATTTTATGAAGAGTTGGTTTTCCAGACATGTATTCCATCATCTTGTTTATGTCATGGAAGATTTTTCTCTCTCCTTCAAGTATAGTCGACATTTTTGCTGGGTAAAGTATTCTGGGTTGGCATCCATAGTCCCTTAACACAGGGAATGCTTTGCTCCATGTTCTTCTTGCTTTCATGGTTTGAGGCGAGAAGTCAGTTGTAATTCTGATGGGTTTCCCTTTGTATGTGACTTGTTTTTCTTTTGTGGCCCTCAGAATTTTGTCTTTGTTTTGGGCATCTAGCATTTTAACTATGATATGGCGTGGGGTGTTTCTTTTCTGATCTTGTCTATTTGGGGTCCTATGTGCTTCTTGTATTTGTATGGGCTTGTCTATTTTTAGTTTGGGGAAATTTTCATCTATTATTCTGTTGAAGATCTGATCAATACTATTCTCTTGAGATTCTTCTCCTTCCTCTATTCCTATGATGCGGAGGTTTGATCTTTTCATAGTGTCCCATATTTCCTGGTTGTTCCACTTTTGTGTATTTTTAAATTTTTCATAATCTTTATTTGAGCTTTTTAATTGCTCTGTGTTATCTTCCAGATCTGATATTCTTTGTTCTGCTTCCTCCATTCTACTTCTGAGGCTTTTTCCTTTCCTTTCTTCTTGATTGAATGAGTGTTCTAATTCCTTTTTCGTTTCATCCTGTGTTTTCTTTAGTACTTCCATTTCCTTTTTGAGCTCCTCAATCTCTTCTTTGTGCTTCTCAATCTCTTCTTGGTGCTCCTTACTTCGTTGGTTGGCTTCCTTTTTCAGTGTTTCTACTTCCTTTCGGAGTTTGTTTTTTTCTCCCTCTAGTTCTTTCTGGAGTTTGTCGGTCTGTTCCTTTAGTTCTTTCTGAAGTTTGTCATTGTATCCCTCTAGGTTTTTTTTGAGTTTTCCATTCTCTCTTTAGTTCTCTGAATTCTTCTTTATTTTTTCTCCCTCTACTTCTTTCTGGAGTTTGTCAATCTGTTCCTTTAGTTATTTCTGATGTTTGTCATTCTATCCCTCTAGGTCCTTTTGGAGTTTTTCATTCTCTCTCTTTAGTTCTCTGAATTCTTCTTTATGTTCTTTAATTTCTCTGCATAGGTCTGCAATTATTCCTCTAAGATCTGTTCCTTGGGTCTCCTCCGAGGGGTTCCCATTGTAGCTATCTCCTACAGGTTTGGTAGAGCCTGGTGCAGGATCATCCTGTGCCTTTCCCATGTTGTCCCTTCATCGTGTCCCTGTCATGTGGGCTTCCCTTTTGTGGTTCACATCACAAATACCTTTTCACTATGTTAGCGGATGGTTTTGCTTTCCTCCTTCAGATGCTTTTTTTTCCTTTCCTCCTCCTTGTTCATGGAGTATTGACTTGTCTAGTTTTCAGGCTTTCAATTTTGTTTATATATTGGATATTGGAAGCCAAAGCACTCTTCTCTTCTTGTTCTGAAGGTTCTCCAAAAAAAAAGTCCACTTGGATTCTCACTGATTACTGGTGATGGCGGTGGGGGGGGGGTATATGCCTGACCTAGCCCGCTCCCCGGTACCTGCCTGAGTGACTTCCGGCCAGCCCGCACAAAGGTGCAGATGCACCGACCCAAACTCGCCGACCGTCTCATGGTTATTACTTTAAATATGAAAAAGAATCCATGGTTGAGGAGTTCATACTATTATAATTTTGCTAAATGTATGTAGTATCAAACTGCTCTCTCTCCTCAGATCACAACTGAGAAGATGTACAGTGACAGAATTTATCCCAGAAACTTGCAATTATTCAAAGTATCTGTGGATTGCTCAGCCATAAATGCAATATATGTATCATACTCCTTCCTGCAAAGGGACAGGGAACATCAAGGAAGAGGGACAGAAATAATGTAAGAGCCAGAAATCAGAGGAGAAGAGGGACATGGCAGGACACTGCTCTCATGAACCCAGAGCAGCTACAGTTGCTGGCACAAGGCCTGCACAAGATCAAACCAGTCCCTACTTCAGACATCTGCCTGACTGAGTCTTCTGAATGCCCATTGACCATTTGTAAAAGGGAGATCCTGAATTTTCTTGTATTACAACTCTTTTATTATCTTTAGTTTCCAGTATTATGGAATTATGAATCTTTTCAGGTGTCACAGTGGCTTGTTCTTTTACATTTTTATGACTTTTTGAATTTGATCATCTTTTGAGATGGATGTGTCCTCCAGATTTTATAGATTAGATACAAAAAGAAAAAAAAGGTCATAAAATCTGTTTAAGAAATTTAATTATTAAAACAGAACAAAATACAAAATAAAAGTTAAGAAAAAATATATCATAAAACATAAAATTATACCATGAGTCAGAATTTCTTCTTTGTTGGGAGGAATGTGGATTCCCTCAACCCCTAAATTTTTCCAACTCACTCTACAGGTGAGCAGATGCCAGCTAATTTCTATGAAACTCAAAGCGAGTTAGACCAGATGTTCTCTGCTGGGTCAGGTTCTTGCTAAGAGTCAGCTCTGTTTGGGACTTTCCCTGTCCTCTCCATAGACTGTCCCTCCTTGAACAACATGCCCCTCCACACTCATACCATAATGATATCCTGGCTACCTAGTTGTGTTTCCTATGTGCAGTTATCAACGTTCCTGTCTCTGAAGGAGCAGGTGCTACTTCCACACTTGGGTTTTCCTCTGCCACTGGTGTTCTCCACCCACCAGAGCCCTAGCTGCTTCTCTGTCAACAGAAATAATCCATTCCTGTGAATATCTGAATTCACCAGACTCTGTCAGGTTTGGTTCACTTTGTGTTTGTCAAGAAGCAGGGAAAGGGGGTCTCTCTTCTCTCTCTCTCTCTCTCTCTCTCTCTCTCTCTCTCTCTCTCTCTTTCTCGGTATTTTGTCGGGGCTGTAACTGGACTGGCCAGTGAGGAGGACAAGTGTAAAGTTGTCCCTGAAGTTTCTGCTTCACATTGATGGGAGGCCACTGAAAGTTTGCAGCTGAGAATGAAATGATAGAAAAGATGAAAACTGTTTGGCTGCTGAGTGGAAGGTAAGACCTAGAAATCAGTCAAGGTGCTGGAGAGTTGGTTCAGCTGTTAAGAACACAGGCTGCTCTTGCAGAAGACCTCTGTTCTAATCTCATCACCCAAAATTACAAATGAACGCAGTGTTTCTTTATACCTTGGACTCTAAAATTTATACTTAAAACTGATATTAGAAGAGTAGATGGCAATATCTATTATCTGTTATTATTATTCTTATTTTATTCTTTCCTTTGACTTCCTAATAACTTAATGCCTAAAAATATTAAGTCTCCAAACCCCTAATATTTTCATTCTGTGTATTTAATCTCACCCATTTTCCCCTCTGGCTTAGTAAATCCATCCAAATCCAAGCAAAGTATCTTATTATTCCTAGCCTTCAGAAAAGGCTTCAAAATCTTAACACATTATCTGTGGAGCTCACTCTGCCTGCATCCTCTCTCCATGTTTGATCACATAAACTGTCTCTAGTCCAATTCGAAGGCACACATAAGCCAAATACTTCTTAATATTTTGCTAGGTCATAGTAGATTTGATTTTTAATGGCTCCTATTGGCACACAATGCTACAAGATACAATTTTATAGCAAAACCTGTTCAAATTGATTTGGAGTTATCCTCATTGATATTATTTAGTAATTACCACAGAATTGGAGATGAAAGGGCTATTTGAAAGTAGATATAAAAAAGATTTCCCAAGCACCTCACCTATTTTCAGCAAAAGCATTAGTGTGTGAGCACTGTTTTCTATTTTCTCAACTTGTGTATTCAGTTGCTATTTTTAACATTTATCTTCTTATGCACAAATGGCTCCAGGTCTCCCTTAAGCTTATTTGCCTAGTGATTGCATATATTCTGACCCCATGCTTATGGAAGTTTGAAGCAACATAGTACATACATAGCAGGTGCTAAAAATAAAGATCAAATTGAAAGATGATATTTTGCAGGGTATTGTGGCACACGTCTTTAATCCCAGCACTCAGGAGGCAGAGGCAGGTGTATTTCTTTGAGTTCAAGGCCAGCCTACTCTGTCTCAAAAATAACAACAACAAAAAAAAGATAACATTTTATCTGACCAAGCTTTGTAAGTCAAGCTTTTGTTTGATTTTTAACTTTCCTCATGAATGCAATATTTCTGTCAATTTATCTCACTACAAGTTTGGAAAAGAACTACATCAAAGGTCAGATTGTTCATGAAAGCATTACTGAAATGTCAGGAGCAATTATGGTGCACAAAAGAATAAACTCCTGAAGAAATTAAATATCCATTTATGAAAACTTGTCTCTGTGCAGTGATCTCACTCCCAATGCTGTAATACTGACGATTTCCAAACTGTATTACGCTGCATCAAATTGATGCACTTCAGAATAGGTTATGTTCTAAAAGAAAAGGCATATTCTGGAAAAATCCTCTAATATAAAGATTTAGGTAAAGTGAAAGCTTTTTACCAACCTTTTTAAATTTTGTTTTCTTAAGACAGGGTTTCTCTGCAGCCCCAGAAGGCTTGGAATTCGATATGTAGACTAGCCTGACCTCCATCTCACAGAGATCCCCCTTCCTCTGCCTCCTGAGTTCTGGGACTAAAAGTTTATGCCACCACGTCCAGTTTTGTTTTGTTTTGTTGTTTGTTTGTTTAGAAAAAAACCAACTTTTACACTTGATCTTAGCCAAAAGGCTTTTAACAAGTGCCTAGTAGATGTGCCTGGAAAGTATCATCCTGTGAATGGAAAAAACATATAGACTTTGGATATGAGAAAGAGGGCCACAAAGTCCTTCCTGTGCCACTAAGAACAAAAGAAAATTTTTCTTGGAGCACGTGTTCCAAATATTTTTAAGTTATTTAAAACAATTCTCATGAATTGTTATAGTGGTCATCTGCTTAGCCAAAGTAGGTATTCGTGTCCCTTCATCCCCATGTGTAGAGCCCATAAATTCTAAAACAGGCGAGCAGAATGACGCTAGAAATGTGCTTAGAATTTAGTTATATATGTGAGGCTGGAGAGCTAGCTCAAAGGCTAAGAGCACTACCTGCTCTTGCAGAGGACCCCAGTTGGATTCCCAGCTGCCACATGGTCACTAATAACTATCCATAACTCCAGTTCCAGGGAATCCAATACCCTCTCCTGACCTCTGAGGGCATACACAAATGCACGTACATGCAGCCAATGCATTCATACATATAAAATAAAAATAAAGAGAATGTTACAAACAATTTATATACAGTTATATGCAGATTTATATTGGGAAAGGTAGAGTTTCTTAAATTCAAATTCTTTTTTTTTTCTTTTGACATGATAGTATTGTGGAAATTAAGAAAAATTATGGTCACATACAGTTTTAATGTTTAATAACTGTTAATTAGCTGGGTGTGGTGTTGCCCACCTTTAATTCCAGCACTTGGGAGGCAGAAGCAGGCAAATCTCTGTGAGTTCAAGGCCAGCCTGGTCTACATAGTGAGTTCCAGAACCGTTGGGGCTACAGGGAGACTCTGTCTCAAAAAAATGTTTAATTAATATTTACTGAAGTGTTCTTGGAGGAAAGCACCAGCACTGATCAGTGAGAACTCATGTGTTGACCAATAGGCTTTGACTGTTAAAGTCAAAATGTCTTCTGTGTAGTTCAGCACATACCAAGGAAATGCTAACATCATCATAGTTACATCATAATCCTATATTATCATCAAACAATGCTAGTTATATTTCAAACTTAGAAAATGTTTGCTCTTCCCTACAAGAACAGAATCCTCCTCCTAGTTGTATCTGTATTTGCTTTTTTATTTGGAGCCAAGCTATATTAGTGGAACTTTTTTGTGTAAATCTGTATGTGTGTTCACAGGCATCAATTATATTTTATTGATTCATAACTAGTCCTCCCAACACACAACAAAGTACCTTATAATCGAAATGATATTTTTCCCAAATGTCCCCTCTAGGATACCATTGTTTTAAAACTTCATTATGGTTTTTCTCATAGACTATGACATAAAAAGAATCCAGTCTGCTTTTCTCATGTCTCCACAGAGTTCCTAAATACAGCTTCAATTCAGGGCTAAGACAAATAATCAAATAAGTTATAAAGGTATTATCTGAGAAAAATTATTAACTTTTGATTAAATATTCAGAACAGATATGACTGTTAAGAATTTGGTTTGAACAAGTCATCTTTCTTCATATTTCCTTGTATTTCATTAGTATTGAGTAGAAAAAGTGTTTCTAAATATTGATGTGCCTGAATTAGTCAGGGTCTATTAAAATTATTTATCCTAAAGTCTTCCTCTGTCCATCCAACTGAGTAATTTTCTAGAAGACTGAAAGTGGGAATATTTAAAAATTCTCCACCATCTTTGAAATTACAGAGCTAGGAATAATTTTTCTGCAGTGTCTGAAATATGTTTTTATTGTCCTTGAATTTTTATATATGCTGATGGTTTCTGAGTTCTATCTTGGTCAGACATGCCAGCTTTTCCTTATAGATATTTGAATGTGTTCATAGAAACTTAGTCTTGCTTTTGAAAATATCCACTAATCATAGTTTGGTTTTGCTGACAATATATCTAAATTGCTGTACCAGTGACACTTAATCTGTATTAGCTACATGGATATTTATTACAAAATCTTAGCATTGGTATCAATTCTGATATGGAAAGTTCTGAGCAATTCTTTATAAATGTTAACCATTGATTATAATAACTGGTAGCTTTTAACACAATTGTGGCTTCTAATGTGAAAGAGCAGAGCTTTTAGACAGCCATGTTTTGTGTCTGAAATGTCCCCCAATAGCTCATGTTGAAGGCTTGGCCTCTATCTGGTGACTGTTTTGGAAGGTGAATGGAAACCTTAGCAGGTGGGGGCATGGGCAAAGGAAGTAAGTAAAGTTGTGCATTTAAAGAATCTTGAGTCCCTGGACCCCTTCACGTTTCGCTGTCTCCCTCTTGTCAGCCGTGAGGTGAGAGCTTTTCTCAGCCACATGCTCCTGGCCATGATTTCTGCCTTACCATAAGGAACAATGGTTCCAAGGAACCAGAGACCTAAAACCTCTGAAGGCATGAGCCAAAATAAATCTTTCATCCCTTTTTATGGTTTCTCTCAGGTACTTGGGATACCAGTGAAGAGCTAAGAGAGAGACAAATGAATAAAACCAGCATCATTATTGAAATTTCATTTTTCCTAGCAGCCTTTCTTTGACTTGCTACCAAACATTCCACTACCACTCTGCATGTTAAGGACACACATTTATACCGCCTTAGCTTTGGCTCTCAGTCTAGTCTTTGGAGTTCAAGTTTTCAGTATTTCTACACGGGGTCATCAGAAAACAGAGTAGAAGATCTTAGAAGTGTTTCATTGTGGTGGCACACAACTTTAATCCCAGCACTTGGGTGGTGGAGGCAGGCAGATCTCTGTGAATTCAAGACCAGCCTGGTCTACATAGTGAGCTTCAGGCCAGCTGGGACAAAAAAAAAATTAATCATGGAGATCAATTCTTTGGATTAGTTTGTGCTTCTGAGTCTTCCCAGGAGACCTGTCTCCTGAATTTATGCTGTTCTCTCTTTTCATATCCAATCACATAGCTTCTCTTATCTCAAAATCCTGTTCAGATTTCACTACCATTAGGTTTTTTTTATTAACTCTGCCATATCAAGTCTAGCTTCATTAATTCACAACCTCTATAATGAGCACAAATTTTACACTGTGTTTATCAGCATGCTTTTTATGTTATACATAACTCTAAGTCATGTGGTCTTCTTATTAATTCTGGCAATATTGAAAAATAAAATCTATGTCTCTCATTTTTGTCATTTATCTGTAATGCTATAGATTTGTTCATACATTATGAGTTTGTAAAAGACTCTCTATAGCAAATATAACTTATTTTCTTTTTATTTTTGTGAATAAAAAAGAAATATAAAAATGCAATACATAGATTACAAGGTGATAATGATTCTTTAAATAAGAAAATTTGCGAATAGACATTGGTTTGAAAACTAGCCCTACAATCCTTGATAAAGGCATTATGGATTCATCTTTTTCCAAGATATAAGACCCATTAGGCCTTCTCCTTTTGCAATATAGAGATAGGGAAATGAACTGACTAGACAGGTTATGTAAAGTGGGAGACAATAGTGGAATATCTTAAAAGACAGTGGACATGAATGCATTTTAATCAGAAGAACTATAGCGAGCCATTAGAAGAGAAGATTAGAAGTATAAGAATCCTCAGAAACAGAGTATGAGATAACCAAAACCTTATTTTTAAAATAAAGTAAATAAATAGATGGATAAATAAATAAATAATAAATAAAGCTATTCTATCCACAAAGAGCCCTGCAAGGATCTGTGAGCTACTAACAGAGCCAGAGCCTACGCGATATCTTAGCGAGACTCGGAGCTGGAGAGAATAATTCAGGACTTGTATTTCATCACAGGGTAAATGGAATTCTATTGCTGTGAGCTGTCTATTAACATAAGCTTTAAAGATAACTTAATTAAGCCAATAGATTATAATAAATGTGACTATTTGGGGATTGTATTGATTAACACTTCAAAATGGCCACAGTATATCACTTTTCCAGTGCCAGACCCCCTGCCATTCTGTTCAGTATGGAGAATCAGAGCACATCCAAGATGAACTTGTTCTCCCTTATCTAAAAGTACCTGAAAGACTGTGATAACTGAATGTATTTCTGCCATTTCCAAAATCAATGTTAATTTTTCATTCCATAGAAAGGAGACCAGAGAAATATGATCACAGTAAGCTAATTGCCCTGACCTATAGTATACCTTTCAGTTGGTATTTTCAATTAAGGGGTTGATAAAGCATGTGCTAAACATGTTTAGATCCTCAGCAGAAATATTGTTTTTTAAATTAGGAACCAAAGATATTTACATCGCAATTCTAAGTAAATTTCATATTAAAGACTATATCTTTCAATAATCATATTATAAATGATCATTTCTTAACAATTCTGTGCTTTTCACCATCTTAGCATCTTTGCAAAACTGACAAAGGAAAATGACTAAATGATCAGAGGTAGTACATGACCACATGGAAACAGAGTTTTCCAGACAGCTGGCTATTTACTCATATGAATTCAAAGCATTGATGACAACCTATAGAACTCCCAAGCAAGCTCAAACCAGAAAAGACTCCAGCACAGACGTGAGGAAGTGGGTAAAAAACCACAACCCAACCTAAGGAAATTTTGGCACTCAGTGACTTCTGAGACCCTTGGTAGGTCACCCAGGCTTTAGTTAATGGGTATATATATATATATATATATATATATAGAGAGAGAGAGAGAGAGAGAGAGAGAGAGAGGCATTAAATTGCCAGGGGCAATAAATACCATCAAATTATAGTATCTAAAAATTGAAGAGATTCTAATTTAAAATACTAAAATGTATTTGTATAAAAAACGTAGTTTTTTATACAAATCAAACATAGTTATGATTGTTGTTTCTAGCTATCTTGCTTATTAAGGAGGCAGTTGAACTCGCAGTTGCTTAAATTAAATGAAATAAGAAAATGTGGTTAAGTCTGAAATTATTTATCTATAAGTCATGTCATTAAGTATACTCCATTAGAATATATTCCATTTTCTATCTCACAAATCTTTATAAACATCATAATAATGACATTTATTCCTGGATTGGGAAATAGATGATACCAGGAGAATAAGCAATACCACTTTCAGAGTTACATGTCTCCTTTTTCCTGTGATCTTGAAGGAATAAAAATTTGGGCAGAGGGTTGAAATAAGAGAAAAGACAAAACTGACAGACAGGAAAATATAACGGGAAACTTAGAGCAGAAAACAAATGTGGAATAGAATCCCTTTAGAATACTTCTATCTGAAGGGCCTAGGCTGGTTAAAGATATTTTAAAATCAGCAAGTAAACATATAATTGGTAAAGAGAAGATCAAGTTAACTTTCATATGATCAAGGATGTGAAGTTGTCAAAGTAAATCTTGTACCAAAGTTAAACAACATATTTTAGACATTTATAATAGGGAGAGACTGAAGTCAAATTGGCAGAAATAAAATGCAAGATTGTTTTTAACTGCTGGGCTGTGGTAATGGAAAGAGTGCTGGAGAAGACTGCCAGGGAGGCTTGGTGGCTAGAAGATGCCTCCCTGTGGTGAGCTGTTCCCAAGTTTCAATTTCTGTTTAATTGAATTTTTGTGGATTTCACATAATATATCTCAATCATATTTACACCCCCTTCATGATCTGCACCCTGCATCACCCCCCAATGCATTTTATTACTTAAGGCCTATTGAGTCAAGTTTGTGTCCCCAAATTTCCCTTGGTGTGAGTCCATCCACTGGAGCCAGATCAACCTGTGTAGTGCCACTTCTCCGTCTCCCAGTAGTCATCAGCTGTTCAGTGTTTTTACTCTGTGACGAGGCCATCTGTGTTTGCACAAAAGCATGCATGGAATGTAGACACCTCCCCTCCCACAGAGGTGGGAGACCATGGCACTCTGTTTATTGCCAACATAGAAATAATATTATTTTCATACAGAGATATTCTCTTTTAGGATAATAATGAAGCAGGTTTAAGGCCCTAGTGTACATGACCTTGGGTATGACCTCATTTCTGTCCCTAGACATCACCTGAGACTCTCACACATAACTGTTTACAGTCAAGCTACCCTACCTTCCTGTATCACTTTAGACTAGACATTTACCCTAACTGTAAGTCTGTCAAGTATCCTGCAGGAATCACCGAGTGGCAAGGGTGTAACTTTAAACTCCTCCACAATCCTGGTATGTCACTATTGGATAAAAATGAACTGAGGGGCTGGAGAGATGGCCTAGCGGTTAAGGGCGCCGACCGCTCTTACAGAGGACCAGGGTTCGATCCCCAGCACCCACATGGCGGCCAAGAACCGTCTGAAACTCCAATTCCAGGAGAACTCCAGTTCCAGGGGAATCCGACACCCTCTTCTAACCTCCACGGCACTGCACGACACGGGTGCACAAACTTGCATGCAGACAGTACATTCATACACATACAGAAATAAATAAAATTAAAAATAAAATGAACTGAGATCCTCCAAGTTCACCTCCATGCTCCTTGTGTATGCTCCTTTCTTCTGAGGGTCACTCCCTTTCATAACCTTCATGCCTAAGCCATATTAAAACATCTTTAATAAAATTCTCTAAGTCTGATCATAAACAGGTTAACACTAAAATTCTTTTGAGGGTCAAAATCATAAAACCCAATTTACTCCGAGTCAAGGTCTTGAAACTCTAGGAGAACTCTTCAGCTGCTGAGTGTTGGTAGTATGGAACTGTCTCTGTTCCCTCAACTGGAATGAGGCTAATATGAAAAAGTTGCATTTATGAAGTTCTCAGCAGCAAAATTTCTATTTCTCAAAGCAGAAATGTATAAAGCAGCCTGATCTTTATATGCATGTTTATTTTATACCTATATTGTCTTTGAAATTATGCCATGCAAATCAAAGTACACTTTATCAATAAGAAGTAAGGTCTTGGGTACTTAAGATGGATATTTTTTTTTTACTCTTCTTGTATGACCTTATTTCTGATATCACTTCTCATATAAAAAGTCAAAATAGGGGATGAGGTGATTGCTCAGTGATTAAGAGCACTGGCTGTTCTCCAAGAGGAACAGGATTCAATTTCTAGCACCCATATAGAGCTAATAACCATCAGTGAACCCCAGTTCCAGGGGATCTGACACCCTGTTCTGAACTCTATGTGGCACACTTACATACATACAAGCAAAACACTCATATGCATAAATGAATAAATATTAAAAAGTAAATGTAATGATCTCTCAAAATGGCTGTGGGAAACTAGCTATGGAGCTGCCTATGATAATAATAGATACAATTTTTGTTTGTTTGTTTGTTTTTTCATTTATTTCTTTTACCTAGTGTTTTACAGTTGACATACTCCTAGATGCTGAGGATTTGGCTTTGAAAGAGCCAAAATCCTAAGGGTCCCAATTAGTCAAGTTGGTTAAGGCATTCACCAAAACTAATTCAAAGTCCAATTCTCAACTCTCTCAGGTTCATGACTGTTTGTTCGGTGGCTGTGAACTGAGTGTATCAATACAATGGTAGACATGTCAGCACTGCCTCCTGTGTGCTGAGGCATCGTATGGCTAACACCAGGCATCAGTCTTTCAGAAGCAACTCAAGCGATACCAGTTTCTTGACTTATTTGTAGAAAAAGCCTCATCCATCAACTGTTTCACTGAGTTCTCCTTAGCTACGTACACTTAGTAGATATTATGTAATTGATTAGCATCTTTGTTTCTTTAGTCAAACTTTTTTATACAGTTAGCTTAAGTTTGATGACTCTGAATTTCCTGTAAAATAAGAAAGACAGATATCTGATCATGAAATATAGCTCAGTGGTATAGCATGGGCTTAGCATGTCCAGGCCTTAGGTTCAATCCTCATCCCAAAAATTAAATAAAAAATAAGTAAAAAGATGCTGATACCTGTGTCTAACTGTTCTCAGAACCAGCTGAGATGATACATTCAACATTTGTTGTATAAAATGAGCATTTGCTAATGATTTAGTAAAGTCCCATCTTCAGCCATGTAGATTCACTGTATGAAAAGAAGTATAAAGGATGTTCTCTAGAGAAGCAAGGGAGAGTAAGTATGAAAACCACATAAACTCAGTTGGTGCAGTTGCCCTTTTAAGAAACAATATTCATCTTAAGCCAAAAGAAAACAAATATATAAATATCCTACAGTAATTTTTTTATCTCATATGTGTGTAAATCACCTAAGGGTCTTATTTATAAATGCACATTCTGTTTCCAAAGAAGCTACATTTCCATTTGGGTAATATATGCATGTCTCTCCATTGAGTACAGTTTGACCTGAATGCATGGCAACTTAACTCCAAATTTTGTACTTGGTGCATATCTATTACTTTGTTCCATAGTATAATGGTTTAAGACTTATTCATTTTGTCATTTTACAGACACAAAAGATTTACTGATTACTATGTGTCAGGTACTGTTCTAGGTTCTAAGTATGAAGTAATGAATAAGAAAGAGGAATACTTAGCCAGGAAAGTAGCACAATGATTTAAGGCACTTACCACCAAGCCTGAGACCTGTACCCAGATGCTGGAAGGGGAGAACCACTTGCTCCAAGTTGTCCTCTGACATCCACACCTGAACTGCAGCTTCTCCACACACATATGTAAATAAACAAATAAATAAATAAATAAATATATAAATAAATAAATAAATAAATAAAGTATTTATTTGATCTAGTGATAGGACAAGATTACAATAGATTCTAACATTGATTAAAGTTATGATAGGGCTGAAGATAGCTCAGCCATTAAAAGGCTCAGGCTAACAACCAAAAATAAAGTAATGTTAAAAATATGCCAGTTACTGTGAGTGTAGCTGTTCAATGAAGACTCCTTTCAGATACAGAAAAATTGAACTGAAGCCTGAAGTTTCACAGTAGGCTATGTAAACATGAAGTTTTTCATACAAAAAGTGAAGAGAAAGTGTAAAATGCTGTGGTCAACAGTGAGGTTTGTTTATGACAGGAAAGGGGAAAAGGTATTGTGACTAGACTGTAAAGCTTCAAAGTCCTTGCAGCAACTAGGACTGTAAGCACAAGACCTGCACAAGATCAAGCCAAGCAAAATGCCTGCATGGATAAGGAAGGTGGTCCCAAAGTCTCACTGCCCAGCTGGGGAGCTGGGGACCTATTGGCATTTGATGACTGCTGGTGAAGGAAGAGAGCTCTCTTTAAGGATGCAGCCCCTGAGAGGCCCCACCCTCATGCACATACTGATAGCACTAAGTGGACTCTAGATTTAAACAAAGAGCACATGATGTTGGGAGGGGAAAGTCGTGGAGGGAATAAGGGAAGAATCAGAAGGGGAAATCAAAAAGTGTGTTTATCAAAACATATTGTATGCATGTATGAAATTCTCAAACAATGAAAGAAATGCTTCAATGTGACTGTCAGACAATGATGGACAGGAATAAGGGAGTGGACAAGATCACATCTAGCAAGGCACAGGAGAGTAGCACAGAATACCTCCAGAATCGTCAGGGAAATCTCAGAAATTGGGCCTGAGGTGATCTAAACAGTACAACCATTTAAGTATGCTGTTTGTGTGAAAGACTATGCCTACAGGAGAAAACGAAACCTCTCTAAGCAAAGTCTGACGAGTGAGCAGGCTGATAGGAGGTAAAATGACCCTGAAATACAAGGAAGGTTAAAATTAATTCCCTTTGGTTTAGTCTCCAGAAGACAGAGATCTGTCACGCAAGCCAGAAACTATTCTAATAGCACACTTGAAATAAACTTATTGTAGAATTATATTTTTCTGAGTGGAAATGACTGGGAAACTGAGGGGAGACATAGCACTTGGTAACCGCAGGCAGCAGAGAAGACTCAAGCTTCGCTTTCATTTCGTAGGATGTTAGAAACAAAAAATGAGAGACGGGAGATATGGAGCAAGACAATACACCTCTCACCCTTGTACTAAAGACAAAGCCAGGCCTGGTCCACAATGAATGGCCGCGGTGGCTGCCGCTGCTGCTGAGGCGGAGGCCAGGGAGGTGGCGGAGGCGGAGGCCCCTGCGCAGTGGGGCGCGCCCCGCAAGGTGCAGCTGCGGCCATGGAGCAGACCCTGCAGATGGAGATTCCGAATTTCGGCAACAGTATCCTTGAGTGCCTCGATGAACAGCGGCTGCAGGGCTTGTACTGTGATGTGTCCGTGGTGGTTAAGGGCCACGCCTTCAAGGCCCACCGTGCTGTGCACGCCAGTGGCCAAGAGGCTGTGGGATAGCCAGAAAGAGGCCAGAGGCGGCAGTAGCAGCAATGGCAGCCGCAAGGTGGCCAAGTTCTCCACACCGGACTCAGTGGCAACACTGGCCCCAGTGGCAACAGCTGCAGCAGCCGTGGCAGTGGTGGCAGTAGGGGGTGGTGTGAGTGGGCCCAGCACATCAGAGCGGACCAGCTCAGGTACCTCCAGTGCCTACACCAGTGACAGCCCTGGCTCCTACCGCAATGAGGAGGATGGAGAAGAGGACGCAAGTCAAGAGGGCACGGATGAACAGTACCGGCAGATCTGCAATATGTACACAATGTGCAACATGATGAATGTCAGCCAGACAGCTGAAAAGGTGGAGGCCCTACCCGAGCAGGTGACCCCTGAGTCCCGAAGTCGAATCCGGGTGCGACAAGACTTGGCATCTCTCCCGGCTGCGCTCATCAACCAGATTGGCAACCACTGCCACCCGAAGCTCTATGATGAGGGCGATCCCTCAGAGAAGCTGGAGCTTGTGACAGGCACCAATGTGTACATTACAAGAGCACAGCTCATGAACTGCCATGTCAGCGCAGGCACTCGGCACAAAGTCCTACTGCAGCAGCTCTTGGCTTCCTTCTGTGACCGAACACACTGGCCAATAGCTGTGGCACCGGCATTCGCTCTTTCACCAATGACCCCAGGTGAAAGCCACTGGACAGCTGCGTTCTCCAGGCTGTCAAGTACTACTGCCAGAACTTCGCCCCCAACTTCAAGGAGAGTGAAATGAATGCTATTGCAGCTGATATGTGCACCAATGCCCGCCGCGTGGTACTCAAGAGCTGGCTACCGAAAGCCAAGCCTCTACACCTGGCAGAGGGCGACACCTACACTGGCAAGATAGAGCCGGACATGATGAACATGGAACACAGCTTCAAGACAGCCAGCCACGATGGCCAGGCAGGACCCTTGGGGTACTGTGGGTCCAACCATCTCCTTCTTCCCCAGGACTACAGTTTGAGGGTGTTCCAGGTCCCACTTGGCTGAACCGACTCCTGGGGGGTGGGGCAGGGCAGGGCCCATGTCCATAGTTAGTGGTTTCCTTTATATTCTAGCTCTCCTAGAGCACGTTTTTGGGTGTTTGAGTTTTACACGTGAACATCAGGGAAGGGGGTTTCTGTTTACTTCTCCCCTTTGCTGTATTGCCATCTTACTGGTTCCTTTCTAGCCCTGTCTTCCTTGCCCTCTCCTCCCCAGCTCTGCATCTTAGTTCATTCTTAAAGGCAGAGCTTAATAGAATTGGAGAAAATGGGCTGGAGCCTTTTGAGTATGATCTGGAGATCTGTCCCCTCCAGCCCAACAGCAACCTCTAACCTGCTAGGGTCCCTCCTAATATCTGGTGGGGGGGGGGGTTGGGTCTGGCCTGATCCCAGAACCTTAGCTCTGGGCAGCCAAGTGGAGGGGAGTTACCACTAGCTAAAGCACAAGCACCTTAGTGGCACCTCCTTCCTTTCCCCTTACCCTGGCCTGCTGCCCTGCCCCAGCGCAGATCCCAAAGCATAATCTCCTGGTAACTTGGCATGCAGTTGATCCTGGCCATGGTGAGGCAGGCCATGTTCCCTCCAAGCCTAGTAAGGGGCAGCTTACTGGGGCTCAGAGGTCTTGCTTGGCCTGCTACAACCTCAAAGCTCTTGTAGCACACAATGGGCAGCAGATCCCATCCGTTCCAAGGACCTCAAGAGGTGGTCCTGGCTCCAGGACTGGAAGAGTGGGGGATTGGGCCAGGGGCGTAGGGGAGGAAGCTACTCACTAGGAGAGCCAAAGACAGGGTTGTGCCTTACCCCAGGAGCCACCCCTGTGCCCCTCCCCTGGTGGTCAGCTGCTTGCCCCCTCCCCACCCTCTTGAGCTGCATGGTCTCCATCCCTGGCAGCCAGGAAAAAAATGAGAGAATAACCCATCTAGCAGGAAAGACAACCAGGGGGCAAACCTGCTGGCCACCTTCCCACCCATCCATGCCTCTTCCAGTGGGACAGGCTGCCCACTGACCCATGTGAAGTGCCAATGTCCTCCCCATCCAAGGCCAAGCCCCTGCCCCTCCCTGGCGGGCAAGTGAAATTGCACATTAACTACTGTATGGAGAGGAGTGGAGCTGGGAAATGTGAACCCTGAGAGTTAGTGATGCTGATGAGAATAAACAATATGCCTTCGTAACAAAAATAAATAAAGAAGAAAGAAAGAAAGAAAGAAAGAAAGAAAGAAAGAAAGAAAGAAAGAAAGAAAGAAAGAAAGAAAGAAAGAAAGAGCCAGGATTCATAGAAAAAAATAATGACATAAATTCTAAAAACTGCCTTATATAACAGTGATTTTTCTACTCTTATTTACCACCTATATGTTTACTGTTGATCATAATGATTTATTGGAATGTATGCTGAACCCCCAAACTAATAAAATCAGAATTTCAGAAATCAGAATCACTAAAATGAAATTACACACTGTTGTCTCAGTTTTAATATTAACGAACCTTTCTTACTAATGAAGAAACCTAATGATTTAGGATCTTACAAACTAGTAGCTATTAACACATAAATGCATTTCAATTGACTTCTGCTTTTGTGTAATGATAAAAGGTTCTGCAAAGTAGTAGCTATTAACCTGTTAGAGCATTACCAATTGACTGCTGATTGTCTGTCTTGTTTATCAAATGTATGAATATGGGATTATACATTACAATTGGTGCTCCTTAACTTCAGCCAGGGACAATTAGCTTGGATTTATTTGTGTAATAGTTGCCAGGAATGGCACAGTCAATAACCCTTCCTCACCTGAACACCTAAATCAAGATCTACAATATTTATAAAGCCATCTAGGATTATGGATATATTTCATGATAAATAGCATGATGATCTTGACTTGCTAAGATTCTGTATTATTTCATTCTGCTCCATAGACCTCCTCAGCACCTCACAGAGTTCAGACTCTTTTTTTTTTTTTTTTTTTTTTTTTTCTGTATATGGTATGAATGTACTGTCGGCATGCAAGTCTGTCACCCGTGTCGTGCAATGCCGCGGAGGTCAGAAGAGGGTCTCGGATTCCCCTGGAACTGGAGTTCTCCTGGAATTGGAGTTTCAGACGGTTCTCGGCCGCCATGTGGGTGCTGGGGATCGAACCCGGGTCCTCTGCAAGAGCGGTCGGCGCTCTTAACCGCTAGGCCATCTCTCCAGCCCCGAGTTCAGACTCTTATCAGACTTTTGCTTCTTTTAGGCCATTTGCTCAGAATCTTCGTATCTTTGTCCTTTATAACAATAATATTTTCTATTTCACCCATCTTTTGTAAATCTCATTTCATTCTTTTAACAAACATTAAGTGAGTGTTGTATTTTTCTCATCACTGTGACAAAACTAGACAGAACTTGAAGAAATTGTTTATTTCAGCCCACAGTTTCAAGGATTTCAATCTGTGTTCCTTGCTTCCACTAACTCAGAGCCCTGTCAATAAGGCAGAATGCCATAGTGGAGGGAGGAAGACACTGTTTACTTCATGGTGGACAGGAAGGAGAGAAGAGCTGCAGACAAGACATAGCCCTCAAACACACCCCCTAAGACATCTGCTTACTTCAGCTAGGTACCACTTTCTAAAATCTCCAGAGCCTCCCAAAATGAGACAGTGACCAATAATTCCATGCATGAGCTTGGAGGAACGCTTTATGTTCAAACTACAAGTGTTATCTTTTGCTTGTCTCTAAAACTTCCAGGGAACTTGAGAGAGTGGTGCTAGATGAGGCTACAAAGAGACAAGAATCTGGTAATGTGCAGTTTTTGAAACCTTTAAATAAATCTCTTCACCTGAAAACTTAGGGAAACAGCTGATGATTTTTAAGCAGTATTAGCAACACCTTCCTACTTCTGTCTATGGTTTAGGCTGCCCCCTTTCCTCCTCCCAGTGTGGCCACCTTAAGCAGTGGCCTTGTGATGCTAGTCTCTTTTTTACACTTCTACTTCTAATGAACAAGCTGATTCTCTTTAAGGCAGAAGAGGAGTGGCCATTTGTATAAGAACATCTTCTCTGGCAGATATAGGAGCATTTATAAATAGAGATATATGTGAGTTGGTTCATGAAAACATTGACATATGTTATATCTATCCATAATTATTTATTTTAAATAATAGTTCATGATTAAACAAGAAATAAAGAGGAAATATAATTTAGTGATGCTTTTTATTGCCTGTTAGCAAAAGTGCAAAATACATGAGCTGACATTGTAGAGTAAAATTACTTTCTCAGTAACATGTTTGATTTAAATACCTGTGTTATATGCATTTTTCTGATATTCTTTTTTTAGTTAATTTATTTTTCTATGTATATGAATGTACTGTCTGCATGTAGGTTGGTGTACTCGTGTTGTGCAATGCCTCGGAGGTCAGAAGAGGGTGTCAGATTCCCCTGGAACTGGAGTTAAAGACGGTTCTCGGCCTCCACGTGGGTGCTGGGGATCGAACCCGGGTCCTCTGCAAGAACAGTTGGTGCTCTTAACCACTAGGCCGTCTCTCTGGCCCCTGATATTCTTTAAGAATTTGCTATACTAGACTTGTCTTCTTTTTTTAATTTTTTTAAATTTATTTTGTATGTGTATGAATGTACTATATGCATGTAAGTTTGTGCACCCGTGTCGTGTAATGCCGTGGAGGTCAGAAGAGGGTATCAGATTCCCCTGGAACTGGAGTTAAAGACGGTTCTCGGCCTCCGTGTGGGTGCTGGGGATCGAACCCGGGTCCTCTGCAAGAGCAGTCGGTGCTCTTAACCGCTAGGCCATCTCTCCAGCCCCTAACCTTGTCTTCTTTTCACTTCATTTTAAATTTGGAACAAAAGAGAAATAACCTAATTTATCTGGGTGCCTGCCTTGTTTCAGTCAGTCATTTCACATTTAGTAATATAAATTGTTGGTGGTCATGTGTTTGGCAGGAGAAGAAGTGGACAGACAGCTGTGCAGAGATGCCATCTTTCCCATTCCTGTGGCCTGTGATGCCCCATGTCCAAAAGACTGTGTACTGAGCGCGTGGTCTTCATGGTCCTCCTGTTCACACACTTGCTCAGGGAAAACCACGGAGGGGAAACAGATCCGAGCTCGGTCCATTCTGGCCTATGAAGGTGAAGAAGGTAAGGTCTCTAGTTTCTTTTGGAAGTGGGTGACTATTTGCTTTGTGTAGCCTATATAAGATGACCTTCCATGAAAAATATCTGACAAAAACCCAGAAACAAAGAGGTTTAATATCTGTCCATATGGTAGGCTGATTGATTCTGTTCCTGGAAAAGAATCTTCAATATCTTTGATAAAGGAAAACAGACTTTTAGAAAGTATTTTTCTTTTTTCCCATCATCCTAATAATTCAGATTCTTTCTAACCTAAAGTGTGAGACCTGTGGAACAAAATTCTGAAAAAGTGGATTCTAAAAATCCAAACATTTCATTAGTTTTCTTCTATTTCTATAGTTTTATCCTTTGAGATTCTATTGTCTCATAAAACATTCATATATGAATAATAAGAAAGAATATGTCAGGTAAACAGCAGTGCATGACTGCTGCTTGGCCAACATTAAATATATCCTGAACATAGGCTCTGTGCTCCATGGGTCTCACATTTGGATTCACTCTATTGGGTGAAGAAGGCATATTTGTTACAAATCCATACTCAACGGCAAGCTTTATCGACAAGAAATACAAGGCAGCTACTGCCTTTTAAGAGGATATCCACCCTGTCTCGAAAAGACCAAAAAAAAGAGGATATCCAGGGGATGGAGAGATGGCCTGCAAGAGCACCGACTGCTCTTGCAGAGGACCCGGGTTCGATCCCCAGCACCCACATGGTGGCTGAGAACCGTCTGAAACTCCAATTCCAGGAGAACTCCAGTTCCAGGGGAATCCGACACCCTCTTCTGACTTCTTCTTCTGACCTCTGCTGCATTACACAACAGGGGTGCACAAACCTACATGCAGACAGTACATTCATACACATAAAAAATAAATAAAATAAAAAATATTTTTTAAAAAGAGGATATCCAAATGTTCATTTGGCCTCTGTTTGACTAAGTAAGAGAATGTCATACTCTAGTTCTGGAAATCAGCACAGGATTAGAAAACACAGAAGTGGGGCTGGAGAGATGGCTCAGTGGTAAGAACATTTGCTGCTCTTGCAGAGAAACTGTTTGCAGGTTCTGGGAACCAATTCCCAGAATCCACATGGTGGCTAAAGACTATCCATAACTTCAGTTCCAGAGAAAACCAAAGCTCCCTTCTGACCTCTGCAGGTATTGATTGCATGACACGGTACACTTATACGTATGCAGGAAATGCATTCATACACAAAAAACAAAAATAAATAAATAAAATATTTTTAAAAATAAAACACAGATGTAAGTTCTTTCATATTAAGGTATGCTCCTTTTTTTTTTTTTTTTTATTTTTTTTGGTCTTTTCAAGACAGGGACTCCCTGTAGCCCCAGCTGGCCTGGAATTCTCTCTGTAGACCAAGCTGGCCTTGAACTCACAAAGATCCACCTGCCTCCTGAGTGCTAGGATTAAAGGCGTGCACCACCACGCCCGGCAATAACCTTATTTGAGGAATTCGCAATGCTTTTTTTTTTTTGGTCTTTTCGAGACAGGGTCTCTTTGTAGCCCCAGCTGTCCTGGAACTCACTCTGTAGACCAGGCTGGCCTTGAACTCACAAAGATCCACCTGCCTCTGCCTCCTGAGTGGTAGGATTAAAGGCGTGCACTACCACGCCCAACTAAGGTATGTTCCTTTTTAAGAATGCAGTCTGAAAGCAGCTATGTTGTTTTAATGTAAATCTCTTAATGGGCTCTAGGGTCGACCTACCACTTATTTTCAGACTGTAATTACTGTATATGGGTGGAAGGTATGTATTCATATTTTAGAGTAATATAAAATTAAAGGGGGAAAATGTGAATTCCTAAACATATTTTGGAATTAGCATACAGCTTATTATTAAGATCATAATTTTGATGCATATGTGACGATTATATAGGCATTTGTTGGAGCAATACAAAGGGAAGGGAAAAACAACATAAAGACTGGGTTAGAGAACTGAATGATATGGTTGAACTCTGCCCAAAACAACGAGTCTCTGAAGGGAAAAACTTTGGAAAGACAGAGAAATATGCAAGATATGTATGACAAAAGGCATGAACAGGGGTGGGATGGGGGCAGGGAGAGGGGAATGTAAAAAATAAAAAGGAATGCAGGTATGTTATTATAATACTATCAAGCTGAGTGACAATTCCTTTACTCACACTTAGTACTTATAAATATTTCTATATGCAATAAGTATGCACTACTATTAACCCCTGTTAAAGATATGAAGTGTTTTGAACATAGATTATCACTTTAATTAATTTGCTCTTCTTTTATGGAATAACCACTTAGACATATAATTACTTTGTCTTTAACACATTTGTATTTACATGTGTGAAACATTATATATAAAAAAAAGTTACCATTTGGGAAAATTTATAGTTTTCTTTGTAGGCCCCCCAAATAGTTCCCAGTTACCACACTAGGAATATAACTGTTTGCTACAAAATAGAAACCTTTCAGAAAAAATCCAAACTTTCACAGATAATATTTCATTACTTGTGTCATCAGACAATCCCTCTAGCTTGAACAGTGGGCATTCAGACTTCAAATTTGATCAGTTCATATTATGTCTTGGGTTTCATTAAAATTAGATCTGAGGTCCTACTGCTTCCTGTAAATCCATTACACTCTGCAGATATTTGCTGTGTGACTAGTAATGAGTGACTTTTTACCCCTTGAGTTACACGGCAAGGATTTTGCTGTGTTTGCAAAAATGCAACAGATCATTATGTCTATAAATGAGAAGCTTCACATTGAAAGGTCATGGAATGTTTGAAAGGCAGAAATTCATGATCATCTTTTGATATGTGTACCATCTGCTTAATTTGAAATGGTAGACTTCAATAATTTTAATTATCTGTAGTAGTTGCATCATAAACCAGTCATATAGAAAAAGTTGTAGATTCTACACACAATTTTAAGTAGAAACACAACTGAAATTCTATACAAAATGTATGTACTACTACTTAAATATATCAATGGGATTCATAAAAACTAATATAATTGTGTGAAATATTTAGCAGAGAATTTATCATTCAAAACATATTTATTGACTATTTGCTGGGCAAGACCAAAAAAAAAAAAAAAAAAAAAAAAAACCTGTTTTCATCATGAAAATGGGAATTTTATCAATCTGAGCTGTTTTTGTTTTTTTTGTGTGTGTGTTTGTTTTTTTTTTAACATTTTTTATTGATGCTTTGTGCATTTCATACATCATTTTCCAATTCAGTTCAGGCATATCTCCCCTTCCCTTCCCCCCCACCCCCACCCCAACTGAGATCATGCATTCTGCCATGACTGTCCTGCATATCTCTCTCAGTTTTTTTTTTTCCATTTTGAGCTGTTTTGAAAATGACTTAGGAATTACATCTTCAAGAAATTTCAAATGATGCATCCTTAGCAATTAGTATATACAAAAGTATATATTTTACTATTCATCAAAACTTGGTGCGTTGTAGATCCTAAATAAATGTTCAGTTTTTTATGTAAAATACTCTGACAGATTTACAGGTAATGCAATATGACAGCAATATTTAGTGTTTAGAAATGAGATTATATAATTTTCTAAAAATCAGACCTTGCAGGATAAACAGGCATGAATGATTTCTGTAATGTGGCAGGCCCACTTGCTAGGGAATGAACACAGGGCTTTGAGCTATATCTCAGTCCTAGCTCTTGATTTCTAATACTATTTTTCAATAACTAGAACTGTTGCATGATTTCTGAGACAGAGGCATACCTGCCTTCAGGGAGTACCAAAAACAACAATAGCAAAATAGAAATTTTCAGAGAGAAGATTTCTTGTATATTATCAAATAATACCCCTAGGTTGTATATATTACATTCAGGAATAGCAAATTTAATCACTATCACTATACTAAGACTGGGAGTCTAGCCTCTTCAGAATTTTCTTCCTGGTGACTGACATAAGTGAGGTTTAAATAGGGGAAGATTGGGGCAGGAACAAGAGATAAACAAAATTAAAGCTTTGATCAGACTGTGATCTAATATATAATGATCTAATGTCTGCTTCGGCAAGACCCAAGAGAAGCCCTTATTCCTTTAGGAAGCCTGTTCCCCTCCATTCTGTGATGACTGCTCTTTTTCTCTGGAATGAAACATCCTCACTTTCTGCAATGGATCAACTGTTTCCACTTAAGAAGTGTCGGTCCCATCAATAGCTGATCTGCCTGCAAGAAATCTTGCTGTGAAGAGGGGAGCTGGAAGTATGGGTCAGAGGTTAATGGGGTTAGGAGTGCTTAGGTTCCAGAGAACCTGTCTGGTTATGTGCACCCACACCAAGTGGCTCACAACCACCTGTAACTCTGGCTCTAGAGGACCTGAAACCAAACACACTGCGTGACATACATACATGCAGACATATACATAAATAAAAATTAAAATATAGTCTTTTAAAAATGTAAAGAAAGAAGTCTTGCTGAAATCATGAAAACATCTTAATTACTCTTATCTTGGTGTCTTCACTGTTGAAAGAGGACCACAAGATAAGTAAATTTAGTGTCATCATGTGTTGTTTGGCAGGTATTCCCTAAATTATTAGCATATTTATGTTTAGTCCTGAGCAAGAATATGACCCAAATGTAGTAAAAGAAGACAGATAAAAAAGAAGGGAGAGATGAGATGCCATGCTTGTACCCTACTGTTTATCACTTGGTAACTGTAGGCCCAAAGCAAAGGCCACACAGAGAACCAGGGCCCCTTGAGGAAACAGCTTTTTCCAGTGCTAGAAAAGGAAAAGTAGATGGTGTCCCTGTATGGTCTCGTGATCAACAGTAAAGAAAGAGGGAAGATGTTAAAAGCTCACAGTTGTAGGAATTTAAAGTATCTCCCACAAGTCACAAACGTAAAAATCTTAAGATTGAAATAATGATCCTAGAGGAAAGAGAGATGACTCAACATTTAAGAGTACTGGCTGCTCTTACAGAGGACCTGTGTTGGTTCTCAAGGTGGCTAACAACTATCCATGACTCCAGTTCTGAGAATCTGATGCCCTCTTCTGACCTCCATGGGCACTATAGGACATGGGTGCACTTACATGCTTACAGGCAATAGACTTATACACATAAAATAAAAATAATAACTAAATAAATGACCCTAGAGATTAACCCTCATTAAGTAAAATAAGGAAACTTCAGTCCATATGTGAAATAAACAGATGGGACATCTAGTGAGAAGCACTATATTGGCACAGTCTCAAGTATCTTCTTGTCAGAAAAGTCTGATGGGTACCACCTTGTAGTCATTACTTCTCTAGTGCTGTAACAAAGCATCATGACCAAGGCAACTGAAGAGTCCATCATGGCAGGGAGGCATGGCAGGAGGCAGCCAGTGCAAAAAGCTGAGAGTTCATATCTTTAAGCGTACACGGGAGAAACCACAAACTATAAATGAGGCAATGCTATGAACTGTCGAAGCCTGCCTCCAGTGATGAGCTTCCCCCAACATCCCACACCTCCTACAGCAACCCAAACAGGGAGGCCACCTGCAGCCAAAGTGTTCAAATACTTGCAGCCTATGGTGGGTGTTCATTTAAACCACCACACAGCTGAATCTAGTGATCAAAGTTACACTGTAAGGGAGCAACTCAAGTGCTTGTCTCCTCCATGTCATACAATGTAGACATACATGTAAACATACAATATGGACATATATGTAAAGAATCTTACCCTGAAAGAACATAAGAAATTTGAGATAGAATTATAAAATAATTGCCTATAATCTCATCAGAATTGTTTAAATTACAAAATTAAAGGAAATAACAGAAAAACTGTTCCCAATTAAAGGGGATGAACAATTAACAGGAGACCTAAATGTGACACTTGGTTCTGAATTAAATTCTTGTGCTATGATTTTTTCTAATTTTTTAATTAATTTTATTAATTTTATTTATTTCTGTATGTGTATGAATGTACTGCCTGCATGCAGGTCTGTGCACCCGTGTCGTGCAATGCCACGGAGGTCAGAAGAGGGTGTCAGATTCCCGTGGAACTGGAGTTCTCCTGGAATTGGAGTTTCAGACGGTTCTCAGCCACCATGTGGGTGCTGGGGATCGAACCTGGGTCCTCTGTAAGAGCAGTCGGTGCTCTTAACCGCTAGGCCATCTCTCCGGCCCGTGCTATGATATTTTAGGACAGTTGGCAAATATGAATAGGGCTTATGATTCTATAGGAACAGACTCAGTGTTGGTAACCTGGTTTTTAACATTAAATGTCTTTATGTACAGAAGAATGCCTCATTTAACAGGAAACACACAGTAAACTGTTTAGGGTAATGAGCATTATCTCATCAACTTCTTCCAAATTTTCCAAAACAATAACTGTTGATACTGTGCTGCAGTTCTGAGGTTATCTCCAAAAATGTTCAAAGAAAATAATGAGTGAATATAATTTATATATAATTGCTTTCCACACACTCTTAAATAACATTACATAGACAAATACCAATGGCACACAAGAATACTTGTAAAATTCTTTGTACTGAAATATCACTAGGAAATCAAATCACAAGTAGTACCATCTGGAGATATTAAGAAACCAGAGAAAGTAACAGTAACTTTTATGTAAATGGAGGAGAGTGAGAAGACAGCTCAATTGGTAAAGTGCTTATCACACAAGCATGAGGACCATACGTACCACCCATGTAAAGAGAAGCAGGGTGCAGTGCATCCCAGAGCTGGGATGGCACAGACAAGTGCATCACTGTGCTCACTTCTCAGCCAGCATAGCCTAGTCAGGGAGCTTCCAGTCCCAGTGACTGGCCCTCTCTCGAGCAAGGACAGCTCCTGCAGAACCACACCTTTGGCTGACTTCCAGGCTCCACACAAATGCACCTGCACAGTCATGAGCAGAGAGAGAGAGAGAGAGAGAGAGAGAGAGAGAGAGAGAGAGAGAGAGAGAGAAGAGAGAGAGAGAGAGAGAGAGAGAGAGAGAGAGAGAGAGACCAGTGCTTGGCTTGTTGGGGTGAGATTGTATTTCTCATATTATATAAAACTGGGAACTTATTTAGCATTATATAGTAAGTGTCTTCCTGGTACTGTATAAAATAATATTATTACAAAACTTACTTTAAATGTCAGTTGAAAATTTTAAAAAGATAGAAATCTGTTTACAAATATTTTATTCATTTTTTGAGATTTACATTTTGATTATATTCAGACCCCCTCTTCCAACTCCACCCCCGGTGACTTGATAAACTCTGTTACTATTTGTCTTTCTTTACAGGTCTATCAAATCTAATTTTTGTTCCCCAAACGTCTTGGGTATGGTTCCATCCCCTGGATGGTCAACCTTCCAAGCATCACCCTTAAGGAAACTGACTCTCCCTCTCCCAGCAGCTGTCACTTGCCCATAGTTCCTCAGTTAGAGCTGGGCTTCTTATCCACCTCCACCCTCCCTGTGGGGTTTTAGTCTGGCTTGGACATGCACAGGTCTTGTGCACAGTTACAACCACTGTGGTTTTATATGTGCAACTGCCCTTTTGTATCTGAAAAACATGGTTCCCTTGTAACCATCCACCACCTCTGGCTCTTAAAATCTCTCCACCTCTTCTGCAGTAATCCTTGAAGCTTTGGAGGAGTTGGTGTAATGTAGCTATCCCATCTGTAGCTTAGCATTCTACAGCCTCTTGTTTTCTGCAGGTTGATCAGTTGTGGGTGTCTGTGTTATTTGCAGTCTGCTGGATTAAGAAACATTGTTCATGAAAGGTGAAAGGTGCCCTAATCTAAAGGTATAGCATTAAGTTATTAGGTAGTAGTCAATTTAATACATTGTTCATTTAGCAGAATAATCTCAGTAGGTTCTCTGTGTGTCCTGTGACATTCTTGATAACTCTACCAGATATGGGCTCCATCTTGTGTAGCAGGCCTTAAACCCAAGCATAAAGTGTTCAATTACTTTTCTCTTCCAGTAGCATACATAGCACCTTCCAGCACTATGAAATCTGGGTAGTAGAGATGAATCTTTGAGGTTAGTACTAGTTGGATTTCTCCATGCTTGTTTTATGACACAGATGCAGTGTGTTCAGCAGTGGTCTTACCATCAATTTCTAGATGGTAACTAAGAGCAGTAGAAGCACCATGCACTTGAGAGTCTGTGAGTCCCCCTCCCCACCAGCCATTCCAAAAGTAGGAGCTCATTCCTGTCACTGCGCTTTGTATTTTCTAGCTTATGCTCTCTACTAGGGGAATTGTCTCCCCTCTCCATTCACTATCATAAGGTAATTCCATTTAAACTCTTTTTAAATAAAATATTTTTATTGCTGTTTTATGTGTTTTATACACCATTTCTCAGTCCAATTTAGATGCCTTCCTTTTTCCATGACCCCCACCCCACCCCAGTTCATGCATTCTGCCATACATGTATTACATCTTTTTCTCAGTCTTTTTAAAGTTTTCTCTACAGAGGTTTATTGTTTGGACAAAAGTTAACTGTTTCAGTCAGTTCTTTGAGCCACTCCTTTTGTGGTTGTTGTTCCCTCCCATTTGTATTCCTCCAAAGTGTGCCTATATATACATCACATATATACCAAAATTATGACCTCTGAAAATAAACTGTATGCTAATTCAAAATATGTTTAGGAGTTCACATTTTTCCCTAATTTTTAACAGTTTTATTGAAGTTTTGTGCATTTTGATTGATTTGGATGAATCTAGATCTAGCCTCATCTCCCCTTCCATGCCCCCCACCCCACCCGAGTTCATACACCCTGCCATTCCTGCCCTGTATCTCTTTCTGGTTCTTTTTAAAGTTTTTCAAAGAAGAGGTTTATTGTTCTTGGGGGAACTTTACTTTTTCAGTCCACTCCCAGTCCCAGTTCCTCTGCTGTTGTTGTTCCCTCCAATCTGTACAATTCTCTGCAACATTATTATATATTATATATATATAATTTTAGTATAGGTGTGACATATGTATATGCATATGTTGAAGTGATATATATACATATGTATATATATATATATGTCACGCCAATACTAGACTTATATCATCTGTACACAAGCTGTCATTTCCATATCATATTTCAGGATTCACAGTTTTTCTTTTTAAATTTATATTACTCTAAAATATGCCTACATATCCTCCACCCATATACCAAGATTACAAGGTCTAAAAATAAGTGGTGTGTTAATTATAAAGCCTTTTAAGGGATTTACATTGTAGGAGAACAGTTGCTTTCAGGGAAAGGGATATACAATGTTGATTTTGCACAGTTTGCCTTACAACTCTGTGCTTGGTGCTAGCATCCACAGATGAGGGATGCCATTCCTTGTTTGCTTTTCTGTGACAGTGTTACTTTACTTAGCATAATATCTTCTATTTCCATCCATTTTCCTGCAAATTTCATGATGTCATCTTTCTTTACCACTGCATAGAACTCCATTGTGTAGATGAACCACATTTTCTCTATCCACTCATTGGTTGAGAGGCATTTGGGTTGGTCCCAGCTCTTCACTATTATGAAGAGAGCTGCAATGAAAATGGCTGTGCATGTATCTCTGAGGCAGGATGAGTCTTGTGGGTATATACCCGGGAGTGGTATGGCTGGGTCAGGTGGTAAGCTCAGTTTGATTCTTTTCAGGATTCTCCATACTGCTTTCCATAGTGGTAGTACCAGTTTATATTCCCACCAGTGGTAAATGAGTATTCCCTTTTCCCCACAACCTCTCCAGCATTTGGTATCATTTGTTTTCTTAATCCTAGCCAGTCTTATCGGATTGAAATGATATCTTAAGGTGGTTTTAATTTGCATAATTTAATTTCCTTAATTATTAGCGATGTTGAACATTTTTAAAGATGTTTCGCAGCCATCATTATTTCATTTGTGAAATCTCTGCTCAGCTCTTTACTCCATCTTTTGAGTGAGTCATTTGATTTCTTCTTTTTTTTTTTGAGTAGTTTATATATTCTGGATGTTAATGCTGTGTCAGATGTATCACTAATGAAGGTTTCCTCCCACTCTGTGGGTTTTCTCTTCACTCCCCTGATTGTTTCTTTCACTGTACAGAAGCTTTTGAGTTTAATGAGTTCCCACGTGTCAATTGTCAACCTCACTTCTTGTGCAGCTGCTGTCTGATTTAAGAAGTCTTCTCCTATGCCGATGTTTTGTAGGTTGCTGTCAACATTTTCTTCTATCACCTTAAACTCTTTTTATTTCTAGACAAGTGTGTGTGTGTGTGTGTGTGTGTGTGTGTGTATGTGTGTGTTTGGAAGCTTCTACAGTAGTAGGCTTCCATATGACTTTTTAAAAGTCCTATAGTGTTAGTTATCCTTCCTTATAATTCTTCTACTCTGCCCTCCCATTCTCCACTCCATACAACCATTCCTATTCCACTACTCTTTCCCCTTTATATCATTCTAGCTCCCGTCTCAAGCAGCTCCCAACCTATAGCTCCTAACTAGTCTTTTGACCTCCATCTTAATCTGGCATGTCCTTAGCATAAGTAGTATACTTGGTATAGTATGTTACATCCGAACAAAAAGTTAAAAATTGATGGCATGTTTAAAGTGCTTTCAGTTTTGAACCCTTGTGCAGATCTTCAACAAACTTCACTTATAAAGGTAAAAATAATATCCAATTATACCTTCACAGTAAAATGTGAGTAAATGTTGTTTTTTAAAGTTCATGATGACCTGGTATAACTTCACCATCCAAATGTCACTGTGCCTTTATATTTACCATATGGGTAGAATAGATGCAGATTGAAATAGAGCAATGCCAATTTTCTCAAATAATTAGAAGTCTTCAGAGATCGTAATTTAGGGTGTAAAACTTGGAAGGAGTAATATTTCTATTTTAATTTGTTCATTTTCTAGTTTTGTGGTTTTGATTATTAGACCAGGAGAACAGCTGTGTTTCTTAGAGGAATTCAAGAACCAAGGACTCAAGATATGCACAGATTCACACACCACTCTTATTTCTAAGTAAATATTACCTCTTCCCTCTCCTCCTACTTCAGGAAGATTTTATGTATGCTGCACAGAGACAAGTCTTTGTTCCCTTTTTCTAAGGCTCTTTATGATTAACCTCTCCCAAGCCATAGAAAGGATGTGGACTACACAGCAGGTGACATCAGAACCACCCACATGGTCTCTTCCTAACATGCACCCTACACACCCTTCCACATCTTTGCAGCCATCATTTCCTCGTGTTGACTCTGTGTTCTGAATGATACTGGTTAATTAGCAATTTCATACCTGCACAAGCCCTTTGCATTTATGTTTTCTTCTACCTTGGTAAAATTCTCCTGTCTCTACCTGGTCAGAACTCTGCTTTTCAAAAATTTACCTCTTCTTAGTATACCTCAATGTCTCCTTCAGCCAGAGACACTTTCAAGTCTCCAAAACATAACGGAGTCTTACTTCTCTCGATATTTGTTATGATTAGTATCTATTTACATCATTATTACATTCCCTGTAATTTCCCTCATTTATATCTTTGTCTTGGCCCCTCTACACCTTGCAATGCTCTTCCTCATTGCACCATAATATCCTTGAGAGTGACAATTTCCAAGCCCTCTGGGGGTCCCCTGAAGCATCCCACATAAACACCGCACATCACATTCTCTATGTCTGTGTCCAGTGATTGTACTGAAGAGGATTCTTCTTTTTTTTTCCCTTGGTATTGTCTCCCTGTAGCCTCACCTGGCCTAGAACTTGCTATGTAGACCAGTCTGGCCTTGAACTCATAGAGATCTGCTTGCTTCTTCCTACTGAATGCTGAGACTCAAGGTGTGCACCATATCAACTATAAAGGCTTCGGATGCCAAAATCAGAATCACCATAGCTTGACCTCATGCATCCTAATAAAGCCTTGATGTGGGCAGAGAAATTTTTTATGTATTTAAATTATTTCTTTTATATGTAGTATACAAGTGTTGTATATATACACACATGTATATGGAGGTGGATTGGCCTGTGCATTCACATGGAGGCCAGAAGAGAATCTTATGTGTACTACTCTATCATATTCTACCTTATTCCCTTGAGATAGTCTCTCACTGAGCCTAGAGCTAGGCTGGTGGCCAGCAAGCCTCAACAATCCTCCTATCTCTGCCCCACTCTTAGTGCTACAGTTATATAATCATGTATGTAACAGTGATATACAGTTATATACTCATGTATATAACAGCATTCTATGTGAGTTCTGGGGATTTGAACTCAGATCCTCGTGATCTGAGTTTTGCAGCAAACACTCTTACCATCTCAATATTTTTGATACGAAAATACTGTAGCCGGATATTTTCATTTTTAAGAGAGAAGTTTCACATAATAATATTTGGTATATTTTACATGAATATTAAGGCTTATTTATATAAACAGAATTTCTCAGAGACCCAATAAAGTCATTCCTATTGATGAAAGAAAAGGTAATTAAGTATTGGTATTAATGGAGAGCTTGTATTTTTACATCTAAGACCAAAGATCTTAAAATTTACTTATTATTAATTTTGTCATAGTTCACATTTTATAATTTCTCTAGAATTGTGGGAAGATCCCCAGACATCTAAAATTAGATCTTCCCATAAATAATAGATATATTCAATATTATATTTACCAATTTTTCTACAATAAACTTATTCTCCAAACAATACAGGAATGTTGCAATGACTAATTTCTACAAACCAGATATTCAAAATTGAAACGTTGTTGTTATAATTAAGACCACATTGGGACTTATCTATGCAAATATCCTATATCAGATCCAAACTGCTGATGTGGCTTTAATGTGGATTAGGGCAAGAAAATAAACAATCTTTACATCTATAAACTTAACAGCTATATTGCAGTTCTTTTACACACTATGCTAATACTGTATAAGGTTTTTTATTTTAATTTCTACTATCACTTTTTTTCCCAAAGCCAGCCAGTCAATTCCAATGTTAAAACCAATTCAGGGCTTAAAATCCCAGTTTGGGGGCTGGAGAGATGGCTCAGTGGTTAAGAGCACCGACTCCTCTTGCAGAGGACCCGGGTTCAATTCCCAGCACCCACATGGCAGATAAGAACCGTCTTTAACTCCAGTTCCAGGGTAATCCAACACCCTCTTTTGACCTCCGAGGTATTGGATGACACAGGTGCACTAACCTACATGCAGACAGTACACTCATACACATAAAAAATAAATAAAATTTTAAAAAATTAAAAAATAATCCCAGTTTCAATAATATACTTATACTTTCAGTGAAAATGATGTAGATAAAAAAATTAATGTATAGACCAGCAGTCTTAGTACTAAGCATAAAGGAATTGTTAAAATAATTGTATATGTAAAATGTTATTTGTATGTATTTGTTAAAGTTGAATAAATTTAGCATCTCAAGGAATGGGTGATAGGCACACAGATTCATTTTTTCCCCAATCCACCTTGTATGTTTTAGAATTCCATACTATTCCAATCCTAAATTTCTTTACAGGGTCCTGCCAGGGTCACCTGGCTGTGAGTGGAGAGACAGGATATAGTGGGACAATTGTTCTCATCTTTGTGAAACAGGAACAGTAATAAAATGCTGTTCAGTGGAGGCTATTCTGATTTTGGAACCATATCCTACAAAGCAAAACTAATTCTAAACTGTTAACAAACAACCTACTGGATGATTTGTTGAATAGATAATCTATGAAAATATAAGAGAAAGAATATCTGAGAATCATCACTGGTATAGCCACTGAGACCAAATTATCAATCAAATGAGCAAGAGATTCCTCTAATTCCCACCTTTAACAATATGCCTTTCTACTTTCATATTTAGTTAAAAACTGGGTTTCCTAAATTCCTTATGGTGACAGTGTTAAATCATTTAAAATTCTTGGGTTTATGAACTGAGAATTTTCTTTATTCATATGATAGTTCTGAGTACAAAATAAGGCCCCACCTATCAAGCACATACATTAGAGCTAACACATAAGAAATAATTCTAAAATGTTAACCTCCACATCTCAGTTTGTTGACTAAAACATGCATCTGTCTTACTTTTAACATCTCTGGAATTGTTGCCTCATGCTTTGCATACATTTCCGAAGCACAAAAGCAAGGCGACAGTTATGACATGGTTGTCATTGCTTATATACATCACTGTTATTCCTCCTGAGAAGAGCAACCCCATGATGCTAAGGACTATTTGAGGAAGGAGAATAAGTCCTAGTTGCTTAAGACATTCAGTACAGCTTCTGGGGCAATTTCAAAACAACAAGACTGAGGGTGTAACTCAATGAGAGCATACTTCCCCAGTTTGTGAAAGTCCTGGATTCCTTCTCCCAGAATTGAAATGTAAAATATATAAAAAAATGTAACTGCATCAAAATGTAGAGACAGATATGACTATTCTGAAAGATAATTCTGGTAATGACAAGTACAACTCTTATGCATTCATTTATTTATTTTAAGTGTGTGTGTGTGTGTGTGTGTGTGTGTGTGTGTGTGTGTGTTTGTAGTGCCCAAGAATCCCCTGGAGCTGGGCGCACAAATGATTCTGAGCTACCTGATATGAGCACTGGGAGGAAAAATGGGGTCCTCTGTAAGAGCACCCCATGCTCCTAATCACTGAGCTGTTTCTTCAGCACCAGGACAACATTTTATAAGAAATCCTGTAGCAGACTGTGAGGTGGCTCAGTGGATAAAGGTGCTTGCTTTCAAGTCTGACAACCTGTATTCATTATTTGGGACCAACAGGCTTAAAGGAGGGAATTGACTCCAACAAGTTTTCATCTGACTTCCTCTCACGCATATTATGTGGCATGCACACACATTAATTTCTACACCCACAAATATAATACACACAAATAATTTTAATAACATATGAAATTTAAAAATAAATTATGTCTTCCTAACGACTTTAGTGTCAGAGACAATGATACTATGTAGAGTTCAAACTTAGTGAAGATAGTTAAAAACTGACTGAAAAGATTTGAATCTAAATATATAGGTTTAAGAATACATTTCTTTGTAAGATATGGAAAGAGGGATAAAAATCTATGTAATTTGGGGCTGGAGAGATAGTCTAGTGGTTAAGAGCATCGACTGCTCTTGCAGAGGACCCAGGTTCGATCCCCAGCACCCACATGGTGGCTAAGAACCTTCTGTGACTCCAATTCCAGGAGAACTCCAGTTCCAGGGGAATCCGACACCCTCTTCTGACCTCCAAGGCATTGCACAACACGGGTGCACAAACCTACATGCAGACAGTACACTCATACACATACAAAAATAAATTTTAAAAAAATCTATGTAATTAATATATAGAAAATTATTACAGTAAGCATACAAGAAAAATTAGAGTTTTGGGGGAAAGCATTGTATATTTGAAGTTGTAAACATTTCTTTTTCTTTGGAATACATAAAATTATGGTGCATTGCACATCTAATGACATCATAGATCTGAACAACTATTATTATCATCTCATGGCTTTCCTAATCATAATCCATAATACCATAAACTATCATCCAATTTTATTTTTTTTATTGATGCTTTGTGCATTTCATACATCATTTTCCAATTCAGTTCAGGCATATTTCCCTTTCCCTTCCCCCCCACCCCCCCAACCGAGTTCATGCATTCTGCCATAACTGTCCTGCATATTTCTCTCAGTTTTTTTTCCATTTTTTAGCTATAAGTGATAATCCATGAGTACAAGCATCCTTCATGTAAAACCAATTTACAGGCTATTGTGCCCAAACCCCCACAGCCCCACCTTCCAGAGTGTGGTGAGGGGTTGTATGTTCGATCAGGTTGATCAAATGAGGGTCCAGACCACATTGCTGTAGTTTCACCATTCACCCCAATAGCAGCCCTTACATTCTACCACGCCCCCTCTTCCGCAGATTATTCCCTGGGCTTAGAAAAGGGGCATAGGTGGATGAGAAGCAGAACAGTCCACTCTCTCTGGAGCTGTTGTCTTGGACTCTGGTCAATTCTGGCTGTTTCCTTTCATGGGCTGATAGTTTGTCCAGGAATAACCTTTTGATCCTACTAATGAAGCACAAGCAATTAGATATATAGGTATTTAAACAGCATTAATAGTTATGGTAGGTTACTTTGGTATAGACACATATGTTTAGATAATATGTTGATCCATGAGTTACATTTTTTCCTGTTAAATATGACAGGGTCTTACTGTGGCTTATGACATCTCCTAACCTGTAGAGGATGTAAGCTTGTGGCATCAGCCATGGGTTATGCCTGTATATCCCAAATCTAATTGGCTATTGGCTCTCTCCTTGGAGGAATAACCCATGGCTGATATCATCCAATTTTAATATCTCTACTTCTAATCATTTTAAAACTCAATACATTAAAATAAGCAGTATTTAAAACTCTGTAATCAGACTTTCAAATTAGGAAATGACATTTGAAAATACACTCATATTTCTTCATCTGGAATGTGAATTTGTCTATTATTTATTGTCACCAATTATATGGGCTTCCTTGGATCTTATGCCAGATTTCTGTGGATAACAAAGGCTTCTTTTTAAGGGCCTGTAACTGTACCCATTCGATGTTCTTCCTTCCTTTGACCAGAGCTCACAGTTTCCCAGGACTGCAAGCTCCCAGATCGACCCAGGCTGCTGGCCAGCAACACTCGAGTCTTAGCCCTGGTAGAGAGGGTGAGGGGAGGGGAAGTACAAGCCCAGAGAAAGAAAGAATGGAAAGAGAGAAAGAACAAGGAAAGGACGGACTCAAGAATAGACCAGGGCTGGAGAGATGGCCTAGTGGTTAAGAGCACCAACTGCTCTTGCAGAGGACCCGGGTTTGATCCCCAGCACCCACATGGCAGCTGAGAACCGTCTTTAACTCCAGTTCCAGGGGAATCTGACACCCTCTTCTGACCTCCGCGGCACTGCACGACACGGATGCACAAACCTACATGCAGACAGTACATTCATACACATACAAGAATAAATAAAAAATTAAAAAAAGAGTAGACCAGGAGGAATTCCACAAAGGAATAACTCAGCATTATTACTGTAATCTGTGGTATTTATACTGGATCAACTGGAGGTTGGGGCATACAGGATTTTACACCATATACTCCAGATCACTACAGGAATGTGACAGTGTTTTGCCCAAAGCATCAAAGACAGTGGTGCCAGGCAAGCAAGCAGGAAATCAACAGGACTCCAGCCTCAGGGATGGGGGTTGACAGCTGACTTCCTAAGTGCTTCTGCCAAAGGAAATCCCCACATCTCCCCCTTTTACTTTTATTTAAAAAAAAGGCACCGTTGTCGCATAGTGTTATTTTTTTCTTCTGGGGATACCCTGAGAAACATGAGCCAATGCAGCTCCTACTAGAGCAGAAGGAGTCCTTAGGATATAGGGCTTCATTCAGTGAATAGAAAGCCCCTCCCATCCCAGCTCCTCAAAGGAGTTGTAGGAAATGGGGGAATGCAGGATTCTGCTCTAGCCAGACAAAGCTTCATCCGTACAGCTCCCCCTTCATTTTTATTAAAATGGGGCAGTGTTGTCATCTTTTTTTCAAAGAGCATTTAGGGATGGCTCATATTGGACCAGGACACTCTGGGTCGTAATCCCAATTTGGCTTTTAACAAACCAGGAAGCTGACCTCCCAAAGTGGAAATTGCTCCTAACAAAAGGAAATATTTGGGTGGTGAAAGACCCCCAACTCCTGGGGTGACACTCAATCAAGTCTCGGGATAGTTCGACACCCAACAAAATCAGCCAGAGACCGTTCTTGCTGCAACTACATGAGGTTTATTCAGGAGGAGACCAGTGCACTGGGGCCGAGCTCATAACCCACGCAGGGGCAGAGGAGATCGACCCCCAGGGACTGGGATAGGGAACTTTTAAAAGCAGAGATCACAAGGTATGGGGAAATGGGGGAAGCGTTGTGTAATAGTAAAAAATCTTATCTCGGAACGCAGGCCAGCGATACACAGGCAGGTGCAACCTAGTAAAACATTTCTCAGTTTCTCAAGAATCAGTTAAGCAAATATTTCCAAGAATGCAGTGGTCTTTGTGGTTAGCTAGTTCCTGGATTAGTGAGCAGGCAGTAGGGGGAAGGGGGGGGGTCGCTGGGAGGGCTTATAGCGTACATGACTTGGAGGCCTCCTAAGATGGCGGTACCATGGTTCCTAAAGACAGATTTTAAGGGTGCATAAAACCTTGGAGCAGGGGTCCTTCAGTGGCCAGAGGGTTAGGCACAGGTCTTAGAGGAACTTGGGTTGGAGGCAGGTAATAGGGCTTTTTCAATAACCTACATATAAAGACAACATTTTTCCTCCCCCCCCCCCGGCATAGACATAAAAGTGACATTTTTCTTCTAAAAGCAGCACTTTTCCTCCCCCAAGACATAGACATGTAAGTGACCATTTTCTTTTAAAACCAACAATTTTCCTCCCCCCAAGACATACAGATATTATTTGATTTCCCTTTAACATAGATGGTGATTTTAGTTGTATCCCCAAAGTCTTAAGTTTGGCCAGAAAGACTTGTATATGTAACTATATTGATGGAATAAAGCCCAGTCTATGAGAGTCCACAACTATCCTTTTGGCCTCTGGCAGGTTTTTTCTTTAGCAAGCAGCTCCTAGGCTTTAGAGAGGAAAGACGGAAGGGTAGATGAAAAACAGAGTAATCCATTCTTTTGTTGAAGTTAGCACCTTGGACCTTGCGGTCTGTCCCATCTTTTCATCACAAGAGGTTAGCAGCTAGGTTCCAAGTCTTTTACCAGAGGACAGAGGGCTGTGAGCCTGGAGATGGAGCAAGGCAGGGGCCCATCAGGTGGCCTCAGGCTGAGCAGGAGTTTAAGACTTTCAGGGGGTATTTTCTGCAATTTTACTGATGGATTATGAATAGTAAAAGCATAGGTACTTAAACAAACATTATTTATTATACCACATTGTGCTGTGAGCATGGCACAGGTGGTTAGAAATACCATTATTTTTTACATTACTGTGGGTTTTTTATATCACTTATCATTTTAGTAGATAAACAGATGAAGGCTAATTAAAGTCCTTTTAAGAATAAAAAGTTTTAGCCCTTTAACATTAAGTGTGAAAACAAAAATAATGTACCAATTTACTACTTGGGTTTTTTTCCATAGCTCTTTAATATTTTGTAGCCTTGATAGATCTATTGGGCCTGATTTTTGGCTGTGATAAAAGACAGCTGTAATACTTTTTTACTGATAACAGTTAGCTGTTGGCAGAAGCCCCAGCCAGTACAGTACATGGCTTTGATACATTTTAAAAGAAGTCTTTGAGAAATAAAGTATCCCTCCAAGAAATCTCATGTCTCTTAATGTAAGGAAGAAGTTAAATTGTATTTTGGAGGGTGTTACATTAATGTTTCCCCTTTTATTTTAGGAGAATAGAAAAGAATTTTACATTTTTTAAAAGATAATAGTCTTACACACCCATATAGGAACCAGGTTTTGGAGGTCCATTGTTGATTAAGAGGTGAAATCTAGTCTTTTAAGGCTAAGCTATCTTAAAGATAAAAAGGGGATGTTACAGATAACATCACAGAAAGACATTGGGAACACTGGTATACATCAATGTGAAGGCTGTCACCTGGAAATCTAGTATGAATTAGGAGTAAAAGTAATAATAACTTGTATTTCCAATAAATTTAAGTGTGACCAATCTTTTATGTTGATAATGTTTGACCAATTCTTAAATAAATAACATAAGTAAATTAGCTTTACCATTATGTACTATGTAAGTAAATTTTGGATAAAAGTAAACATAAGTTAGATAAACCTAGACTAAACATATTGTGATCTTTAAGTTACCTAATTAAGATTTTATCTTGAAAAAATAAAGTTTATCTATATGATTTTAACAGATCATAACCAGTAGATGACAGTATATACCCAATAAAATTCTGAATTATCACATGTGTAAATTTTTACTTACCCTTAATAAATTAATTTATTACTTGTTTAAATATATTAACAGACCTGAGTTAGGGAGGAAAAAAAAGGTTAATCTTAGTCTTAGAATTAGCCTTTACTGAATTTAAATACTAGGTTTATCTAAGCAGTAAAATTATAACAAGTTAATTTTTAAACCAAAACTTTAGAGTATTTTTAACTGAGTTTTTAAATAACCAATAGTTGCTAAAGAACATTTTATGAATGTTAAAGCCTTTTGTCAGACCAAATGGCTTGAAAATCTCCATACAGATCCGCCTGTTTTTGCTTTTAGGGTGCTGAAATTGAAAAATGTTGTTATTTTAAGTTCATTTTAAAAGGCAATTTAGAGACAAACGTGATTTAGGATAGCCTGCTATTTTAGCTCGGCAGTAGATTACAAGCCATGTGGTCTGGAAACCTGTGAATTTTAAAAGGTGAAAGCACATTTAAAGGACTCCAAGATTGCCTAGGAGTTTTTAAATTAATTAATTGTGCACATATTTATTTAAAGATGTTTTTGGGTACCCATGTATTAGATTAAAAAATTAAATATCATGCTGGAGAGATGGCTCAGCAGTTAAGAGTGCCAACTTCTTTTGCAGAGGATCTGGGTTCGATTCCCAGCACCCACATCGCAGCTAATAACTGTCTTTAACTCCGGTTCCAGGGGAATTGATATGCAAGGAACAGTACAATTAAAACCCAATTTTGAATAAAAACCATAAGAAAAAGCACAATAAGATTTGAAGGTACATGATCTCTGTGTATTTTTAGGAGATTTGTTTGAGAAAAAACACATCTAATTAAATCCTTGGAAGCTTTGAAGTTTTTCAGGTGCACCCAGAATTTTAAACAAAAGGGAGTTAACACAGCAGCAACAGGCTCAGGGCATTCTGGGATTTGTAGTCTCCTGGCACCTGAAGGGGTGCACAGAATGGTCCAGCAGCATTTTGGTGTTTTACTTTTCCAGTCCTAAGTTTGCCTTTTAAACCCTTAGCCATATATTTTTAGTTGTTGCAATGAAGGGCAGGTGGCCGTGGCCGTTATGACCTGCCCTGTGGAGTTTTATTTTGAGTTATTCCCCCGCAACGCCCACCCATACAGAAATTGTCCCCAGAGCTGGCTGCAGGGCAAAGTGTTCCTCTTTCCTGACACCCACCCGATATAGTTGTGTTTTTTTTAACTTCCGGGTCCCCTGCTCCATCCCCAACCTGGGCAAATGCTGTCCCCCTTTTTACTGAGCTAGAATGAGCAGGCTGGTGCCCAGCCATCACTGGGAATGGCCTCAGTTCACTTGGTCTCAGAGTCTAGCTGGTGCGTGTGTGTGTGTGTGTGTGTGTGTGTGTGTGTGTGTGTGTGTGTGCGTGTGTGTTTATTTAGGATGGAAACGAGAGAAATGGTAGTGAATAGAAAGAACTTAAAGGCAGAAAGTTTTTACAGCTGCCTGACTCAGCAGGTGGGAATTTGATTAGGTTAGCCATACCCTCACGCTGGAAGGAACTGAAGTTAAAGGTTAGAACAAAGTAAAGAGCAAAAGACTGACAGCTTATCCTCCACAAGAAACTTGTGGGGATGGGCCCAGCCAGCCTACCCTAGCCCCCTTTTCCAGACAGAGGTGGTTCAACTTCCCTTCTCTGAATCCTCTGAAAATATTTATAAAACTGTGTCTCACTCAAGAGAGAAGTGGGGTTGAGATATAGCCCAGAGCTTAGAAGTGCATCTCACTTGATAGAGGGCGGAATTGGTTCAGTCCAACACAGGCAGATGCCCAAAAACCTTAGAAGCCTGCCTCACTCGAGAGAGGCATGGGGTTGTGGGGGACAACTGGACATGTGTGGATGCCCATGGATCATAGACCATACCCAAAGGCTTCACTCCACGTTGCAGTGCCAGTTGTAACCTTTCGATGTTCTTCCTCCCTTTGACCAGAGCTCGCAGTTTCCTGAGACTACAAGCTCCTGGATCACCCCAGCAGGCAGGTTAAAGACTGGGGTCTTAGCCCTGGTAGAGAGGGGGAGGGGAGGGAAGTGGAAGTACAAGCCAAATGAAAGAAAGAAAAGAAAGAAAGAAAGAAAGAAAGAGAGAGAGAGAGAGAGAGAGAGAGAGAGAAAGGAAGGAAGGAAGGAAGGAAGGAAGGAAGGAAGGAAGGAAGGAAGGAAGGAAGGACGGTAAGTGAAGGAAAAAGACAGAAAGAAAGAAAGAAAGAAAGAAAGAAAGAAAGAAAGAAAGAAAGAAAGAAAGAAAGAAAGAGAGAAAGAAAGAAAGAGAGACAGAAAGAAAGAAAGAAAGAAAGAAAGAAAGAAAGAAAGAAAGAAAGAAAGAAAGAAAGAAAGAAAGAAAGAAAGAAAAAGAAAGAAAGAAAGAAAGAAAGAAAGAAAGAAAGAAAGAAAGAAAGAAAGAAAGAAAGAAAGAAAGAAAGAAAGAGAGAACAAGAAGGGCAAACAAAGGACAGACTCAAAAACAAATTCGGGAGGAATTCCACGAAGGAATAACTCACCTTTAATTACTGTAATCCAGGATATTCATACTGCACTGACCGGGGGTTGGGGCATACAGGACTTTACACCATATGCTCCAGATCACTACAGGAATGTGACACTGATTTGCCCAAAGCATTAAGGACAGTGGTGCCAGGCAAGCAAGCAGGAAATCAGCAGAACTCCAGCCTCAGGGCTGGGGGTTGCCAGCTGACTTCCTAAGTGCTTTTGCCAAGCGGAATCCCCATGTAACTTCTTCAAATATCCAGTATCATGAAAGTTGTATGCTTTATATTTTAAACTAAGGTAAAGAGGAATATATAACTTGACTTCCTAGTAGTCTGCTGGTAATCTGTTATGTGCCCCCAGTAAGTGTTAAGTATCTTTGTTAGCTATATTAATTTCAAGGAACAAAGAATGGTAAAATTTCCTGTTTGCTCTCTGTCTAATCTGCCATCATTGTCCATTTTTATAGGTGGAATCCACTGTCCTAACATCAGTGCTCTTCAAGAGGTACGCAGCTGTAATGAACATCCTTGTACTGTGTACCACTGGCAGACTGGTCCCTGGGGCCAGTGCATTGAGGACACGTCCGTGTCATCCTTCAACACAACTACAAGTTGGAATGGAGAGGCCTCATGCTCTGTGGGCATGCAGACACGAAAAGTCATCTGTGTGCGAGTCAACGTGGGCCAAGTGGGACCTAAGAAGTAAGGGCTTTCGAATGTCAGTAGTAAATCCCATGGTCAGCCAAGCACAGGATTGACTCAGGCTTTGCTTGCTTGATGAAATGGATCCTTTTGATGCTTGTCATACCTGTGTCCTCAAGGGGAAGATTTGTTTGTTTTGAATGTCAGTTGCTGATAAGGCTGTAACTACTGCAGTCTTCTACCTGGGATTCATAAATTCTGTAGAAACCTTTCTATCTGGTACCCAATTCTGTTTTATTATGGTGCAGGCTGCTTTATTAAGCTAGTGAGGCAAAGCAAAAAGTACTTGCCCTAGGCCTGGCTGATCAATAATGACAGTATGCAGAGTCCTAACCATGGAGGTCATCCGTGACCTTCTATATATCCCTAGGCTGTGGAGGATGACAATCTATTTAATTGTGTAGTAGCCATCTATGATTTGCCTTCCATTTCTCCTACAAAATATTATAGCAAAGGTATAAGGCTAAACATATTTTTCAGTGGTAAAATGAGTAAGTCATTTACTTCCAACAGAGAGCCTTGGGATAGGATGAGGGTTATGACAAGTAGAAAACATCAGTTTCACATGATGGTTCAGAATACTATAATATCAGGTAAATGGCTTGCTAGGGGGAAGGACAAAGAATGAGAGAGTTGACATGTTACAGGTAACTTGTGAGATCTACAAACAAATCCAAGTAATGATATAAAGCATATAATCAGTTCATAGAGAAAAATAAATTTAAATATTATTCTTTTGAGGGGGCGACCTATTTTTTTTTTTTAGTATTAACTTCTAAGAAGTTCATATCACCTTGGCCATATGGAACACGGAAAGTAAAACCAATATGGTTTACATGAAGTAAATGTGGTCTCATATCTTCCAAATTATCAGCCAACTGTTCTAGTGTCTGCCCAAATAACATTGGCTTTGAAAGTCAATGTCAACTGAAGGAAAAATGTACTGACATAATCTCTCAATTAATGTTAGAAATTGCTGTGTTCCCTCAAGAATTCAAGGTACTTATTTTTTGCTTTTTTTTAAATTTTATTTATTTTTTATATGTATGAGTGTACTGTCTGCATGCAGGTTGTGCACCCGTGTCGTGCAATGCCATGGAGGTCAGAAGAGGGTGTCAGATCCCCCTGGGACTGGAGTCAAAGACGGTTCTCAGCCGCCATGTGGGTGCTGGGGATCGAACCCGGGTCCTCTGCAAAAGCAGTTGGCGCTCTTAACCGCTAGGCCATCTCTCCAGCCCTATTTTTTGCTTTTTTTTAACTCAGTTTTTTAATTTTATTTATTTTTGTGTGTGTATGAATGTACTGTCTGCATGTAGGTCTGTGCACCCGTGTCGTGCAATGCCGCGGATGTCAGAAGAGGGTCTCGGATTCCCCTGGAACTGGAGTTCTCCTGGAATTGGAGTTTCAGAAGGTTCTCAGCCGCCATGTGGGTGCTGGGGATCGAACCCGGGTCCTCTGCAAGAGCAGTCGGTGCTCTTAACCGCTAGGCTATCTCTCTAGCCCCATTAAACTCAGTTTTTTACACCCCCCCCCTTTACATCTCTCTCACCCCTATAAATGCCCCTTCTTCTCTAACTGTCCCTTTTCCAGACTCATGACTTTTGATTTTGTTATATGAAGTCTTCCAAAGAGATGAGAATAATTTATTTGATATATGAAAAACTCCAGAAGCATAAAAAAGAATCCCATCATGCAGTTTTATGTATCTAGTGTTCCACATACTAAATATATTTAGCTTCATGCTGTTGTTGTCATTTGAAATTCAAGCATATATTGGAAAATATGTTTTGCCAGGCATGGTGGCACATGCCATTAATCCCAGCACTCGGGAAGCAGAGGCAGGTGGATCTCTGAGTTCAAGGCCAGCCTGGTCTACAAATGTGAGCTCCAGGACAGCTGGGATTAAAGGAAGACCCTGTGTCAAAAAGATAAAAAACATATATGTTTCAAAGAGATTTGAATAGACTTAAAGGCCATTCTGCATTTTTCGTATGGTAACCCCAAACAATGTATTAATAGAGAGTACACTAAAGTCATAATGAATCTGACTCAGGAAATTAACTTTCAGTGTATTAAAATTCAATGTGATAGCAACAGCAGGAGTGAAAATCTCGTGTTCTGGAGGAGGTTAGTTCTCCCCAGGGTGAGAACAGGTACAGAAGTCCTCAATGGAGAAGGGCAGGATGAAAGATACTGTACTGATTTACAAAAGCCTCCTATCTGTTTGACATTTAATTGCCTTTCACAAGCTGCAACTTACACCTACTACATCATGGGTAAAGGATGCACAAGTAGAAGTCTCTCTGTGTGAATGAGCCTGCTAGATTCATGTCATGAAATCAATCAGTAGGAAAGATGTTCTGAAGCCGGACATCAGCCTGCCACAATAATCCTTCAGAAATTTACTATGCTTCTGCAGCTGTTTTCCAGTGATCTGAATACATCTGTGGATTTGTTAAATCACATTAATTTCTTTGCCCCTAAAATTCTAAAGGCACCGTGAGTTCAAAGGAAAATGTTATTGCCCTTCTCCCTAAATGATAGGTTAAATTCAATGAATGTTTTCCAATACCAGTTGTTTGAAATCAAAATGCAAATAGAAACCTTGTTTTAAACTCTTTTTAATAAAATAGATTACTGTACAATGGCAAGATCAATGTTATTGATCTTATCTATCCTTCCAAGTAACAAACTTCAACTCCTATCACATCTGTTTAATTTGACCTTGAATAAGATTGGGAGGAAAGAGGGAAATCAATTCCTTGATTTAAACCAGAAATGCTAAGTACAAACAGTCCAAGAGAGAAAAGAAACATGTTTACTGAACCAATTGCCTCACCAAAGGAAGTCTGAATTCATTTTATTGGATGTAATCTAGGCTGTATAATTTATCTTTGTTTGTTCACTTAATGACTATGTTGTTAGTAATTTTGCTCTCCACAGTTAGCCAAGTATCTTGCTGTGGCTATTTCTAAACTAAAAGAGTATGTGGAGGGTCAAATGATAACATTGTAAATTCCATTGATTTATTTAGGGCTACGTATTTGAAAAGCACACAGTTGAGTAATGACCTCCCATTGTTAACATTATAAAATTGCCTCATTGGTAAGAATTGCTTTCAATAGTAATTATTAACCAATAGCCCCATAGTCTACAGAGAGGCAAATGGGTTATAGGCGATATTTTGCTATATGAGGTTTCCTGGTTAAAATGCAACTTAGGTTATAATTGGAACATTTTAAAATGTAAATTGTAAAAACACATCAATTTCTATGATTCATACTTAAATATCTTTTCTGCCCATGATTTTGAAGACTCAGAGCAATTAAGAAATATATTTTATGCTCAACAAAGCAGGGAGATTATTAGTTTTTGAAATGTTGAATCTTAAGTATGTCAAATCCATTTCCAAATAAATTTGAGAGATTTTAAAATAAGAGAATATATCTTTACAATAGAAAAGATTAAAATGTATGAGAAAGAAGATCTAACACATAATTATAGGATAGTCAAAAATCAAGTGTTATAAAGAAACTAGGTGAAACAGTTAAATGTTACCACTCAAAGTTCAGTTCAAAAATGATTAATTTAGGGGCTGGAGAGATGGCCTAGTGGTTAAGAGCACCGAGTGCTCTTGCAGAGGACCTGGGTTTGATCCCCAGCACCCACATGGCGGCTGAGAACTGTCTGTAACTCCAATCCCAGGAGAACTCCAGTTCCAGGGGAATCCGAGACCCTCTTCTGACCTCCGCGGCATTGCACGACACAGGTGCACAAACCTACATGCAGATAGTACATTCATACAAATAAATAAATAAATAAATAAATAAATAAATAAATAAATAAATAAATAAATAAAAATTTTAAAATATGATTAATTTATTTAATGAAAGATCAATCTTGCCCTACAAAACATGGATTTTATGGTATATTTTTAATCTGCTTTGTTCTTGATTTTCCAATTCATTGTTGATCTACTTTAAAAGTATGCAATAACATAAAATGTCAAAATATTTTTAAATATCATAATTTAAACTAAGGACAAAAATGGAAGTAAAAATAGATACACCAAATGAAACCGGGAGAAAAAAATTATTGGGACAGCAAGAAATTCTGAAGGCCTCTGTTCAGGACCCAGAACTCATGGTGGAAGGAAAAAAAACAGATCCTGAAAATTATTACGTGTCTTCTCATACATATGTCATATACACATGATAGATAATAATTATTATTAAAATGGAAAATTATTCATCAACATAGTTTATATTTTTTCTTATTTTTCTACTACTATGAAATATTTACCTACTCATACAATAGTCACTTTAAAAAAATATTTTATTTAGTATTTTTTATGTATATGAGTATGTTGTCTGCTGTATGTAAGATGTGTCCTGAAATGTAGAGGTCAGAAGAGGGAATCAGACCCCCTGAAACTGGAGTCACAGATAATTATTTGCCACCATGTCTTTGCTGGGAATGGAACTCTGGTCCTCTGCAAGAGCAGCTAGTGCTCTTAACCACTGAGACATCTCTACAGCCCACTATATTCACTTTTGAACAGACGTATTATAAAAATAATATACTTCATTATAATTATAGTTAATGCTGTAAGCATTTTCTTAAAAATTAAAATCAGACTAACAATATAAAAAATAGACCAATACCTTATTTAGTCAGACAAAGACATAGAAGTAAGCCTTTGGTAATTTGAATCTCCATAAAATTTCTTATAATGTATATTAGACAGCATGCATATTTAGTAAGGGAGAGAGTATTAAAAGGGAAGAAATATGTGTTACATTTTCTTATCGAGAACATTAGTGTTATCATTACATCTACACATTTGCATGAAAATCATTGTCCAGGTACAAGTTGAAAGAACTGATTTCTGGATGGTACTTTATATTTGCACACTCTGGGAAGCACAATAATACAGACATGACTTTCACAACTTTAGCAATGAAAATGCTAACAAAATTAGGATACTTGGTTTTCTGGCCTGCTAAAGTTCTTTTGCTGAATAGTTCTTTTGCTTTTTCTAGGTGCCCTGAAAGCCTTCGGCCTGAAACAGTGAGGCCTTGCCTGCTTCCTTGTAGGAAGGACTGCATTGTGACCCCATACAGTGACTGGACACCGTGTCCTTCTTCCTGCAGAGAAGGTATGATGTGCAGTGTTCTGAAGGCTTTTCACCCGGAAAATTCATTGATCAACACTTATGAAGTCCTGCTGTGCAATGTTAGTGATTCTTGCACAGGGCCATGTGATTGATCCTGTTTCTGCAAGATGCCATATTGTAACAGAAAATATTCATTCCCAGGAGAGCAGTGCATGCTAACCCCCTACCCCACCCCTCAACCTTTGGTTTGAGACAGGCCAAGGAGCAGACTCTCCAAAAAACTCAATTTAGAGGAGACTAGAAAGTTTAATGGGCTTTCCTAACAGGGCAAATGGGGGAAATCATCACTTACAGGGTCCTTTTGGCATGTCCCCCATGTTCCCAGGCTGTGACCACCCAGAGTTCCACACAACAGGGGCCTGCAGGAGAGAGAGAAAGCCAGGACCCACCAGCACTCTCACCTTAAGAGCCCTTGGCCCCTCCCCCTCACCCCTCTCGGAGCTGGCTAGTTGGGAAGGTTCTCTAAGATGTCTTATATCTGATGGCCAGGGCCAGTATGTTCAAAAGAAAGTCTAATCTATGCTACACATATTATTTTGGTTTCTCACTAGAAATAACATTTTTTTTCTTTCTTAATTTTTTTATTGAGCTTTTGTATGTCTCATACATTTCTTAATCCAAATTAGACCCCTTCTCCCACTCATACCCCCCCATCAGAACTCATGCATTCTGCAAGCCTTCTGAATTTTAAAAAGAGTTCCCAGTGATCTCAGTATGTATGTATCCTAACTTGATTACCAGCCAGAATTAGCATGAGACTAGGTTCACTACAGATTCAATTATGTGGCCCAAGAATGGGAGTAAAGCAAAGAGAACAATGTCCAAATTGTCTCCCTGGCAGCCCTCAATGTGCCCTGGAGCATTATCAAGATGAGTATTTGTTCCCAGCTCAGTTTCATTTTGCTTTTATGACTTTCAGAACTTTTTATTATCATGGAAAATATCCTGACAGTTCTTTCCCTTCTCTTCAGGACATGGTCTCTTAGCACTCCTGCTACAAGATGACCGCACTCCTTGCCTGGTTTATTATCATGGAAAATGTCCTGACAGTTCTTTCCCTTCTCTTCAGGACATGGTCTCTTAGCACTTCTGCTAGGAGATGACCACACTCCTTGCCTGGTTTATTATCATGGAAGACGTCCTGACAGTTCTTTCCTTTTTCTTCAGGACATGGTTGGTCTCTTAGCATTCCTGCTAGGAGATGACCACACTCCTTGCCTGGTTTAGACAAAACTCAGCAAATGATCTTTCAGTGTGACAGATGACATTATCTCCTGTTTCTATTTTCTCTCCTTATATATAAAAAAGTGTTTTCTATATTGTCCTTTTGCTTTTCTCATGTTTATGCTTCTTGATTCCCATTAGTGATATTCAACTCAGAGTTAACTTCTAGCTTAATATTAGTTCAACTTGAAATATTGTATTTAAAACCACTAATAGTAAACATTTCATTTTTATTGTTTTTGCAATTTTAAAAAATTTTTTTATTAATTTTATTTATTTCTGTATATGTATGAATGTACTGTCTGCATGCAGGTTTGTGCACCCGTGTCATGCAATGCCGCGGAGGTCAGAAGAGGGTCTTGGATTCCCCTGGAACTGGAGTTCTCCTGGAATTGGAGTTTCAGACGGTTCTCGGCCGCCATGTGGGTGCTGGGGATCAAACCCGGGTCCTCTGTAAGAACGGTCGGTGCTCTTAACCGCTACGCCATCTCTCCAGCCCCTGTTTTTGCAATTTTTATTGTACATAGCTGAAACATAAGTTTAGGGGTACTGTTTCTGTTTATGTATGTGTCAGGGTCTGAGCCTGTAGACCAGGCTAACTTAAAACTTGCGATCTTCCTCCTTGGTCTAAATTTATAAGTATACATGACCATGCCTGGCATTATTTTTCTGTTTTATGAGGTACTATTGAAACAGCAAATAAAACTAAACAGAAAATAGAACAAGAATAGATCTCTTTTCAATTTTAAATATTATTAAGACAGGGTCTCCCAGTAGCCCCAGATGGCCTAGAACTCACTATGTAGAGCAGGCTGGCCTCTATCTCACAGAGGTCTGTCCTGCCTCTACCTCCTAAGAGCTGGGACTAAACTCTTTTAAAGCTCTTGGTAGCTTTGGTCAGGATAGGATTAATTAACATTAGATTTATTTATTTATTTATTTATTTTTTTTGTGAGACTTGAAAAGCTAGCCTGGCATTCACTAGGTAGCAGAGCATGACCTTCATTTTGATTCTGCTGGCTCCATCTGTCAAGTGCTAGATTCATAGCTATGTGCTGCTATGCTTTTTTTTTTTTTTTCCTTTTTTTCATGTGCTACTGGAGATCAAACATACAGCCTTGTGCATGTTAGGCAAGCCACTCTATCAACTGAGCTACATTCTCACTCTACATTAGCTTCTTAAACAATGTTAATGATGGGGCTGGAGAGATAGCTCACCAGTTAAAAGCAGAGGCTGTTCTTGCAGAGGAACCAGGTTTAGTTTCCAGCATCCACATGACAAGTAACAACCATCCATAACTCCAGTTACAGGAAACCCAGTACCCTCTTCTGACCTCCACAGGCAATACATGGAGGCAATACACTCCTAAAAATGCAATAAAAATAAAAAATAAATAAATTAAATAAATAATAATAGTGGGTCAATAAATATTCATTGAATTTTAAACAAAAGAAAAATATTAATGCATAAATTTACTAAAGAACAATGTTATCTGATAGTATCTAGATTTTAGCTTTTTCTATTATTTTCTGAAAAGTCACTTAAAAGATATTCTTTAATTCATCACAATCACATACCATACTTTCCTATAGGCTATGATCTCTGAAATAATTGTTTCTTATTCATCACTTCAATGGAAAAAGTTCTCAATACATGTACTTTGAAATGTTGGTCCTGAGGTTTTTTTTTAAATGTGAGATTTTATAGTAGCATAAAATACAATCAGTTATTAAAATTCCAAAATATGTTACAGTTATAACCAAATAACTAATAATATAGTAAAATTTTAAAGTGAAATGTTTAAAGTGATTTAAAAAAAACTTCCTTTTTCATTTATTGGCTATTTTTTTGTTTTGTCTACAGGATTTTAATAAAAGTTAACATAAGGTAGAATGTTTAAAAGAAATAAAAGTAAAAAGTAAAGAAATTCCCACTATGCTATTTCTAGAGGAGTCATTCATAAAAATAGTGAACTAGGTAAAGTTTTATCGGTTCTTAAGTCATATATTTGAAAATAATTTAAAACATTGGTCAGATCAGACCTAACACCTTGCTGATACTTGGCAGATACACTACCACTGAGCTTTAACCCTATGAGTTGTTAAAAATGTATTAGTTATACATTATATGTGTCTGAAAAAAAGTTAAAAATGAGAAGAAACAATGTCTTATTTATAGAAATTCCATAATAAAAGATAATAGAGTATTTTAATTTGTGATTTCTGTAGTAAAAAACTCTGACCATTATTAAAGTATAAAAGTTACACAGCCAGGCATGGTGGCACACGCCTTTAATCTTAACACTTGGGAAGCAGAGGCAGGGGAATCTCTGTGAGTTCAAGGCCAGCCTGGTCTACAGAGTGAGTTCCAGGACAGCCAGAGCTACAGGGAGACCCTGCCTCAAAAAGACCAAAATAAAATAAAATAAAATAATAAAATAAAATCAGGTTACACAAAACCTGTGATGACTAATGACTTATATAAGACACTTAAAACTCCCTTTTAGGGAAAATGTGAATTCCTAAACATATTTTGGAATTAACATGCAGTTTATTCCCAGAGGTCATAATTTTGATGCATATGTGATGATTAGATAGGCATTTGTTGGAGCAATACAAAGGGGAGGAAAACAGCAACATAAAGACTAGGTTAAAGAACTGAATGATCTGGTTGAACTCTGCCCCAAACAACAAGCCTATACAGGGAAAAACATTGGAAAGGCTGAGAGAAAGATGCAAGACATGTATGACAGAAGACATGAACAGGGGTGGGATGGGGGCAGGGAGAGGGGAATGTGTCTAAATTGGACTGAAAGATAATGAATGAAATACACAATTCATCAATAAAAATATTAAAATCGAAAAAAAAAAAACTTTCAGTAGATAAATTCCAGAATAAACAGATAATGAGTGCTATGCAGGTGTTAACTATTATTTATGTGTGCATGTATACATAAGTATTTGCTGAATTACTTATTCAGTACTGTTCAGAGCTAGCAGTAAATGGTCTCAGAGAGAAAAAACAGCCCTGGATTCAAGGAAGCTTCTAATTTCATTTAAAATTTCATAGACTGGAATATACAAATGTTACATGATTCACCAAGACTTAATGGTCCAACAGAAAGAGCTCCAGGGAGCAAAAGGAAAACTCATTGTAGACACAAACAGCAGGGGAATCTTATTGAAATGGATGGAGAAGAGATCTTATTGAAAGAGACACCACACAAATTCCAAGTGAGGATCAGAGGAGTGAGGAAAGCCTTGGATGATCAAGATGAAAGGGCGGTTTGGGAACAGAGAATCCACCAGGACCCAGTGTGTGTGTGTGTGTGTGTGTGTGTGTGTGTGTGTGTGTGTATGTGTGTGTGTGTGTGTATGTGTGTGTGTATATATGTGTAGAGTAGTGGAGTGAAGATGTAAGAAACAATGGAGGCAAGCTACTAAAGAGTAATTTGAACTTACCCTGATGTAAGGCAAGTCATAGTTTAGGAACATAAATAATGAATAGTGTCTTTCATGATTAAATGGAAAACATGGACGGACGCTGATTCAGCAGATCTGTTTGGATACCTCCCTTGACCACTTAGTGGTCAGATTGTTTTAAGTTAAGAACTTATGCAAGGGTTTTGCCTGACTGAGATTACCTGAGTCTTGTGCATGCTGCTACCACTGCTGTAAGTCATATAAGCAAGTTCCCAGATGCCTGGAAGAATGTGTTTCCCTATGTTCACACACCAACCTTGCATCTTACAATATTTCCACCTCCTCTTCCACAATGGTCCCTGAGCCATGAGAGGGTGAGGTTTAATAGAAGAATCCTATCCAAGGATACACTCTCTACAGTATCTTTCTCTACACTTTGGCTAGTCGCTGTCTTCTGTGTGTGGGTCCCAACCTTAGCCAAAGAACTATTGGCAGCTGATAACTTCTTGGTGACAGAAAGTTGATCATCTTTAAGGGAGGGACTCTAGACAGACTGACTAGAGCCCAGTGGATGAACTTGCACGGAGGGAGCACACACTCCATGATACAGCCCAGATAGTACAACAATGGAACAATGGCAGTCCATATTCCGACGAGGCTGAAATACCCTTAGCTGCTTAGTCCATAAGCTGGGTATCTCAGCAGTCCTCAGTCCACATTGGAAGGTTAAAAAACTGTGTCTCATGTCCGTGAGGAGTGCCCAAAGCAGTGGCAGCCACAGAGCAGATGCACCTGCCTTTAAGAATTGAAGACAGGCCAAACATCTGTGCTCTCTCTTTTTTCATTTTGTATTTTTACTAAGATCTCAAGTTCTATGTCTGCAGTACAGTTTCTCTGTTCTTACTGATTATTTCTGGTTGTGCTTTCCTTTTGGATGCTTAAGGACACACAGTTAGCCCAGATTTACCAAGGTTTTTGTTTTCTTGAGGTGGGTTGAGGATCTGGTCCTCAGGGATCTCTCAGGGGGTTTTTTGTGGGGGGGCGGTTAGGAGGGTGGGAGCCCCTTGCTCCTTTCAGCTCCTCATCCACCAGTTCCATCCACTCGAGGACAGAATCAGGTCTTGCTAGACCAGGCTTCCTTTTCTGAAGCATGAGCAGACTTTCCTCCTTATAGACTGTACACTGGCTGAAATCCCATTAGAGGCTCTCCAAGACATCCCTGAACAGGAAGACTGGTGACCCATCTCTGCAGGACTACCTGCAACTCCAATTCCAGAGGATCTAAGACCAGCCAGTCTCACAGACACCTGTATGCACATAAACTCATGCATGCATGTGTACATACATATATATATATTTTTTTAAATAGCAGTCATTCGTTTTTCATTCTATACTGATTTTCAGATAACTACAATATGTGAAGCCAAGCATAATTCCGAATGTAAGATATCAACATTCCACAAGCTTTCCTGAAGCTTACATTCTAGTGGTATGAGATAGGTGGGACATTTAAATGATTTTTCTAATCCCTTAATGTGTGTAAAGAAAGGACAACTACTGCGCATGAGGATCAGGAGAAGATGGGGGTTAAAGAAGTAGCATCACTTTGGGGAATAAAAAAACGAACAGGTGGCTAATATATACTATAATTTTGAGGTAATATCAAGTACTCATTTAGCTGTGTTCTTAAAAAGGAGCTACTCAATACAGATGCCATGTTTTTTTTTTTTTAATCTGCACCTGAATCTGCAAAAAGTATAAGAAAATAGTGTTTAACAAGATCAAGAATTTCCCAAGACAGAGCAGACAATATCCCTTAACATTACTAATAATGGAGGGTGGGGTCTAATTGGAGTTGAGATGGAAGTGAGGTTTCAAAAAATGACAGCAGACAGCAAGAAAGTGATAACCAAGTAAAGGGAAGTCTTTTGTTATATCTGCAGAATTTTAACAAGATGAAAATTTAGACAAACTGCCAAGTTAATTGCCCAGTAAGTAAAGCATTTGAAGACAAAGTACACAGTTACTGATTATCATAACAACGTGGTCTGAACAGAAGACTGGAGACATGATAAAAGGCCATGGGATGAGGAAAGGTATCAGAATTTTGAATCTACCATCAAGTAGAATAAATATGTGGTTACCAAAGAATGAAAATGGTGACAAAAGGAGGAAGAGAGAGGACCACAGTGAAGGGTGTGCAAAGGTAGCTAATTAATGAAGAGTTTCAAGTTTATTGCTACAAGGTAGATAGTAAGGATAATGTCAGGAGTTTTAAAAAGCTTGAGATTCTTTAAGGTATAAATAAGGAAGGGAAAGGAATGAGAAATAGCTCAATGGACCTAAGTAGCATCTGTCAAAAAAGTAAAGAGAATTCCATGAAGAAATTAAAGATGAGAGAACACTGGTTCCAGAGGATGCTTCAGAAGGTGGAGAGGAATGAGCAATTGCAACAGGTTGTGTGGGTACTATGAAACAAGGTGATGATGAAGGATGACTGGTAGCTGGGGAGGACTTATTTCTTGTTGGTAAGTGACAAACGTGAAGTATAATTAGTTCAGTTGTTTTGGCCTCTTGGATACATGTAGTTGACTGTTGTAAGTTAAAATGTAGGATGGCATTGGGTAACTGTTCTCTCCTAGAGATCCTGAATTGGGTGCAGACTAAGTGTAGTAATCCTAGCTCAGGAATCTCTTCACATGGAGTCAAGAAACTTTGAAAACTGAGATTCTCCTTCACTCATCTAGACATGAAAAAGGCTCTCCCTAGCTTCCTAGAACAAAAAGATTTTCAGAAATTCTAAACACAGACACTTAGAATTAAAGGAATAACTCCAAATGTATTGAACAAATTAAAAAGAGTGTGGTAACAGAATGACAAGAATGAAAGATAATCTGTGCTCTCCGAGAAGTCTTTTCTGCTTCCCTGTAGACTGAGCAGGAGGAGATGGTACGATAACAGAATGCTGGCCTTTTGTGTGGTGAAGAAAATGAAAAATTGGCATGAGGTTAATTTTTCCATTATTTAACCATAAGAAATGGTAATACTCCAAATCCCACTATAATTGCACTGGCTTTTATACGAAATTAAAGAATGCTAAGCAATATTTAATGTTCAACAAGAGAAAATGACAACAAATAATTTAAGAATATAACACATCTTTTTAATTTAATTCTTTAGGTAAAGCCCACGTTTGGATAGGTTTTTTTTTTTTTTTTTTTTTTTTTTGCTCTTATTGACTTTTATTTTATCTCATTAGATCCCCCTCCCCTCTATATCTTCCATGACAATTTCGGCAATGTGTGTGTTTTGTGTGGTGGTGTGGTGTGTGTGTTGTGTGTGTGTGTAGAGCCAAAGTTGTGTCCTCAAATGCCCTTTGCTGTGGATCCTTCACTGGAGCCTAGTCAACCTACCAAGAGTCTCACCCTTAAATGAGACTGACTCTTCCCCTTCTGGTAGCCACTGGTTTCTAACAGTTCCTTGGGTAGGGATGAGCTTTCTCGCCCACTTCCCCACATTTATTCTGGGATTTTGTCTGGCTTGAGCTTACATGGGATTTGAGAACGCTGTCACCATTGCTGTGAGTGAGTTCATATGAGCAACTGCCCAGATGTCTAGAAAGCCCTGTTTCCCTGAGGTCCTCCACCAGCTCTGGCTCTTAACATCTTTCAGGCCCTCTTCTGCAAAGACCCTTGAGCCTTGGAGGCACAACTTTGATATAGGTCCTGTTCAGGGACAAGAAGTCGGAAGTCTCTTAGTCTCTGCATGTTGGTCAGTTCTGAGTTTTTATGCTAATCACAATCTACTGCATAAAGAAGATTCTCTCATGATAATTTAAAGATTCATTAATCTATGGGTATAACAGTGTCATTAGGAGTCAGTCACTATATCTATCAGAATATTAGTACCTAGTTTTATTTATTTTTTATTGATGCTTTGTGTATTTCATACATCATTTTCACCTTCAGTTCAGGCAATATATTCCCTTCCCTTCCCCCCACCCCACCCACCCCATCCCAGATCATGCAGCCACTTTGCATCTTTCTCTGTTCTTGGTTTTGGTTTGTTTCATTTTTAACAATAAGTGATTTTGTGGTACAAGCATCCTCATGTAAAACCATTTGCAAGCAGCTGTGCCCAAACCCACACAGCTCATGAGTCTCACCATCCAGCAGGGGGGCTTGTATGTTCAATCAAGTTGATCAAATGAGTATCCAGCTATATTGTTGGAGTTTCACCATTCACCCCAACTAGCCCTTACATTTCATGTGCCCCCTCTTCTGCAGATTGTTTCCCTAGGTTTAGAAAAGGGGCACAGGTGGATGGAAGCAAAACAAGTCTACTTTTCTGGAGTTGTTGTCTTGGTCTCAGTCAATTCTGGCTTTTGTTTCTTTCATGGGCTGCCAGTTGTCCAGGCATAACCTTTTACTACTATTAAAAGCACATGCATAGATATATAGGTATTTAAACAGTATATATTAGCCTTTCAATCTATAATGAAGCACACGAATTAGATATATAGTGTTTAAACAGTACTAATTTTATGGTAGGTTACTTGGTATAAGACACAGATGTTTGGATGGATGTTAATTCAGATTACATTTTCTTCTGTGTAATTATGGGTTTAACATCTCCTAACCATTAGAGGATGTAAGCTTTTGGCATCAGTTGGGTTATTCTCCAAGGAGAGACTAATAGCATTCAGAATTAGATTTGGGATATACAGACCTATGGCTGCCACTGCTGCACAGTATTTCAGGCGGTGAGGTGTAGCTGGTGCTGATGGAGGAGTCTTGCTTGACTCAAGGAGACCTATATTTGCTTTATTGATTTAGTTGGCCTTTGGTACCACTCTCTGGCATTCCAGAGACCATCATGTATACTTGCAGTGTGGTCTCCAACATCTTTCCCATGTTTTTATCAGGTCTTCAATAGCAGGGCCTTATCGCCTTCTTCCTGCAGATATCCCAGTTTGGAGCAAGGAGCCTTTACCTTTTGTGGGGGTTTTGGATCCCCTGGCCAACATCTCCTTGGTAGAATAATCCATTGTTGATGTCAGAGCTCCTGTATTAATATATTTTGCTTAAGTGTATAGCTTAAGGAGACTTTAGCATTGTATTTGGTTCTGAATAGAGAATAATCCTTTTCACAGTTTCTATGTCCATTAGTCAATTAAAATTTTATAAGAGTGTAGCTATCCTCTGGGCTGGGATGATGGCACACAACTTTAATCCCAGCACTGGAAGGCAGAAGCAGATCAATGAGACCAAAATCAACTACATAGTGAGTTCAAGGCCAGCTGGGGCTGGGGCTGGAGGGGGACCTTGTCCAAAAATAAATAGAAAAAATTAATAAATAAATAAATAAGAAAGAAAAATGTATATATACATTCTTCTTTATAAAAAAATCAGTTTAAAGAGGTAAAATTAAAGTGTAGAATTGCAGAAAATGGAACAGGTTTCCAGGAAAAATAAAAAAGAGGTATTTGAAATGCTATTCATTTTTTTCTCATGGTATGCCTTGAAAAACAAAATCAATGTAATAAAAGATCAATATTGAGTAGCGGATAGTTGGATCCTCAAAATAGTTTGCACTCATTCACTTTCAAAAATTCATTCATAACTTTTGACAAAGGGAACTTTAAAATAGAAATAATCTATGGATATAACTTAATTTAATTTGTAAAAAATAAATTCTTATGATCAATAATATATTAAATGCTTGAATTCTGTTTGTTCCTTTTTCCCCCCTCATTGAATTGATTGCCTTGAGAGCTAGCCAGAAAGTTGCAGACAGTATTCTTCCCCCCTCCCTTGAATCAATCATAGACTAAAATTATTCCAAAGACCTAAAAGCTGCCTTCACATTTTGCTTCTTGCTTACAGCATTTCCCTTTCAAATTCCCATTACTATGCTGCTCCATCCTGCTACACATCCTGTGTCCAGCTTGACAAATCAGTTTTACCTACTCTTTAACTCCTTTAATCAAGCAGTTCCTCTGGTGAATGTCCTAAGATATCTGAAAAGTGATGAAACTGTGTTATAGATTCTGCATCTTCCAAACCTGGGTAACTTACAATCACATAGGTTTCTGTATATATAATAGAGATAGAATTTACTATTATATCCTGTATAAGGATTTCTAGGTAAAAATACAATAAGCAAATACCTTTATATTTTTTTTACCTGTGATGTTATCTTGCATTGTTTTATTATTATTATTTTTTATTTTTAAGGGATTCTACAATATAATAACACAGTTGTTTGCAGATAACATTGTTACTCAGTTTGCCATACAATTAGGTAATTGGTGCATTTTGCAAGTATCTATGTCCAAATTTTGAACAACCCAAGGTTCCCATAGTCCAGTTGGAGAAGCTTGTTTGCACAGGCATGTTGATCAATTAGGAGTCCAGACTATATTGCTGTAGTCTCATGATTCACTCCTATCTCTCTGCAGCCCTTACATTCTACCACACCTCCTCTTCCGCAATTTGTTCCCTAGGCTTTGGGAAAGGGGCACAAGTGGGTGAGAAGAAAACAGTCTACTTTCTTTGGAGTTGTCATTTTGGACTCTAGTCTGTTCTGGTTGTTTCCCTTCATGGGTTGACAGATTATCCAGTGATACCTTTTTAGTCATACTAAGAAAGCACAAGCAATTGGATGTACAGGCATTTAAGCAGTACTAATTATTATGGCAAGCTAAGCTGTGAGCATAGGCACAGATGCTTGGATGGTATGCTAATCCACAAACTGTGGTTTCTCAAATACCTTTATATTTTACATGCTCATTATTTCCAATTGAAACAGATGATAGCTTTTTTTATTAATCCTCAATGTACAAATTTAGTTCCCAAGTACTTATTACTTTCAGAGAATTGATAGAAACAAATACAGCATGCTAATATTCTAGTTGAGAAAATGTGAAATAAATGTATTTGCTCATTCAGTGAATATTAACTGAAGAATTCTTATGTGTGGGCACTGTTGTGGATGTTCAAAGACAAATATTAATGGCAACTCTATACGTACATCAATCACACTTAATAAATTGGCCATAAATACTGTGACTATGTCAAATAATAACTATGTCAAATTTCACTAACTGTGAAATATGTCAAATTCTGAGTTTACTGCCAAAAATTGTCAGTGGATAAACTTCCATGCCCTCCCTTTGGATGCTGTAGTTGAAGCTCTATACCCTGGTTGAGTTCCAAAGTGAACACATAAGAAAGATCCTACCTATAGTTTGAGAAGAAACAGACCTCCCAGTAGTATAGAAACATGGATGTCCTTAAACTTCCTGTGTAACCATATTAAACTTCCTATTAGGTTGCTAAAGCTTGGAAGGGTTCCAATCCAATCGGGACACAGCCCCTACCCTGTGGGCTGTATAAGGTGAAGGGGTTTGAATTTCATATAAGAATAAATGGATTGCCATGGTGCAGTCCTTTAAGGAAATAAAAAGTAGCTATATTCTATCTAGAGTGTGAATTTATAGAGTGTAAATTAAAAGATACTAGAAGAATATTTCAGACTTGTCTTTCAGGTAACACATCTGTGTTCCAAAGTAGAAAACTAGGCAGACATTGGAATAGCCAAATTGGAAAACTCTTGGCTATGTACAGGTTGACATCTACATAGTTAAGGCTTAGGAGTTTTGGTCGACATGGTGCCGTTGCTACTGAACTCATTGTCACCTCCAATCCCCTGTTCCCTGGTCTTAATCCTGTGTCTAATTTCTATCTGGGATTTGAGAAGGGTTGAAGAGTGATTGCCTCTAAATTTTTTAATACTTGGAAAACAAAGGCCCATTTCTGGGTCTTCTTTCCCCTAAAAAGTAAGAGAGAGAAAGAAACAGAGGGAAGGAAGGTAGGGAGAAAGGAGAGAGGGGAAATGAAGGAGAAAAGAAAGAAATCATGTTCCAAATGTTCAATAAATCATGCGATGTTCAGTAGGTCTGCATATCCTTTTGTTTATTTTTAATTTTTCTTGAAGTTTTGTGCATTTCATACAACATTTCTTCATCACATTTAGCCCCATTCCCCCTCCCTTGCCCCCCCACCAGAGCTCATGCATTCTGCCATACATGTCTTATATCTTTTTCTTAGTCTTGTTTTTTTTAAATTTTTCAAAGCTGAAGTTTACTAGTTTGGGCAGAAGTTTACTGTTTCAGCATATTCTTTTTAAAAGAGTAGATCATAAACACATGGAGAATGATAAAATTCTTTTTAAAAGAGTAGATCATATACATGGAAAATGATAAAATATTAGGAACTTGTAGAACAGTAAACCAAGCTATTGAATAGAGAGTGGGTGAAGGGGGAGGAAGAGAATGATCAGAAGAGAAAATCAAAGCCACGACATGCTCCTGCAATTGAGAAAAAATTAGCTCTGAGATTCTGGTGACTAAAATGAAAAATAGAAGCATAGTGGATTCTGAAAAAAGTGTCAAGGGAAACAAACTTTCCTAGCTCTGAATTATTAGAGAAATTTATCACTTGGGCTTTAACCTAGAAGTCATTTGAACAATATAATAAATAGAGATGCACTGATAACTTATTGAATTTCTATTGGCTTGTCTTAGATCTCCTCTAGATAAATTATATTAAATGTGGAAAAGTTGGAACTGACATTCAAAATAATAGTTACGACAAACAGACCAAACAATATTTCCAAATACTTCAGTTCTCTGTTGCCAATACCTCCAGCCCCAAATTCCCTACTCCATTACCTACAGTGTTCCAATTATTCATTAACATAATTAATATAATTATAAACAGTACCACATTCTCCCCACAATGGGAATAATACTAACAAGTTTACAATAATCCAGAATCTTAAATCAGGAAAAGGTACATAAAGCTGTCTGTTGAGTCAATTCTTTGCTCTTCTTTCTTTTCTCTAGCTCTTAATCACAAGCCCCTGAATGTTTTTTAAAACAGAATCACAAACCCTACTCTAAATGATGATTTAAAAACTTAATATAGTCTGCTCTTATTACTGCTGTTTTTAAAGAGATTGTCTGGCACAGTCATTCAGAAATCACTATTTTTTTTTTTTTTTGTAGTTTTGAGACAGGGTCTCCCTTTAGTCCCAGCTGGCCTGGAGCTCACTATGTAGAGCAGGCTGGCCTTGAACTCACAGAGATCCGCCTGCCTGTGCCTCCCCAGTGCTGGGATCAAAGACATGTGCCACAATACCCGGCCTAAGACAGTTCTTAGCTGCCATGTGGGTGCTGGGAATCGAACCCGGGTCCTCAGCAAGAGCAGTCCGTGCTCTTAACTGCTGAGCCATCTCTCCAGCCTCAATTATTGCTATTTTTGACTGCTTCTCTAAACAATCTGCCTCTAGAAAACTACCTTCATTTCCATCCCTCCTTACAGCAATGATGTTTAGAGTGTGACCTGAATTGAAGATCTTGGGCTGCTTAACATGAATAATAAAGAGCTGGAATAATTTACAAGTTATGCATTTCAAATTAAGTGAATAACACAGAAATAAAATTTCACATTATAAAATTGAATGTATCCTCCTAAGGAAGATTCATGACAAGTATATGAGTCCCACATGGCAAGCGTGGCTACATAAGATGGCACAAAAATAAACTTAAGGTAGATAGAAAGGATTTAATTAGATCTGTCATATTTCTCAAGGGGAAGGAAATATACAAAAGAGCAATTACTTTGTAACTGCATATGAAAAAGACCAGGTAACTGTGGAGCTATTTTCTTCATTCTTTACATTTTAAAATATAAATGGATTGTGTTTTCAGTATGAGTGGTCTTTGGACGATTTAGCAAATGATTAGATGTAATAAAGCCTCTCATTCCGAGATGTCAGAGCACGTGTCCCCAGAGGCAGTGAAATTTCTTCACACCAACTGGTACTTAAAGATTCTTTTATCAGTGCAAAGTGCAGAAGTTTAAAAGCTGCTTAATTGCAGGAGAATCTGGAGTCAGGAAGCAGTCTCGGTATCGGGTCATCATTCAGCTGCCAGCCAATGGAGGCAGAGATTGCACCGATCCTCTCTATGAAGAGAAGGCCTGCGAGTCCCCTCCTGTGTGCCAAAGCTACAGGTAACCACAGGACAAGCCATGCAAGCGGTGCACTGATAATGCTTCCCAAGCACATTCTTGCAAGCAGTGAGGATATGAAGATAATACTGTTCCTTCTTCAAGAGAGCTGCTCTGCTTCAGATGTTACTTCCCAGGAGGCCCGTAGTTGTGACAATTTCTTAGCTGGGTTATTAGCTCTGGTATTTGGACAGAATGCCTTACGTTGATATCAACTAAAAGAAATGCAGAAAAGACTTAATAATTATTAAAAACATGAACACAGGAAGCTATTTCTTTTTCACTTAAAGGAATAGCCAAGCATTTCTCCCCCGGGCCTGGAGAGCACCTGTTTCTTATAATGTGGGCATTCTGGCTCAGGAAATGGCATTACCGACTCTCAATGTTAGTAAGATGTTCATCCACTAGGGCCTTGAAAAAACCTGAAATCACTAAAGCTTTAGATCATCTGGGTAATTCATCACAGAAACTTGGCATCCTTGCCATTAAGACTGTAGGTTTCTCGTTGACACTAGACGTATTTCTAATTGCAGTCCTGACAACAAATGAGATACAATGATACTGATTAATGAAATGTGTAATCACAAAATAAGTGGAAGTTGGTGTTAAATTTGCCATCTTAGTACATGTATCTTTTATTCTTAGATGACAAATACCATAACTATATGTTTATACCATGAATATTATCTGCTATTAACTCACAGGTATTTATTTTGAAATTTGCTTTTGTTAAAGGATATTATAATTTCAGTCCCTGAATTACTTTGCAGTGATGTTCAGAACATTGAACAGAAATCTTACGACCTGACCTAGTTCACTAGTGGAAAACAACAATTCTAAGGCTAGCTGGGGCATCCTTTGGTAGTGTGAGTCATTAAGAAGTCCACATGCTCTCTGTAGATTTCCATTCCTACAGACTTGGCAATGATATATATTGTCTTCAATGCCATAGGAAGAATTTTTGTCTTTTATGACACCTTTATAAAGCCTTAGTGAATAACTGAATTAAAGTATGACTGAGCCTGGGTAAATAATAGTTTGATGTTGTATGCTACATTGTCTCTGTGATTTGCCTGTCATGTCTACTTCCTCCTCACTGGTCTTCTATTCTTCTCTTATAGATGGAAGACTCACAAATGGCGCAGGTGCCAGTTAGTCCCTTGGAGCATTCAACAGGACATCCCTGGTGCACAGGAAGGGTGTGGGCCTGGCCGGCAGGCAAGAGGTAAGACACTCCAAAACATAGTTGGTTTGCTTTGCATTTCTCCAACATTCTATCTTGTAACTTTACCACTCCCTTGGTGTGTTTGTCACTTTTAAAAATATTTTATTATTATTTTATGTGTATGAGTGTATTGCTTGCATGTAGGTATGTATACCCTTGTCATGATATACCTGTGGGGACAAAAAGAGGGCTTCTGATCCCCTAGAACTTAAGTTACAGATAGTTGTTGGGTTGTTAGCCAATGCTAACAGTGCTCTTAACTGCTGAGCCATCTTTCCAGATCCTCAGCACTGATTTTTAAATGGCAGATTTATTTACTCAAAGCTTATAATATGTGAATTGCAGTATGTCTGTACTAGTACATAACATGGAATTGTGCAGAAATATGTGTCAAAAAATGTTTCACACTTGCCATAATTATGTACTGGATTTTATAGTAAATAAATCTCAAGCTTTGGAACTTATGGTTTATAGTAACAAGCTTAGACTTTAGAGATTTCAATCTTTTTACTAACACAAATTTTAGCATATATTTCTTATCACATACTGAGTATGTAGCTTAGTATGTAACTGAATGTGCATCTCTTTTCTTTAACCTGTAAAGATAGACCCTGCTGTATTATTGGTAGTTATGTAGTTAATGAGGACACAGAAGTTTGAACACATAGAACAAAATTCCAGTCTTTATAGATCTGGCTTGGGATCCCACATTTTTACTCTGATAAAATTTGTAATTTTTCTTGAAAATAATACTTCTTTAAAACATCTATTTTGGGGGCTATAGAGACGTTTCAGCGGTTAAGAGCACTGACTTTTCTTGCAGAAGACTCAGGTTCAAATCCCAGCACCCATGTGGTGGTTACAATTGTCTGTAACTCCAGTTACAGGGGATCACTATCTTCTTCTGTCCTCTTCAGGCATTCCATGACATGGGTGCATTAATGTACATGGAGACATTACACTCATTCACATAAATTTTTTAATTTATTTTTATAATGTTTGTTTTATAAGTCTTCATTTAAACTATAAAACTTAGTTTACTAATAAAATAATATACATGGTCACATTTAGAATATTAGTTTATTTGCATAACTTTCATCGTTTAGCTTCTATAACTGGAGGGCTCTATGGGATCCCATGATGTGATCCAATGCACTGATTCTTTATGTCTCAAACAACAAACTGGAAAAGATATAAGGTTGTGTAATACTAATGAAAACATAGACTTATTTAAAATGAGATTTTAAGCACAAAACATACTCCATCAGATGGGAGCATGCTCAAGCAAGCACACAGATAAAAGCTCTGGATTTAGAGTTCATGGGTGTTTTATTTCCAAAGAGCAGGGAGTTCTCTGAAGGGGAGGATCTTTCTTCAGCTGTCATAGGTGACTGGGGTGTGTGTGTGTGTGTGTGTGTGTGTGTGTGTGTGTGTGTGTTTGTGTGTTGGAAGGAGCTTGTATACTGCTTGGAAATCTGGGATAATCCAAGTGACATCCTTTCCTGGTTGCTGGATCTGGAGTTACAGTAATGTATGTCTGGTCCTAGCTTCCTGACCCTCTTCCATTATAAACCTTGGACAAAAAATAATTCTGGCTTAGACACTTAGATATATAGATTGAGAGTTATTGTTCCCATATCAAATCTTTCTTCAAGAAATCAAATGTTGCAGTTTTATCAATCACTGCTAATTCTGCTTTTGAACCAAGTGTGCATTAACATAAATCTTTGGTTCTACACAGAGCTGATAATGTACAGTGACAGGAATCTGGGAACCAAGAAACAAATTTCAGTTCCAATTCTTGTACATGAGATGAGTTTTTCCCATCTAGTCACCTATCTTGGTCATTTAGGAGAAAAATGAAGTTTGGCTCAAATGTTCTTTTAGGATTATTTCAATTTTAATACATAATGTACACATAAATAGTACTGAGATCAATAATCAGAATATGAAAGATATATTTTTGTACAATACCACTGGAGAGAATATAAGGTATGATGTAAGCTGCATACGTGTAAAACAGCTTCATAGTTCAAAACTGTTACTCAAAACCTACACAAACTTGAGTGATTCATTACCTCCCTTTAAAGGCTAAAAGCATGACACTCAGGCACTGAGTACACACTGTTTTCATTAAAAGGAAATTCCTTCCTCTTTCTGTCAGTCTCTGACCTTGATGTTAGTCTATGACCTTGGTCAGTACCTCACAAGGGCATAAAAGAAACAGTATGATGACTGTTTAATGTCTAAAACTACCCACTTCTTCTGGGGGCAAGAGGGAGTACTTGGCTTCCACAAAGCCACTTCCTCCTGCCTTTTTGAGTGTTCCTCTGTTGCCTTCCTGTTTGGGGCCCTGTTCTTCTCCAGCCTGTAAGCAACACTTTCTAATCTTGGCATACACCTGACAGTGCTCCGTCTGTCTCAGGCATTTTACTAATTTCAGGCTTCTGAGAAGACAAAGTTACACTATACCAAGTGGTTTTTGTACAATTAATTTCAGAAGAACTACTTCCAGCCAAAGACATTTGTCATTATCGCTCCAGTGTATGGAGAGTTCCTTTCCCTACAGCTTGTGCTCCACAGAGCATCAGGTGGAGAGTAGTTTTTGCTCATGGCAAATGGAAGAAAGTTTTCTTGCATTCATGTTTGTGGTTCATTTCATAACTCTGCATAATTGGCTGGCCAAAGTCACTATTTTCATCTTTGACATCATATTTTTAGAGACAAACTAAAATAAAATAAAAAATGAAATAAAACTTCTCTCTTTTAGTGATTGAAATAATCATGGAGTATTTATTCAATCAACGAAGGCTAGAGAACAGATTGTGTTCTCTGGTGTACATCAGACTTTCTAATCCAACTACCCACTCATATGTGATTGCCTTCAGAAGACAGTGTAGATAGAACCACGGATTCTGTCAAAGAATGATGATATTCAGACCAGAGAAATCAAGTCTGTTAGGGAAATGAGATCACTTATCACCACCCAGCAAATAGAAGTTAAAGACTAAAATTCATCAATTACATTTCTGGTCATTTGAAGCCAAACAAGTGAGAAAGACTTAAAGGATGGGCTGCTGCTGGCATGTACTTTTTCATATCTCGAGGCACTTTGGGTATTTCTTTTAATCTAATGAATTTAACTTAAAATTAATGCTTCTATAATTCACTATAAATTAATATTTCATTATTTGAAACAAAAATGAACCTATATAGACTAAAACATAGCTATCATTATCCAATATTACTTTAACATTCTATGATTCTGAAAATAAAAATATTTATTTTGTGGCTTTTATCAAATTACTTGCTTACATGGAGCTAGTAGACTATGGCCTTTCAACCAAATTCAGCCCATAACCTATTTCTTTGTAGGTAACAGTTTATGAAAATGACCATAGCCATTGCTTTACCTCCTACCTGTGGTTGTTTTGCAGATATAAGCCAAAACTGAGTTGCTACAAGAGACAGTATGTCTCAGATAGGAAAAATGTTGAGATGTTTCAGGACACAATGTTGACTCTCAAAACTGTGACCATAAAAATTAAAAAAAAAAATAAAGAGAAGACCTGTTATATAGGATGTTGAAAATAGAAACAAGTCTAGATTCTTTCTCTAGTTCTTTTCTCTAGAGGATAATAAATCACATCACAAAATTAGATGTTAAGTTCTGGCTCACTTGTGATGTATACATAGAGAGCAAAGAAAGGGTATGCTTTGCATAATATTTGCCTTCAGCACAATATTTCCAAGACCACCCATTATGATTCAGTTTTCTCAGAGATTTATCCTTTCACATTACTAGATGTTCTAGTTTGCTTCTCCATTGCTGTGACAAAGCACTCTGACCAATACCAACTTGGGGATGAAAGGAATTATTCAGTTCACATCTCCCTGGTCATAGTTCATCACTCAGGGAGCCCAAGGAAGGAACTTGGGGCAGGAACCTGGAAGCAGGAGCTGAATCACAGGGTATGGAGGAGTGCTTCTTACTGGCTTGCTCCCCTGGCTCATTCTCAGCATTTCTTATACAATATACTACAACCTGTCCAGGGGCGGCAATGCCCACAGTTGGCTGGATCCTCCCACATCATTCAACAATAAAGACAATATTCCAAAGATGTGGCCACAGTCCAGTCCAATGGAATAAATTCCCCAATTGAGGCTCCTTCATCCCAGGTGTGTCAAGTTGACACTAAAGCTATCCAGCACACTAGGAAACTGTAACATTAAAATATTGTCCATACATCATAAGAGTTCTGTACAGGATAGTTTCTTTAAACACATTTGGTGACCTGTAGAAACCTAATAAATATTTTTTATAAAATACTTTGAGAACTTTCCCCTAGGGAGTCCAATATGTAGTACTCAAACACTTTGTGGTTTGCAACCTGGCATGCACTGTGGAAACATACCAGGGATGACACACTTAAAGAAAATGACTCTTCCTCTCCCAGTAGCTATCAAATATCAGATATGACTGACAGTTTGTGCACACCTACCCACTATATGATAAGATTTGTTTTATGAAGGCTTGAGCTTGAGCAGTACTTATGCATGCTGTCACAATTGCTCTATGTTCTTATGTAATATGTGTAGCAGCTTTGCTATCTGGAAAACACTGATGCTAGTTGTCCAACACATCTGGTTCTTAAAATCATTCTGGCACCTCTTCTGCAAAGTGACCTGAGCCTTGTGGGGGAGAGTGTATATAAATGTCCCATTAAAGTGCCAAACACTCCACAGTCTCCTACTCTCTGCACATTGTCCACCTGTGGGTTTCTGTGTTAATTGCCTTCCACTACAAGAAGAAGCTTTTCTGATAAGGGTTGAGAGGCACACAAACCTATGGATTTAGCAATAAGTCATTTGGAGTTATTTTAATACTATGTTCATTTAGTAGAATATTAGTAGCAAATTCTTCTCCCGAGCCCATGACATCTCAAGCCTCAGGTTCTTAGCCCCGCCGCAGTGCCACATATGGGTTCCATTGTACGAAGCAGACCTTAAATCCAATCAGAGGGTGGTTAGCTATTCCAAAACATTTGTGCAACTATTGTGCTAGTAGACATAGCTTGCAAGGCCAGTACTTATTGTAGCTTGCAGGATCCACCACCAGATAAAGTTGATGATTACTTTTCTTTTCCAATAACATATATAGCACTTTCCAGGACTAGGAAAGCTAGGCAGTAAGGATGAAGGTTCCAAGTCAGAACCTGCTTGATTTCTTCATGTTCCATGACTCAAGTGTTTGTTGTCTTCAGCAACAGAATTTTGCCATCAAGGTCTGGAGGGTAACCAAGAACAATGCCAATAGCCTGTAATGTTTGGGAGTTACAACTTGAATTGTAGCACATTCCTAGTACTGGGATTTTTATTTGTTACAATGAGGTGCCTAGTTGGGTATTGCTCCTGTTAAAGGATAACTCCATTTAAACTCATTTTACATGTGTATATCTTTTAGAGCATGTATACCATAGTGCATATTCAGGTTTTAGGAGGCCTCTAGTGTTAGTTATCCCTCTCTGTCTTTCCTCCTGTAATGTATCTATTCATCCCCTACCACACGTAATCCTTACTCTTCAATTATTTTCTTCTCTCTTCACTTGAAAGATAACCCCTCCCTCATGGACTCTTACTACCTTCCTAAAATTTCTGCGATTCCAAATTAAGCACACAGAACTAAAGATTCAAAATTAACAACCACTTATAAGGGAAAATATGCAATGTTTGTTGTTCTGGGTCCAGCTTACATCAGTGATGGTGATTATTTCCACTTACAGCCATCTCTCTAAAACCTTCATAATTTGATTTCTCTTAATAGCTGAATAATATTAAATTGCATAAATGTATCCCATTTTTCTTATCCATCTATCAATTAATGGACACCTAGGCTTTTTCCATTTCCTGCCTACTGTGAGCAGAGAAGCAATGAGCAAGTATCTCTGTAGTAGAACATAGAGTCCTCTGGGTATAGGCCCAAGAGTGGTGTGTCAGAACCATGTGACAGGTCTATTTCTTACCGTTTGAGAACCCTCCACACTGATTTCCTTAGTGGCTGCACCAGTTTGTACTCCCACCAGCAGTGAATAAGTCTTCTCCTTTCCTTACATCCACATTTACATTTGTCCTCATTTGCTTTTTTGGATCTGGTCTATTCTGACTGGGATAAGAAGAAATCCCAAAATAGTTTTAATTTCTACTTCCCTGTGAAAGCCTTTTCCTGATGCAAAACAGGCCAGGTAAGACCAGACTGACAAAGCATAAAAGCAGGTTTATTAGGAGTAGCACCCAGGCTGGCCCATCAGTCTCAGAGAGGGAGGACAGGGGAGTCCCGCACTTGGTCTAGATTTGAGGGCTTTTATAGGGTTTAGGCAAGGGAAGATGAGGTAATGGTAGAGAGCCCAAGCTTGTCCTTGTAAGGGTAAGAAATGGTCCAGTGGGAGGTGACAAGGTGTGTCCTTGGTGCTGCCCATGAATGGTGACACTATGTCATGAAGTTGGAATGTAACCATATATGGCTGGCCATTGGCCAAGCTCCTGCTGTAGCTGGTGACATCAGGAAGGGAAGTTGCATCAGCTGCCCAGATGAGCCGGGCTTTATCCCGGGTTTTTGACCAGAAGAGAAAGGTGGAAGGCGCCATCCTTGGATCTCCAGGCCCAGTCTCTGACAAACACCCTGATGCCTAAAAATACAGAGCATGTAAATAATCATTTCTCAACCACTTACATTTCACTGAGACCTCTGTTTATTTCCTTCCCCCAGTCTTTAACTGGGTCATTTGTTTTCATGTTTAGTTTTCTTCCCATTCTTTATATATTAATCCTTTGTAAGACAGACAGCTGGTAAAGGATTTTTCCCATTTCACAGGTTGCCTTTTCATTCTAATGATGGTTTCCTTTGCTGCACAGAAGCATTTTAGTTTCATGAAGCTCCATTTGTGAATTGTTGGTCTTAATGTCTATACTGTCAAAGTCCTGTTCAGAAAGTCTTTTCCTGGGGTTATAATTCCAGAGTATTCCCTACTTTTTCCTCTACCAGATTCAGAGTATCAGGTCTTATGTTGAGGTTCTCAGTCCATTTGGAGTTGAGTTTTGTGCATGGTGAGATACAGGGTTCTGTTTTCTTACATGTAGCTATCCAGTTAGACTAGAACCATTTGATAACGCTGTCTGTTAAAACTCCAGTGTGTAATTTTTACCTCTTTGTCCAAAACAAGGTGACCCTGGGCTTATATCAAGGTCTTCGATTCTACTATATTGATCAATGTATATATTTTGTGCCAGTATCATGCTGTTTTTATTACTAGAGCTCTTTAGAATAACTTAAAATCGGGGCTGGTAATACTTCCAGCAATTAGTTTATTGTTCAAAATTGTTTTGCTATCCTGGGTTTTTCATGCTTCCAAATGACATTTAAATTATTATTCAATTTCTATGAAGAATTGCCTTGGGATTTTGATAGGGATTACATTGAACCTGTAAATTGCTTTTGGTAAGATGGCCATTTTCATCATATTGAATCTATGAATCCATAAGCACAAGAGGTCTTTGCATCTTCCTCCATCATCTTCAGTGTCTTAAAGGTTTTGCTTATACAAATCTTTTACTTCCTTAGATTTATTCCAAGGCATTTTGAGGCATCAAAAATGATCGTTTCCTTGATTTCTTTCTCCATATTTTTACCATTTTTATGTAGGAAAGCTTCTGATATTTTGAGTTAATTGTATATCGATACTTGGGTGAATGTGCTTATCAGCCATATGAGGTTTTGGTGGAATGGTTAGACTCTTTAAGATATAAAACCATATCATGTGAAAGTAAGGAGGATACTTTGACTTCTTCCTTTTCAATTGGTGTCCGTTTTATCTTCTTTACTTATTGTAATAGTTAAGACTTCAAGCACTATATTATAGAACAGAAATGAGAGAGTGGCCATCTTTGTCTCATTCTTGATTTTAGTGGAAATGCTTTGAGTTTTTTTCCATTTAGCATGAAGTTTTCCGTGGCCTTGTTGTACACTGCCTTTATTATCTTGAGATATGTTCTTCAGGACTTTTAGGCCATTTTCTGCATCTAATCAGATGATCATGCAGTTTCTGTCTTTGAGTTGTTTATGTGGTGGATTATAATTGATTTACACATATTGAACTAGTCTTGTATCTCTGGGATGAAGCCATTTTATCATTGTGGGCATGCTTTTTGAATGTGCTCTTACATTCAGTTTGCAAGGATTGTATTGAGAATTTTGTGCCTATGTTCATCAGAAGGATTGATGTATACTTTTCTTTTCTGCTATGAGTTTGGTTGTGAGATCAGGGTAATGCTACTGCCATAAAACAAATTCGGAAGTGTTTATTTTTCAGTTTTAGAGAATAATTTGAGGAGTATTGGTGTTACTTCTTCTTTGAAGTTCTGATAGAATACTGAGTTGTATCCATCTGATCCTGAGCTTTTTTTAATTGGGAGAATTTTTTATTACTACTTCTATCTCATTGGTCGTTATGGCCCTATTTAAATTGTTAGCTTCATCTTGATTAATTTTGGTAAGCCAAACATATCTAGAAATTCATCCACTTCTTTTTTATTTTCCATAGATTCTAAAGTGTGTTCTTATGATTCTCTGTATTTCCTCAATATACTTTGTAATGTTTCCCTTTTCATCTATGATTTTACTCATTTGAGTCAGCTTTTTCTTTAGTTAACATGTCTAAAGATTGGTCAATATTGTTCATGTTTTCAAAGAAAGAACCCTTTGTTTCGTTTATCTGTGTGCTGTTTTTTGTTGTTTCTTTGTTTGTATTTTATTAATTTAAGCCCTAAAATCAAGGATTTCTTTCCATCTATCCTTTTTGGATGCTGTCTGGTCTTGTTTCTTCAGGCACATCATTCCTTGCTAATATGAGATCACTACAGTTTTCATATGAGCACTCACTATAACAAACTTTCCTCTTAGGACTACCTTCTTTGTGTCCCATAGATTTTGGTATGTTCTATGTTCATTTTCACTCAATTTTATAAAATTCTTAAAATTCTTTATTGATTTCTCCCATGATCCGGTTTTCGTTCAGTTTCTATGAATATGTGTCCTTTTCCCCATTTCTCTTGTTGCTATCCAGCATTAATCATTTGTGGTCAGATAGAATACAAGATGTTATATAAATTTTACTAAATTTGTTCGATTTGATTCATGTCTTAATATATTGTCATTTTTAGAGAAAATCCATGGAGTAGAATGTTCTGTAAATATCTGTTAGGTCCATTTGATTTATGATGTCATTTAACTCCAGGGTTTCTCTGTGATTGACCCAACCTAACCCTTAGAATATGAGACAGTGGAGAGAGAATCCTTATAAATGTATAAATGTTTTGCAAAAAGATACATTAAATTTTTCATAACCACTTACTCCCTCGTGTTATCGGGTTGCTATAGCAGAGTATCATGGGCTGGGTAGCTTTGGCTAACTTAAACAACAGAATTTATTTTTCTCAATTCTGGAGGTTCTAAAGCTCAGGGTCAAAGTGCTAATAACTATAGTTCTGGCTTCTTGCTGATTTATATATAACAGTCCTCTTATTGTGCTGCACTGTAGCAGAGAAAGAGAGAGAGAGAAATAGAGGAAAATTGGCTTTATTTGGTGAGGACGTTAATCCCATCTTTTTCAATTCCCCCTCATGAGTACATGCGTTCCTAACTAGGTATCTCCAGGCAAGGTTACATTGGGGTTAGAGCCTCATTGTATGAATTTTAGAGACTACAACTTGGTCCATTGTAGTTGTGACATACTAATCCTTACCCTCTCTGTACTTCTGCCTGATAAATGATATCTGTTGCAAAGCTGACCTGTTATTAAGATCTGACACAAGTCTTTTTATGTGAAAGCGAATATGGCTTCAATAAATAATATGCCTCAAACAGCATGAACCTTCCTGGAATTCTCACAAGGTGTCACATATTAATTTAAAGGGCTAAAAAGGAAAGTCAAAATGAAAAGAAGGAAGAATCTGAGCAGGAAAGAGGAGGAAAGGGGAAGGAAGGAAAGAAGGAAGGAAGGAGAGAGGGAGGGAAGTAAAAAAAGAGGTGAAGGGGGAAAGAAAGGGGAAGGAAGGAAGGAAGGAAGGAAGGAAGGAAGGAAGGAGAGAGGGAGGGAAGTAAAAAAAGAGGTGAAGGGGGAAAGAAAGGGGAAGGAAGGAAAGAAGGAAGGAAGGAGAGAGGGAGGGAGGGAAGTAAAAAAAGAGGTGAAGGGGGAAAGAAAGGGGAAGGAAGGAAGGAAGGAAGGAGAGAAAGAGAGAAAGAAAGAATTTCTAATTTTCTATCAAATAAAATCTTAAGAACTTCTGAGTCAGTTTATCTAAGCAATGCACATTAATCTGTTAATTTTTTCAAAGAGAATTCTCTAATAAAAATAAAATAGTATAGAAGCAGAGCAGAACTAACAAAAGAAAGGTTGCTTAAAGAAATTTCACACTTTATGACCTCTAAAACATTCTTTTGATTGAAGCATTTATTAATTACTACCCAAGCCTGTACTCTTCACTCTTACAAACTATTGTTTAAAACTTGTAAGGTAATTTCCATTTTCAGATGTTTTCTCCTAATTTTCTCTGAATCTTCACAGCTGAGTTAATTTGGGCACTCTAATTTTGTTGTATGTCCCTGTCATAAACTGTCAGCAGTTGCCATTTTTCTTTTTTTTATTAATTTTATTTATTTCTGTATGTGTATGAATGTACTGTCTGCATGCAAGTTTGTGTACCCGTGTCGTGCAATGCCACGGAGGTCAGAAGAGGGTGTTGGATTCCCCTGAAACTGGAGCTCTCCTGGAATTGGAGTTTCAGACGGTTCTTGGCCGCCATGTGGGTGCTGGGGATCGAACCCGGGTCCTCTGTAAGAGTGGTCGGCGCTCTTAACTGCTAGGCCATCTCTCCAGCCCCAGCAGTTGCCATTTTTCAAATAGTGGCTCATAACATCCACTTGGCAATGTGCTGTGGCCATGATGGTGTCCAGATAGTCCACATGAGGCCATACAGTTAGCTAAACCTTCGATTGTTCCAACTCGGGTCCAGCTGACCTTGGTCTGAGCCATTCTGTTATAACCATGTGGTTTTTCCTAGTAAGATATCTTAACATTTTCACATAGGCTATGAGCATCAGTGATATCAAGGACCATTGGAAGGTTTTTAGGATCAATTTTTTAAAAAAGAACTGTGTTTTTTCCCATTCTGTTAGGTTTGCATTTACAAATTGTAATTAGGAAGTATAATTTGGCAAATGTGTCAGTGAAAATCTCTTTTCCACAAAGAAAGACCAGGATCATTATATCTACCTAGGAAACAACTGGAGCCCTCTTGCATTATTTATAGGTTTGATCTTATTTCTAAACACAATTAGGTCTCTTGGTAACAAGCTTCTCTTCATGCAAAGCCTTTCCTTTTTCATTTCTGTATGATTTTATTCTCACTATTGCCAGATTTTTTTGTGAAACTATGGAGAAAAATAACCCATCTAACCACCTGAACATTTTCTGTGTTGAATGCCACCCAGGCACTATGGTAGAAGGATACACCATGCCCACATCACTCAATTTAATTAATAAGGTCTCAGAGCCCCTTCAACTCTTTGTTACACATAATTCAATAGCTTTTGCTACACTAAGCTGTCAATTCTGCTTTCTGTAATCAACTGTGAACACATTTTAAATTTAGCTATTATTTTCACTCTGATTAGTCAAACAAACGATAGCATGACTTTACATACTTTAGAACAATCCACTGACCAATTGAATGCCCCATTTTGGTTCAACCTGAATAATAAGAAAGATTTCTACCTCTCTAAGAAACTAAAAATGGGTAGCTACACTTTGAATTCTATCACATTTACTGATTTCGAGAGCTCTGTCAGTAGATTTCCACTCATATGCTTAACACAGATACCTTTTAGCTAACCAGAGCTATTCCTATTCCCCTTCATCTTATAAGCTTTCATTATTTTCTTATTTAAAACATAGTTCCTATAAGCTTTCATTATTTTCTTATTTAAAACATAGTTCAGGGCTGGAGTGATGGCCTAGCGGTTAAGAGCTCCGACCGCTCTTGCAGAGGACCCGGGTTCGATCCCCAGCACCCACATGGCGACCGAGAACCGTCTGAAACTCCAATTCCAGGAGAACTCCGGTTCCAGGGGAATCTGAGACCCTCTTCTGACCTCCGCGGCATTGCACGACACGGGTGCACAGACTTGCATGCAGACAGTACATTCATACATATACGGAAATAAATAAAATTAATAAAAAAAATTTAAAAACATAGTTCAGGCACTGGGATGCAGAAGCAGAAGGATCTCTGAGAGATGGAGACCAGCCTGGTCTACATAGCAAGTTCTAATCCAGCTAGGGCTACAAGGACAAAACAAAACACTCACTCACTCACTCACTCACTCACTCACTCACTCACTCAAGGAAACAAACAAAAACGCATAGCTCAGGGGCCTGGAGAGATGGCTCAGCGGTGAAGATAGTATACTGCTTCTTGCAGAAAACTTGAATTCTGTTCCAAATACCCACATTGAGTGGCTCACAACTGCCTGTAATCCCAGCTCCAGTGAATCTGATGCCATAGCTTCTGCATGCAACTGCACTCATGCACATCTCCCCCGCCCCAACACACATACACATACACATAATTTTCAAATAAATCTGAAACATAATTCAGAATTCAGGTCACACAAAACACACAGGATTTCAATTTATTAATCTTTGTTACTTAAATTTGGGGGACCTTTAAAAATACACAAAAATGGAGAGCTTGATACCAGTATTTGTAGGGTAGTTATCATTTATTCTGCATTAGCAATTTTTGACTTCATGTCATTCTTAGTCACCTGCCACTCTCCTCATGCTTAAAAAGAATTTTCCAGTAGTATTTTAAAGAAACTCCCAGATAAGATAACTATTTTATATAAAAACTTCATTCTTCTTTTATTTTTGTTCATGACAAACTAGACTTTTTTCTCATTCTTTTGATTTTATATTACTCTAAAATATGCATATATACCCTCCACCAAAAATTCCAAAGTCTGAAAATAAACAGTAGGTTAATTCTAGAACCTGTTAAGGGATTCACAATATAAAAGCACAGTTCTTTTCAGATCACAAGGAATATAACAGTAACATTGCTCAGTTTACCTTACAACTAGGTACTTGGCACCAGCATCCACAGATGAGGGATACCATTCATCATTTGTTTTTCTGGGACTGTGTTACTTCACTTAACATAATATCTTCTAGTTCCATCCATTTACCTACAAAGTTCATGATGTCATCTTTCTTTACATTCTTCTTTTAATAATGGAAATGGTATCACAGCAAACAGAACTAACAGTAACTTTTTAAAACTAATTTTCCAGCCATGTTTAATTTTTCCCTATTTTCTCAAAACTGTCTACACACAGGGGCTGGGGAAATGGCTTAGACACAAAGCACTTATTACACAAAGGCAAGGACCCAAATATGTATCCTCAGAACCCGTGTAAAGCTGCAATCAGCAGCACATGTCTGTGATACCAAGGTGCCTATAGTGAAATGGGAGGCAGAAAAATCCCTGGAAGTTAATGGAAATGCTAGCCCAGAGTGTTTACTTAGGGGTGCACAATACAAGCCTGACCCTGCTAGGAACAGCACCTGACGCCTTCCTCTGAACTCCTCACACTTGCTGTAGCATGCACATGCCCACATTCACGTACACACGCACTCTCACAGCAACACACAAACACGTGCACACATATGCCTACTATACTCACACATTATGCACATCATACACATGTGCAAAATAAATTGCACACAAATTGTTCCAAGTGTGGCACTTAAAGTTCTCCAAATCGCCTTTAGTTAGTGTACTCTTACGAGTTACTTTGATCTAGTAGCATTTGAGCTATTTTTCTCATAGCATTTAATCTGTTGAAGAAGCTGGCTTTCTCACTTAATCTTTATTGCCTTTCTTCAGTATTGATGAGCTAATCTTAGCTAATGTTATCTATCCTTAATCTACAGTTACCCACATTCTTATCTCTCATGCTGTTAGCCAGCTGGGGTCATTTAATCCCATGACACCTAAACTTGTGCCTTATATAAGTAAAACGAAATCGGCTGTAGAAGGATGCCAATGGAGAAGGGTGTATAAAGGTGATTGATATTAACTGAGATATTCTGTACAAAATACACCAAAATCCAATTAAAATAAAAATGAAATAATAAGTGAAACAAATGTATTTAATTGATATACAATTATATATGGAGCTTTCCTTTAGGACAACACCTGTTTTGATAGTTACTAATCTCACCAAGAAGCTTCCATGGTCCACTCTCCATAGGATAAAAGTTTTTACCCATCTTGCTAATAAGGCCTCAGCACAAAGGAGGACTTACATAATCATCACACATGAGGATAGATGCTTCATGCCCAAACAGAACTGTCTGAGTATATCGAGCTTTCTGGTATGCCAGGAAACCATGCTTGGTATGACTCATCTCTGCTACAATTAAAACCACCCTGTTTTCAAAGTCTCAAAAATAATTTTGAAGGTTTACAAAGTTGAGAGACCAGATGGTTCCCTCGCCAAACATTTGTATTTTCCTCACCAAGTAGCAGGAAGTTCATTTCAGATTGCATTTCTATGTTTGAATTGTTGTGTTTCTTCTAAGTTAGAATGCAAACAAGCAAAGATGTATGATAGATTTTCAATATATTGTACAAACAGTGCTTCTGTTCCTTGTTTGGATAACATTGTGTAATTCATTCCAAAAGTATACTTTTGAAAATCTCAGGTAGGGGAAGCAGAGTGCTATGTGGATTTCTGAGAACAGATATGGGGATTTTACACATTTTTACCTTTTCAACTAAGTGAAATACTAACAAGATTTTATGCAGAGCTGGCCCATGGGAAAAGAGCCTTTTGGCTTAGGTAAATATTATATGTCTTCACAAAGTTAATTTATATCTGAAATTAAATTGATAATTGTGTTATTTTATTTTTTTTTACTTTTTGTGTCACTTAATATGGAATATTTGGTGTAATTCTGAAATAAGATTTATAAGAGAGATTAACCATGGAGAACCTAAGACAACTTCATTGGCTTTCTCAGAGAATGAAATTAGAAAAGTAGGTAAAAACCATATCACTTCTAAGAACCAAACTTTGGTTTTATAATTTTAGATTTAGTTACAAGGGTGCAACCATATTCAGAGCTAAGAATTCTAATATGCTCACATACCTTGTTTTCCAAATTAATCATTCTTGAAAGGTCCGCATTTCCTAGCTAATAAGTTGTTTATTATTTTCTTTTTTCTTAAGCCTTCCTTTTGAGCATCTTTGGGGCAACTTTGTCAATAAAGCATGAGAACTCACTGAGTTTTCGGTATGTAAGTAGTCTATCCTGTTTGAAAATGGCAGGCATAAAGAGAAGAGTAAAATCACATTGACTTATTAGTATACTGCATCAAAACCTTCCCTCTGCAAGGTGACATTCCTTCAAAATTCCTTCCCCTGCAGGTGGATGCTCATTTTTGATGCACTCCTTGTACAAGCCTCCTTGATGCTTTCTTAAGAAAACAATTATTGTAAGTTTAGAGATCTCTTAGTTCATACCTGCATACCAATATTCCTCAAAGCTTGGCATGGTCCAAGGGTGATTCGATGCCAGAGAACTTTCCAATTTTAGCCACTAGTCTCATTCAGATTTTTGTGTCTTGAACACTCAAGCTGGAGGATCTCAAATATGAATGTGTGTAAGGTCCACCTAGCAGCTTTGGAAAGTGCTCATTCCTTGACTCCAATACAGAGATCTCACTCTGGAGCACTGGATGAATCCAAGCATCACCATGTCCAGTAGCACTCCAGGGGTTTGTGCTGCATCTACCATACACTTCTCCTAGAAGGGGTATCTATTGCTATCATGGAGACCTATCAAAGGACCTAATGTTCAGGACTCTGTCCTGTCCTAAGCCAGTAAAGTCAGAAAATTTGAGTTTAGTATGAAAGATATTTCCCAAGGCTAGTCAGCTGATTCCACACTGCAACCTGAATGTTCAGGACTCTGTCCTGTCCTAAGCCAATAAAGTCAGAAAATTTGAGTTTAGTATGAAAGATATTTCCCAAGGCTAGTCAGCTGATTCCACACTGCAACCTGAAATAAATAGACTTTCATGAAGAACACCAGACTCCTTTGTTAAGACTGGCACTCACTGCCTTTTCTTGCCATTTGATCTTCACAAAGTCCACTGATGTCCACCCTATCAAGCCTTACTACTTTAAAATTCAAGGACCTCTGTTCTTCTTATACAAATTGGCCCTACCAAGCGTGAGCACACAATGAGATGTTACCTAAAGTGTGAAAGAGCATTCACCGGCATTTGACCCATTAAGAGGGGCTACTGTTCCCGTAGCACTTTTGTCAAGTGCTCCTCTGTGCAGAGAAGATCATTAGCCAGCCTGAATTGCAGGGGTGTGGATTCCAGTGCATAGTTGCAGTTAGATCACAGGTCTGGTCTAACATGGGGCCCTCTGTGTCACAGATATGATTCAGGGCCAACACATCAGGCCCCTTCCCTTAATTCCATGATAATGGAACCGTGAGCAAGCTAGAGAGCAAGCAGCAGTTACAGCCTCAGCTCTAAACCTGAAAGAAAAACATGTGCATCAGTCTAATGAGGTCACTTAAGGCAATTCAATAAAGACTTAAATTCAGGACCAAAGTTTAAGTGTTTCAAGGGCTTCCTTGATAAATGATTTTTTAGATCCCACAGAGGATAAAACAAAAGGAGAAGAGGAATGGTAAGCATCCCTTGATCTTTTTCTTTAAAATTATCACCTCAAAACAATTTCATCTATGTTCAATAACTAGTAACACTATTTATACTTTAAAAATATTTATTACTTTTGTTTGTGTGTGTGTGTATTCCCTGCATGTATGTAAGTGCACCCATGTCATCCAATGCCTGTGGAGGTCAGAAGAAGGCATTGGATCCCTTGGAACTGGAGTTATGGACAGTTAGCTGCCATGTGGGTGCTGGGATTCGAACTTGGGTTTTCTGCAAGTGCACTTAACCATTGAGCCATCTCTATAGCCCCTATTTATTACTTTAAATAAATCACTAGAGAAATATCTTGGAGGAAATAATATGTGAATTAGAATCATTTGATCACTTTTAGAATCCATATGTGATTATGATAATTCTAGTAATGATATGGTAAGTTAAAGTTGTTTGTATAGAACTTATAGTTAGAAGCACCTCTGGGCCTGGAGAGATGGATCAGCAGCTAAGAGCACCAACTGCTGTTGCAGAGGACCTGGGTTCAATTCCCAGCACCTACATGGTGATAAGAACCATCTTTAACTCTAGTTCCAGGGGAATCCGACTCCCTCTTCTGACCTCCGCAGCATTGCACAACACGGGTGCACCAACCTACATGCAGACGGTACACTCATACACATAAAAAATGAAGTACCTCCTGCTCTGTTAAATCACCAGAGACACCCTCATACGCTGTCAGTTCAGAAGCCCATGTGCTTTCTGTGGCAATATGGCTTCAGGAAAAGTTATATAAGCATGTATCCCCACCTTAACTCACTGCTGAGAACTTTCTAGATAATTTTAGATTGCTTGATATACTAAAACAATATTGCAAGCATCTGGTTTTCTCCCACCAATATGATGAACATCCTGTGCTCAACATAAACTATAATGAGAATCTGTATATGATTGAGATGATAAAAATTATTTCTAAATATATACCACATATGAATTGAAATAATTAATGAACAGCATCTAATAATATTTGCTAAATGTTTTGTATATGTGTCTATGTATGTGTGTGCATTGCATGTGTCTCTGAATGTTTGCATATGTGTGATATGGTATGCTATCCTGTGCCACACAGCCAATGAAGACAATGTATAATATATCTAAAAATACAAGGGAGTGGAGAGAAGTAGTGGCATGAAAACCTGAGGTCAATCCTACCCACATAGCAAGCCAGATGTGACAATGCAATCTGTAAGCCTAAAGCTGGGTCAGAGAACAGAGGGTCCAGGGGCTAACTTCTCAGTCAGTCCAAACAATGTCAAAGCTCCAGGTTCATTGGGAGTCACTGTCTAAAAACTAAGGTTGAGAGAGATAGATGAAGATACCTAATGTCAAACATGGCCTCAACTCATGCACTCACAGTGTATACATAGTATATACATAGTATACACACATAAACACATAAGACCCATGAGATATAATGTCTAATATGACTCATAGAAATGTTCCAACCGGGGCTGGAGAGATGGTCTAGCGGTTAGGAGCGCCGACCGCTCTTGCAGAGGACCCCGGGGTCTATCCCCAGCACTCACATGGCGGCCGAGAGCCGTCTGAAACTCCAGTTCCAGGAGAACTCCAGCTCCAGGGGAATCTGAGACCCTCTTCTGACCTCCACGGCATTGCACGACACAGGTGCACAGACTTGCATGCAGACAGTACATTCATACACATACAGAAATAAATAAATAATAATAATAATAATAATAATAATAATAATAAATTAAGAAATGTTCCAACCAAAAGCTGGAGAGATGGCCTAGTGGTTAAGAATGCCAACTGCTCTTGCAGAGGACCCAGGTTCAATCCCCAGCACCCACATGGCGGAACTCCAGTTCCAGGGGAGTCTGACGCCCTCTTCTGACCTCTGTGGCATTGCGCAACATGGGTGCACGGACTTGCATGCAGACAATACATTCATACACATACAAGAATAAATAAAAATTAAAAAAGAAGTATAGAGCCTTTAAAAAAAAAAGAAAAAAGAAATATTCCAACCAGACTTCTTCTGTAAACTGATGGTGACAAGGGGATTCCTCACTCTGAGTAAATGTTAATTTTCAAATTATAGAGTAATTAGACCCATGCTTTTCTTCTAGCTATTACTTGTCGAAAGCAAGATGGAGGGCAGGCTGGCATCCAGGAGTGTCTCCAGTATGCAGGCCCTGTGCCAGCTCTGACCCAGGCTTGCCAGATCCCCTGTCAAGATGACTGTCAATTTACCAGCTGGTCCAAGTTTTCTTCCTGCAATGGAGACTGTGGTGCAGTTAGGACCAGAAAGCGCACGATTGTTGGTAAGAATAATTGGGATGCTAAAACCAACTCTTGTCAAGACAGAAGAACACAATAAAAGTCAAGCCAAGAATGCTCTGACAGTATATTTGACAATCCTTAATGTTGCTTTACTCATTCTGAATATGTCAATACATAAAAAATGTGTATTTTCATGTAAGATAACTACGATAGAAGCATGCCATTTTAGAAGAAAGAAAAGTTAGCCTAACTCCTTGTGCAATAAATGACAGATTGGGCTTTTTTTGGTTTAAACATTACCTTTACTGCATTGCCCAGAGAATGTGATGTTCCTGGAGCAGAGAGGAAAAGCCACTTCATCTTTTCAGCCCATCCTCACTGCCATGTTCCCAGGAAGAAGGCAGCCTTAATTCTATGTCTGAAAACAATGTCAGAATGACAGAAAAAACCAGAAGCAACAGTGACATAATTGCCAGTACAGGAAACATAATACTGAACTGTTGCTCGATGCAGCTGAATACACTTTCTGTGGCAAAAATCAAAACTAAAAATATTGTTATTAATATACTGCTTGGATTCTTCAAATTATAAAACAAACAGCTGTAAAATGAATACTATTGAAAACTATATAGATCAGCTCAAAAATTAGAAATAAACATATGATTAGATTTTATAATGAAATTAAAAATATGTCATACATGACATCATTATGAATATATAGCAGATATTTCATGTGTTATAACTAGTATAAATATATCTACAGTTTTCAAGCACATGAATAATTTCTATACAAGGAATTATTTAAGAAGGCATTTACTGATATTCAAAACATTTTAAATATTTTATTTTGATATCTAAAACCTTCATTTTGAGAATTATTGGTATTTTTGACATTAGTTACCAAGTATGTCACAATTATTATTCATCGGAAGATTTGAAAGATGCAAAATTATAATCCAAAGTCTCCAGGCATGGTGGATCACCCCTTTAATCCAAGCACTTGGGAGGCCAAGGCGGGAAGATATATGTGAGACTTGGTCCAGCCTGGGATACATAGTGATCCAGATCACTTAGGAATACAGGGAGAAACTTTGCTCAGAAAACTAAAAAAGAAAGAAAGAAAGAAAGAAAGAAAGAAAGAAAGAAAGAAAGAAAGAGGGAGAGAAAGAGAAAGAGAAAGAATATATTTGTAGCCCAATTTAACTGTGTCACCTATGTGCAAACAGCAACAAAGTATGTTGTCCAGTGATGTGACCATTTCTCTGCATCTCATATTTTTGCATATATTAAGGATAATATTCAACTGCCTTAAACTCCCTAGTGAGTGCAAGCACATGCTCACTGAAAGGACTTTAGTCATTTTTCAGAGAGTGTAAAATTAAACTACAGCCCTTATGCAAAGTGGACTATTTTATATGAGAAATTAAGAAAAAAATTGCCAAGGCCAAAGCATCCAATATCAGCAAAAATTTATTTAGAAATCACTTTGAAAAATGAGAAAATCGCATTTACAGGTTACAATTGAATGCAATTAAAAGCAGAGAAATGAAGTTGAAGAAAATGAAATTTTTAAGAATTTTTGAAATTAATAATGCTATTTTCCTATTTAAATTTCTCTTCCACAGGAAAAAGTAAAAAGAAGGAAAAATGTAAAAACTCCCATCTTTACCCTCTGATTGAGACTCAGTATTGTCCTTGTGACAAATACAACGCACAGCCTGTGGGGAACTGGTCAGACTGCATTTTACCAGAAGGGAAGGTGGAAGTGCTGCTGGGAACGAAGGTCCAAGGAGACATCAAGGAATGTGGACAAGGATACCGGTACCAAGCTATGGCGTGCTATGATCAAAATGGCCGACTGGTGGAAACGTCCAGATGCAACAGCCATGGTAATCCGATACTACATCTGTTTCATATTTGCTATCTTTGAGAGAGAAGGTAAAATATAGCTGCATCAGAGAGGGTAAAGGAAAGTTTGCAGAAGTTTGTTCTAAATGAAACACTGTGGCACAGTAATAGGACATTCACACAGTAACAGGAGTGTCATTGTCTAGTAATCCAAGTACAAGACCCAAAGATGATAAGAAGCAGTATGGGGCCCACATCTGTAAAGGGGAAGGCAAGAATGGTCCCACAAATCTCCTTTGGGGACTTACCAAGAGCTTGTTCAATCAACAGAATCAACAATCACGAACTGAGATATGAACAGTGATTGAAAGAAAAGTTTTAGCCTAGGCAGACTTTTAACAACCAACCCCGGCCAACTTTGTTATGTGCCTTGAATGTTATTAAGGTACCAGAGGGGGAAACTCGGGAAACTTGGGGAAACTCGGGGAAACTCTCAAACATCTGCTCATTGTCCATTGAGTTGAGGCAAGAGAAAACACACACACACACACACACACACACACACACACACACACACAGAGCAGAAAATGCTTCTAAAAAATATGTTCACTTTCATTTTGTAAACCAAATTGCAGTAACAATAAATTGAGTTGTCAAAAGTTTGTAAACAGTGGTTGTTTGGGCAAGTGAATTCTTGAATTCTTGAGTTTTGAGGTTAATGTACCATTAGCAATAGGCCACCACTATTCTTTAATACATCTGCTTTATATAATAGAATGAGATCAGTATACAGTGTGTCAGCCTGAGTCACAGATGACATATATTAGCAAGCACTGCACAGTGATCTCCTGCCTTGTGATGGAGGTGACCAAGAAAAGATGAATTAAATTGTTAGGAGCAAACACATAGCAGCCACCTGCCAGCCTTGCTGAAATAACTTCTGCTATTGGAATAGAGCTGATCCACAACCTTCACTTATAGCTCTTGTTTTACCAAACTCCAAAGACTCCACAATACTTAAGCTATGGATTTAAATATTTTTCAGGTTAATATATGTGCATTGCTAACTTGAAGATTGCTTCATGCACTTGAATCAATAGGTATAAGAGAAGGTGGCTAATACTTTGAGAAATATCTGTATTCTGAGCATTCTGTTCTCATACCAAATAAAAAAAATGTTACCAATGAGACACCAAAAAATTAGTATCCTTCCTATTTCTAGATGATAAAGTAAAAATTCATATTTAGTTATTAAATGCAAAATAGAAGATAATTTTAAAATGTGCTTCTCTTGGAAGCCAACATATATGTTTGGTCTCATTTAACATGTCCTGTGTAGTAAGTCTCTTAGACAATAATTTATTTGAAACATTGCCTGTGAGTTTCCAGAATGCCTTTCAAATAGTTTAACTTCTATTCCAATCTGCTAATTAGGTGCATGAGATCTTAAGCAATATTATTTTTAGCAGAAAAGAAGCTTTTCTTTTCTGAAGTTCTGAAGATCCAAACCAGGGCTTTGTAGATGCTAGGCAAGGGTTCTACCACTAAGATACATTCTTTGTCTCTAGAAACAGCCTGCAAATTGGTTTTACATGAAGGATGCTTGTACTCATGGATTATCACTTATAGCTAAAAAATGGAAAAAAAAATGAGAGAGATATGCAGGACAGTCATGGCAGAATGCATGATCTCGGTTGGGGTGGGGGTGGGGGGGAAGGGAAGGGGAGATATACCTGAACTGAATTGGAAAATGATGTATGAAATGCACAAAGCATCAATAAAAAAAATGTTAAAAAAATAAAATAAATAAATAAAATAAAAAATAAATAAAAAGAAAAAAAAAGAAAACATTTTAGCAACTTATATAATTCTCATACTTTGCCAATAAAGACTGTATCTAAGTTACACTTAAATGAACAAACAAGAAATGCAAGTCAAAGTTAGCCAAAGACAAACTTCTTACCTTAATATAATAAACTCAAGGTGTGAAGAATACAGTATTAGATTTTAGGGAAAGGTACAGATAGCAAAAGATGGCATTGTGATGCTTGAACTTCATGGGCAGTGTGAAAGATTCTAAGAAAAATCTTTTTTTTTCTTTTTTGAAAGAGTGTCTCCCTGTAGCCCCAGCTGTCCTGGAACTTGCTATATAAACAAGGCTGGCCTTGAACTCACAGAGATCTGCCTGCCTCTGCCTCCCAAGTACTAGGACTAAAGGTGTATCCCACCATGCTGGCTTCTAAGAAAACTCTTTAACCAAGCAAAGCATTCCATTTCATTTCTGTGTGCCCTACACTATTCCTGCCTTCCACAATCTCATTTGTGATGTGATGTCCTGTGAGGTGTTATAATGCTTATTCAAAATTTAGGGTAAGTTAATCTCTATTGACAGATTTCTTTGACAATACTACTTCTCTTCAGTATGTTCTATCAATTCTGACAGTGTTTATGGAGGACTAAACTTTGCCACAATATCCAAGTGTGCTATAAATTGCTCTATGACAACTACCTTTTCCCAGCCAAATCAACTTTCTAGATGAGTAATGGATGTGAAGTTTTATGTGGCTTGGAGAAACATCTGTCTTACTGCTTTCAAGTTAAACATAAAATTGACCCCTACAAGTATGATATATGATGCACTAATCAATCCCTATTCAACACTGACCTTGGGATGTTTCTGTTTAATCACTGTGGTCCATCTTCTATGATTCATGTTATCAGTAATTACAGTGTTATGCAATTTGACTTTCACCAGTTTAATTGTATGTTATTTTACATTTTTCATTGTTAGCCTGAGCCTTTAATGGCCGAGCTATCCCTCCAGCCCAATTGTATGTTATTTTAGACTATTTTTCCATGTGGCCAATTGTTTAATGTTTTAAACTAGGGACACAAATTTACTCTTGCAGTTTACACTTTCTTTTTTTTTATTAAATTTTTTTAATTAATTTTATTTATTTCTGTATGTGTATGAATGTACTGTCTGCATGCAAGTCTATGCACCCCTGTCGTGCAATGCCGCGGAGGTCAGAAGAGGGTGTCGGATTCCCCTGGAACTGGAGTTCTCCTGGAATTGGAGTTTCAGACGGTTCTCAGCCGCCATGTGGGTGCTGGGGATCGAACCCGGGTCCTCTGCAAGAGCGGTCGGCGCTCTTAACCGCTAAGCCATCTCTCCAGCCCCACAACTTACACTTTCTTATAATAATGCACTCTGGGCTGAGAAGTTCTATGATTCCTAAAATTGGATCTTATATTCTGATTTCTCTTCACATAAATCTTTCCTTTTTTACCAAGATCAGATCTTAGTAACATATACTTTAGAAACTGTTCATTCTTCCTGATACCTACTATTAACTATATTTACTACACATACATACATTTAGAGGTATTATTGTTATTACTGCACCAAAACACATTATGAATCATATATATTCACTTTTTTGTATGAAATCTTTGATGGTGGGACCAGAAAAATACTTAATAATTAAGACCAATGGCTGTGATTCCAGAGGACTCAGGGTCAGTTCCCAGTACCCATAAGATGACTAACAAACATCTGTAACTCCAGTTCCAGGAGATCCACTAGGCCCTCTTCTGATTCCCATGATATTACATGCACGTGGTGGCACATACATACACACAGGCAAAGCATGCATAGACATAAATTATAAATAAATAAATAAAATAATTATTTTTTTAATTTTTAAATCTTAGTGTCACTCTAGCAACAGATTTTAAATCCCTAAAACACCAAATCATGTATTTTTCTATTCATTACCAGAAACTTCTAAGATCTTCATTGACTGATGATTCATTAGATATTTATGGACCGGGCATAATCCTAGCACTTGGGAGGGAGAGTCAGGTGGATCTCTGTGAGTTCAAGGCCAGCCTGGTCTACATAGCGAGTTCCAGGCCAGCTGGTACTAAAGGGAGACCCTGTCTCAAAAAAGCTAAAAAAAAAAAAAAAGAAAAAAAAGGAATTTATTGAGTAACTGCAGACAGTACTAAGTATTTATTACATTAATCACCTTCAAAATTTCATAGAAGGATTTGGAATTCTGGAATTTTTAAAAATCGTGTTAGTTAACCGGGATAGTTTAAAAAAACCTTAGTGGTAACTTGGTTTATGCAAAATATGTGTATACAAGATTCCCATTCAACTATAAGAGAAAAAACTTTATCAGGCAACTCCTAATTAACCCAGCACTACAAAATTCCTCATTCTGTTCCATTTGGGGTAATTTTAAGGCATGTATCATTCTATAAAAATGCCATATAGCTTATTTATTATATTCAGTATTTTTGTTTTTATCTCCCACGCAAGAATATAGAGTTATTAGGATACCTTCAACTGTCTTGGTCACTGATGTACCCTAAGCATTTAGAGTGCAATGAATACTTGCAGATGATATGAATGAAAGAAATACTAGAGAGAAATTATCTTCTGCATGAAAAGAATTGATCCCTCCCTGGTGGGCTTGCAGTTTATCAGGACTTCTACACCACTTTCTCTTTTCTGTTGACCTTTCCTATACATTGCATTTCTGGAAAATAACCAAACAGATTATTTAGAATCACCTAGATCTTTGGAATAAATAAGAGCTACATACAGGACAAAATTTTCTATATGATAGCTATCAAATATTCAGGTTTCTCCCTACCCACTAATGAGAGAAAAAATAATAATCACACAGATACTCTGCTCAATTAGATCACTAATATCCTAATTATAAAAGTTCTTTCCTTGCCATTTAAAATTTCCAGTGCAAAATGGCATAATTGCACAAGAGCATAACCTCTTGGCTCATGTTAGGAATCACGAGAACTTGGATTTTCCTAAACAGTGTCCATAACTTTGAGAATCTGGGATATTTAATTCTCTTGGTTTCTATTATCTTTTCTTATGAAAATAAGGAATAAAAATTCCAGGTGATCTCCTTGAAATAACTGCTTCAAAGTTGGAGTGATAAAGGACAGGATGCCCCCATTATTAGCTCAGTAAGCCACATAAATCTTTCAGGACAATTCTTTTCAAATTTACACTTGAAAGGTTTTTATTTATTTTTAAGCCACAACGCACAATCAGTAAATAGACTAAGATTCAACTCAGTTATATGTGTGATGCTGTCATCTGTTCCTATCAAGTAAACATAAAAGTTCATCGGGGTTCTTACTGAGCCCATATTGTGTAATGTACATAACTCTCCTAATGCCTAACCATAAAACAATGCTTTGAGAACATCAGAGTCACAACACAGACAGACCAGGAAGAAACTCAAGAAATTGATATTAAGTTAAATTACTTGTCACCAAATGTTTTCCTAAAGGATCAGATAACAGATATTTCAGAAGTTTTGACCATAGTCTTTGTCACAACCTCATCTACAATTGTAACAAGAAGGGAGCTGTGGACAAAATATGAGCCAGTAAGCATGACTGTGTCCAGGAAAGCATTATTTGGGGAAAATAGGATGTTTGAAGTGCTGTCATCTAAATAGTGATCTTAAACCCTAGCTATGCAAAATGGGGTCCACAGATCAGTGGTCTGAAGATCACAGAGAAACTGTTGCAGAAACAGCCTGCCCTGCAGAGCTGTTGAGTCAGAATCTGCCTCTCAACAAGATCACAAGTAGCATCAGCTAGACATTTACACTGGGAACACTGTCCTGCATCAAGTGGACAAGCTCAGGAACTCAGGCTAATCAGGAATCATAGCTGATACCTGAGAGGAAAATCGGACAATAAGAGAAAGTTATTTGGGGGTAACATATAATTCTATAGGTATGTCATATATATATATATATATATATATTTTTTTTTTCTGATGTTGAGTCTTCATAAACGGAAAATTTGTGAAGGTATAATTTTAAAAACAGAAACAGAGGACTGGAGAGATAGCTCAGCAGTTAAGAGCACTGGATGCTCTGCAGAAGACCTGGGTTCAAATCCCAGCATCTACATGGAAGCTAACAACAGTCCATAATTCTAGTTCCAGAGGATCCGACACCCTCTTCTGACCTCTTGCATGACACAGGCCTACTTACACACAAAGTTGGGAATACACTAAGACACATAAAGTAAAAATGATAAATAAAATAGTAAAAAAAAAAAAAAAGAAAGAAAAAGAATGAGTCTATAGAGTCTTTAGTGGAAAAAAATTGTAATTTCACTGTTATCCTGGGGAGAGTTCTAAACGCTCCAGGAGTTATGGTTATAAGGAAAACCGGGAAATCATTTTTCCCCTAAAAATGAATGGCAGCATAAAAATACAGCTCTCTAATTTGGTTACATTATCTTATTATTGGGTTTTATTACCTCAAAGTAATGCATTAAGTGCTGAACAGAAAATCTGAAAAAAACAAAACAAAAACAAAGCTCAATTCAGATCTTCCCTTTTGAAAAAAAAGGTTCCTTCTGCTGAAGGAGTCCCAAATTAACTGAACTTTAAGAAAATACATTTATTTGTCTATTTGTAGGTATATGGGTAGGTTGAGTACATGCAACAATGATTGTGGCAGTCCAAGAACAGCATGTGGGAGTCTGTTCTCTATTTCTACCATGTGAGTCCTGAGGATGGAACTCAAGTTAGCAGACTCAACAACAAGTGCTTTAACCCACTGAACCAATCTCCCCAGTCCTTAAGTAAACTTCAATCAATAAAACTAGTCCAGATTTATAGTCAATGTATTTTTACCATTTAACTACAGCATTTTCATGTATAAAGAAGAAATTTCTTTAAATCATAAAAAGAATCCAAGTCAATATATCTGTCAAAATATTATAATTTATTTATCAAAGCATTAAAGAAGAAAAATGTTTTCAATTCAGTTAGAGAAATTAGAAAGCACTCCAGGTTATATGCTATTTTGTTTATAAACAGTACACAAATAACATTAAAGATATTGGCCACTTTGATTTGAGAATTCAATAGTCATTATTCTGTGCTTCTAGAAAATTCTATTGTCATGGTAGCATCATACTGACATTTAGACACCTGGAATGTTTTGTAGATCAGACAGTTCACTTTTCTTTCTTTACATTTGCTTTCTACCCACTCACAGGTGAGTAGTGTAGAATGGCTTATCTAATGCCTCATTAATCTAAGGTTAATCTCCCTTTAACATTACTTTGAAAGAGTGATTCTTATTAAATCTTTTTGTGCTTTCACTCTTTGCCCACATAACAAATAATAATACCATATAAGAGCCTACTTAGCATTAACGAATGGTTTTATCAATTGTCTTTAGAAGCATCTGTGAGAGACATATGTCCATAGGAGTCTGATATTTTGTTTTGTTTTGTTTTTAATTTTTTTATTTATTCTTGTATGTGTATGAAAGTACTGTCTGCATGTAGATCTGTGCACCCGTGTCATGCAATGCCACGGAGGTCAGAAGAGGGCATCGGATTCCCCTGGAACTGGAGTTAAAGATGGCTCTCAGTCGCCATGTGGGTGCTGGGGATCGAACCCGGGTCCTCTGCAAGAGCAGTCGGTTCTCTTAACCAGTAGGCCATCTCTCCAGCCTGGAGTCTGATATTTTGTAAAACGCTCAATAGCACCCAAAGTTATTCCTACAGAATTTGCACTAGGACACTATTAATTAAAAAAGCTTTAAAAGTATAATTGAAAAAAATTATCGTACTAGAAAATACTTTACAAAGCATAAGATCAATATATTGATTAAATGTTAAAATGTTTAATATAATTCTATAGGTAAGCCATATCATTGCGTGGCAGTACTTGGCATTATTGCCTAACAACATAAGCATCCCCATCCTCATTTCACCAACCTCTCACAGTGCTGGTACTGAGATGATTTCAAAGCAAGTGTCATATTTCAATTACAGCAGAGGACTGTGAATAGCAGATCATGTCTTCTTGGTCAGGGTACCCAGAACAGGAACTGCAAGTGTGGAGTTGTTTTGTATTCTCCTAGAGTTGATGGAAATAGAAAAGGGCATCAACAAAATTTAGGATAGAAAAACATCTGCATGAACAAAATCCATAATACCCAATTTACAAACAGATTCCAGTTTAAAAGTGTGTGCTTTCAAGATATGTATGAAACTCAACACATCTGATAAAAATAATTACAAATGGGGATAGAGTCGATTTGTAAGATAACCTACATGACCACTCAGCCATAACATAGCTGAAATACATTACTTTTGTAATGGGATTCTAAGGCATACATAAGTTTAACATTATAGGTTAATTAGAAACAAAATTGAATGAGAAACTATTCCTTATCATGGTGGGAACTCATAGTTGAGAAAGATATTTAATTAAATCAAGCAGAAAATGAAATGAGAAAAGTCATATAAAGCAACTGAAACGGAGTCCTAATATTTCCAAAAACTTTTTCAGTTGCTAGAGTTTATTTAATGTCTAATCCATTTCCCAATTTCAGTCTCTCATTTGATAACAAATGCACAGCTAGTATTACTTTTCATAGTTATCCCAAAACTGCTTCATTTTTCTATTCAAACGTAAAAAAATGGCAGAGTGTGAGAGACTGACTTCCTGACTTCAAAGAGCCAGAGAAAGAAAAAAGGATTTCTCAGGACATTAGGTACACACAGACAAGGGCTAAGGGCCTGACTTAAGAGGGATGTGGAGTCAGCATTGCACTTCCCACACACTCCCTGGAGGTACAGAGCAGAGACTCTGAAAAATTACTGTGACTATAATTCATGTCACATGTGACACGAAAGCACCTTCCTCTACCATTTAGTTCTTTGTGCTCCTGTCCCTGACCCCTCAGCTCCGTGCTTAATAATGTGGTTGTCAAAACTGGGTTCTGCTGAACTCAGGTTGCTCTGTCCAACACAGTCTCTAATATGGCCTGCACCTACTTGGCTTCCATCTTGGCTTTTAGAGTGAAAGTCCTCCACTGCTTACAATCAATTTAACAGCTGAGAACAATTCTTAATCTCAAAAACAAACAGGAAGAAATTAGTGCTTTGCATTTACCCACTGGCAATTTCTGATTTTACAGTGTATGCTTTCTGTTAACCGTTGACCTCTCATCCCTTTCTGTTAACCTTTGACCTCTCATCCCTTCAAAACTCTTTCAAGGGAAAAAAGTATCTTCCATAAATACATTAAATGATAATATTGTTGATATCCAAGGCATCTTCTTTGTTGTTTTTTACCTGTATTTGTTTATTGTGTGCTTGTGTCTGGGAGGTTGTACTCCAACACATGTGCAGGGGTCAGAGGACAGCTTGCAGGCCTGGGTTCTCTCCTGAGTGGGTCTCAGGGATCAAACTCAGGTCTTCAGCTTTGGTGAAAAACAGCCTTGCCCTCTGAGTCATCACCAGCCTACTGTTTTGTTCTATCACAAATGTGAATTATGTAGAATGACTTATGGGCCAGCTATAGATTCCTATTGTGTTAGTACATACACACATCTAAATGAACTGGAGTATATTTGATCACTGAATAGACTCCTGGTACGAAAATAACTTAGCAAATCCCTCAGATTTTATACTGATGTTAAAATGTTCTGAGAAAACATCTCAGAAAGTGTCTAAGTACATAGTAGATATGAAGAGATATACCTTTATACATATATAGAACAAATAAAATCAAAATGGCATTTTGTTACATAAATTTATCTGGGTACTTCATTATGATAATTAATTGTTCAATGTTGATTCACAATTTTCATCAATATATGAGTATTGGTAAAATATTAAAATGCTGAAGTTTGAATATTTACATTATAGTTTAGTTTACCCCAAGTTATCAAATAATTTGTTTTAAATATATAATTACTAAAGAATATTCTGCTTTCTTATGAAATGTATACACAATAATAATATTTCTGCATTCTTTAAGTCCATCATAATAGCTTAGTTAAATTATTCTGCTCCTGGTTGAAGTTTTCTACACATAATACACATTAAGTTGAATAGATTTTTGAAGTTGCCTTTTAAATTAATCCACCTGTTTCAGAATCTGTGCTGGAGTTACACATTCACAAAGTTATAAATCAAACTAGCCAGCATGTTCCATGTGCTTTCAGAATGAATTATTTAATCATCCACAGTGCTCCTTTCAGCAGCATAATTTACTAATTGTGAAGGTTTTTCACAGCTCCTTTATCCCCATGTTCATAATTCAAATGAATGAAGTGATTGCTATGTCTCAAACTTAGTACATCCTGTGGCTGCTGCTTTAAGTTCGCTAGTGTTTGTTTCAACCTGATGGAGTAGTCAGAACAGATACGGGCTACAAAACTGTATGGTAAAGAAGTATAAGTTTGGTTTACCCAAGTGTCAGATTCAGTGATGAATTGACAAAAGTTTTAAACATAGAATCATTTGGTTTATTACAGCATTCAGAAGAGCCCATAAATTGCTATAAGTTGCCAGCAATTTATAAAGCCTTAAAACACTTGAAATGTTCCATCTCCCATGATTGTTTTATGTTAATTGCCCTCAAAAAATGGTCTTAGCAGAGAAGGCAAGGGAATGCTTATCTAGCAGCTCCCTGGCAGCATTAAGTATTTTAGTAGTGCTAGATAAACATGACCGGCAATCATTAAATGTTGCTACACATTGGAAGATAAAATTGGAAGGCTGAATGATATACACTTTTGCTGTTTTGTCTTTATCTTATTTTCTAATTTGTATCTTTTAACAGTTTAATTGATCGAGTTTCATTTCAAAGACATTTTCTGGAATAAACTGTTGGAAAATTAGACACAAAAGCTCCATATCTTCTACCTCAGTGTATTTGTTATTTTCTCTTGTCCTGATAAATTACTGACCAAAATCAACTTGGAGAAGAAAGAGTTTATTTCATTTTACTCTTGTGGTTCATCATGGAGGGAAGCCAGGATAGGAGCTCAGGGCAGGAATCTGGAGCACAAACCAAGCCAGTAGTGCTTATTGGCTTGCTCCTCTGGCCTGTGCTCAGCCTGATTTCTTATACACCACAGGACCCTGCCTGAGGTGGCACTGCCCACATCAGTCAACAGTCAAAAAATGCCCCACAGACATGGCCATAGGCCAATCCAATGGAAACAATTCCTCACTTGAGGTTTCCTCTAACCAGGTGTGTTAAATTGACAGTCGAAGCAATCCAGCACAATTGACCCCTTGTCAGCTTGACACAGGAATACATCATTTTAAACCACAACTTTCCATTTCTTATTCCTAGGTCTCATGTTTATATTAATATTACAACATAAAAGAGTACAACTTTATTTTTTTTTCTGAGACAGGGTCTCCTATAGGCTCAGTTGGCCTTGCAGCTCACTCTGTAGACCAGGCTGGCCTTGAACTCACAGAGATCTGCCTGCCTCTGCCTCCCGAGTGCTGGGATTAAAGGTGTGCACCACCACACCTTGCTTAAAGGTGGTTCTTTTTTCTTTTTTTTTAAATTTGTTATTTATTCTTTATATGTATGAATGTACTGTCTGCGTTGGCTTCCTCTGGAAATGGAGTTAAAGATGGTTCTCAGCCGCCATGTGGGTGCTGGAGATCAAACCCGGGTCCTCTGCAAGAGCAGTTGGTACTCTTAACCACTAGGCCATTTCTCCAGCCCCTTAAAGGTGGTTCTTACCCCCCATATGGGTCCTGGGAATTGAACCCGGGTCCTCTGCAAGAGCAGTCGGCACTCTTAACTTCTGAGCCATCTCTCCAGCCCCAGGAGTACAACTTTAAAAGTCCTATAACAGCCTGCAGATAGGTTTTGCATGAAGGATGCTTGTACTCATGGATTATCACTTATAGCTAAAAATGAAAAAAAAAAAACTGAGAGAAAGATGCAGGACAGTTATGGCAGAATGCATGATCTGGGATGGGGTGGGGGTGGGGGGGGAGGGAAAGGGAAATAAGCCTGAACTGAATTGGAAAAAATGTATGAAATGCACAAAGCATCAATAAAAACTAATTTAATTAGAAAAAAAAAAAGTCCTATAATCCTTAAAAAGTTCAAACACTTTAAAAGTTCAAAGCCTCTTTTAAAAGTCTCTTAACTGTGGGTGCCTATAAAATCTAAAACAAGTTAAATTCTGTCTTGTTTCAAAAGGGGAAAATCAGACACACTTAAGCAAGACCAAAGTCCAGAAAACTCAAGGCTGGATACTTCGAATTCACTCACCATCTTCTGGGCTCCAAAAAGCTTGGGCACCTCCACTTCTCTATCCATAGCCCACACAGCTTGTCTCATGGGCCCAGGACATCTCCACTTACACTTGCCGCTGCCCTTGCTGGTCAGGTCTTAATCCTGACATCTCTAATATGCTGGGGTCTCTACAGAAACTGATCACTGAGTATTAGTGCCCAAGCTTCTGGCCTCACATGATGCCAAGTCTCAGATTCTCTCCATGACCCATTCAAGCCTTCAACACCAGGACCAAATAGGAGACTCTTACACTTTGCCAAGTTCTACTGACAGTTTGATGTGCAGCCTTGGCCCCCTCTGCACTACGCTTTGTTTGCTGTCCCTAAGGAAATACTTCCAAGAAAATTTCACCATGATGATGCCAGTCTCTTGTTACAGCTGATTTTAAGCCCTAGCAATCCAGTATCAGTTGTCCCAGTAAATCACCAAAAGGTTTCATATCCAAAATTTTTAATTCCACATAAACATTCTTGATAGAAACTTTGCTTCCTTTTGAAGCTTCACAGGCCAGGCCTTCCTCATCTATACCTCTTTCAGCAGAGCTTGTCCAAGCTCCACAGCAATAGCTCTGGGCACTTAATTGCTTTTCCAACCCAAAGTTTCAAATGCTTCCACAAATCCTCCCCAAAGCAATAGTCACCTCTGTCACACCAATACCCCATTTCTTGTACCAAGTTCTATATTAGTTACTTTCTTTGCTGTGATAAAAACACTGACCAAAATCAACTTGGGGAGGAAAGGGTTTATTTCATCTTGCTCTTACAAATCCAGGCCAGGCGTGGTGGCGCACACCTTTAATCCTAGCACTTGGGAGGCAGAGGCAGGTGGATCTTTGTTAGTTCAAGGCCAGCCTGGTCTACAGAGTGAATTCCAGGACAGCTGGGGCTACAGGGAGACCCTGTCTCGAAAAGACGGGGGGGGGGGGATATCAGTATATAAATCTGAATATCTCTAATTCTTTGAGATATATGTCCCTAGGACAAGAACTGCTGAGTCATCTTACCTTTTGTTTAGTCTGNGAAGGGGATGTCGATTCCCCTGGAACACTGGAGTTCCATAGAAGATGGTTCTCAAGTCCACATGTGGGTGCTGGGGATCGAAACCGGGTCCTCTGCTAAGAGCGTCCGGTGCTCTTAACCAGTCAGGCCGTCGCTGCCAGCCCTAAACATTCTATTTTTAATATAAAATTTAATGTATTATAAGAAAGAACCTTTTCACAATGAGATACCAGTCCTACCAAATGGGATAGTCAAAATGAAATAAAATGGAAAAAAAGAAGTGTGGGCAAATATGTGGAAAAATTGGAATCATTGCATGTTTTGGTAGGAATGTGAAATGGTATAGCTGCTTTGGGAGACACATTAGTGTTTCTTAAAAAAAAAAAAATCCAGGGCAGGAGCTCAGGGTAGGAACCTGGAGCACAGACCATGGAGTAGTGCTGCTTTCTGGCTTGCTCCTCTGGCCTGTGCTCAGCCTGCTTTCTTATACAACACTGAACCACCTGTCCAGGGGTAGCACTGCCCACATCACTCCACAATCAGGAAAATGCCCCACAGACATAGCCATAGACCAATCCAATGGAAACTATTCCTCAAATGAGGTTCACTTTAGCCAGGTGGGTCAAGTTGACAGCTGAAGCTATTCAGCACACTCACTAATAAAATGTGAAGTAGTCTTAAGTCATATTAAATCTCATTAACACCATAAGAGATAATGGAACCATAGAACTTTAATTTATCTGTTGTTCTGGGTGGTAATAAGAAATATCATGTGATATTTTCCATTAAAATTATTAAAAATAAAAGCTTAGAGGTGGACTTTTGAAAGTCAATTTATGATTTTTCGAACTGAAAATATTTTTCAAAAAATAATTCAACAACTTACTACTTTTGGAATTTAGTGGGTTTTGCTAAAATTATTGATAATATTTACCTCATTGTTCTCTTATAAATATTTTGAACCATTTGCTAATGCAGTTTTATTGATCTGTAAGTAATGTCCACCACTTTTATGTTGGGATTCCATATATGCAGCAATTACAGATGTTCAGCAATCACAAGTTGTTTTGCAGCTATCTCATGTTATTTTAATTAAATTTGTATGGCTCTGGCATAAAATAAGGAGTGAGGATTTAAAATGTTTCCACTGAAGATATTGAATGTAGCTTGTTTCCCCATCTCAAACCGTAATTAAAATTGAAGCCAATTAACAGTAATTTATTAAAAGAATGGTTATACTTTTTAAATTTTTATTAAGCACTATTACAAAATATTCCTTAATTCTTTGGGACTTGCCTCTGGATCTCTTTCAGTACTTCAGACACCTTCAAAACCAGAAGTACTTTCCAAAACCTCAGGGTCATCTCTTCTCTGTCTTTAATGGTTCATAGCTGGCAAAGTCCTTCCAGGCACATCTCCCTCCAGAAGATTGTCTGAGACAAGCCACCCTTTTGGAAACTTTGATTTCATCTTACTCTTCACACCAAATTTGTGATTCCATTTTTTTAAATTGTTTCATACTTCACCTACAATAAAGTGACATAATACACATGCCTCCCAACATACCAGTTTCTCTCCTAGGAATACAAACATCAAAACTGTCTACTTACACTAACCAAAATACTTGTTCTAAAACATTCATAGCTGATGTAGCAGCCCCATATTTATGACTACTTAAATGCCCACCAACCAATCAAATGAGTAAATAAGTTATAACAATCCATATAACAGAATAGTATACATCATTTAAAATAATCTCCAACAACATACAAAAGTATTAATGAATCTCACATTGCAATACAGAGTGGAAAGACTACCACAAATGGACATACACTATGTGCTAGGTACCTTTGGATGCTGTAACAAAATATCCATAAAAACCAAAAAGAAAGGATTTATTTTGGCTCACAGTTTTTTTTTTAGAAGTGACAGTCTGTTGGATCTTTTGTTCTTGGGACTGTGGTTAGGCAGAATATCATAACAGGAGGATATAGTGCGCATCTGTTCTGATATTACTACAGCTCAGGAGAGACAGAGAGAGAGAGAGAGAGAGAGAGAGAGATAGATTAGATGTACCTTTTCAAAGGCACATTCAGAGTGATCCATGTCCTCCAACCAGAGCTCACCTCCTAGTTTTTGTCACTTTCCAATAACACCATTAAATTATGAAACCATTAATGGATAAACCATTAATTATGAAACCATTAATGGATAAACCCACTGATGAAGTCGGAGCCCTCATTTTCCAGCCGCCCCTCAATAACTGTTTCCACTAGCTGGGACCAATAGTTCAACACAGGAAATAATTCAGGACACGTAATATTCAAACCCAGACATTGTATTATTCCCATTTCAAAGCAGTTTTGAAAGTAAATATATTCTATATAGTGAGAAGTCAAGATAGCCATTTCTTTAGTAATCAGTGATTGTGAGTGGAAAGGAAAGCAAAGGAAAATTCTAGAGTATTAGTTTCATAGCGTTTTGGGTGAATTTGCACACATAAAAGATGTTCTACTGTGTTTCTGAGCTTTAATAAAAGTTAAAACATGAGGTGCTGGAGAGATGGCCTAGCGGTTAAGAGCGTCGACTGCTCTTGCAGAGGACCTGGGTTCGCTCCCCAGCTCCCACATGGCGGCTGAGAACCGTCTTTAACTTCAGTTCCAGCGGAATCAGACACCCTTTTCTGACCTCCGAGGCATTGCACTACACGGGTGCACAAACCTACATGCAGACAGTACATTCATACACATAAAAATAAATTTAAAAAGTTAAAACATGTATATCTTTGACAAAATATTGGAGATAATATATGGGAAGGTGTGTCAGGAATCTGTGTCTCCTAGATTTCCACCCATGTCCTAACATGGTGTCCCTCAAGTAGATCTTTCACTCTCACATGCACATACATGTAAGTAAGACTGATGAAATCTTAGAAAACTTAGTGGATTGTATCAGTGTTCGTTCATCTCTTCATCAAAAGTCTAATTGTCATTAAGGTGATTGGAGAAAAGGTACAAGGAAATTCTACATATTATTTCTTTAAATTACATATGCATCTGTAATCATTGAATGGATTTTCAGTATAAAAAGGGGGAAGCTGGCTAAACACAAGAATTTATACTGATTTCCAAAACTCAGACACTGTCACAAGACTAGGTCAGAAGATCTGGGTGGAAGACATCTACTCTTGAAATATCCTAAACAATGTACAAGACAAGACTAGAAAATATTGGATAAAATGACCAGTATTTTAATACTATTTAAATCAAAGACAGTTTGGATACAAACTTATAGACTAAACCTATCATTTTAAATTAAAGATGGTATGATTTCCCTGTAGTTGAAGAAATTAATACTTAATGGTGACTTAAAATCTACCTAGACTTTAAAAATAAAATATAAATAAGTTAAAATTATTTCAAGAAATATATATCAGCAAGAGAACTAAAGACCTAAATAAAATAGAAAGAATTCCCCAAACTTGGATTGTTAAAATGGCAGTACTCTCAAGTTCAATAGATTTGGAGCACTTTATTTCAAAATCCTGATGCATTGACTTGCAGAAATAGGAGAGCTTATTTTAAAATGCATATGGAATTGTAAGAAACTCAAAAATAGCCAAATTTATCTTGAGAAGGAACAAAATTGAAAGACTCACACTTCTTGCTTTCAAATTTTCTATAAAGTCACACTTCTCAAGTCAAGTGGGACACAGAGACACAGAGGTAAACAGAATGAAGCCTGAAGTCCAGAAATAAATCTTTCTGGCACTTGGGAAAGAATAGCCTTTCAAGAAATGAACTAGGAAAACTCAGTAAGCTAATAGACTGAAGCACATCATGCCCTGGTGACAGATGATGTCAGTCACAGGCAAATGATGAAGTTGTTTCCTTGCTTTTATCATAGGCAAAAATTAACTCAAAAGAAAAACATATGTGAAGTTAAAGAATATAGAACTCTAAAAGAAAAATGAGGTATAAAACTCTGTGACCTCAGATTAGGTAGTAATTCCCTAGACATGAAACCAAAGCTCAAGGAACCAAAACAAAAATGAAAACTTCATTAACTCATTCCTCAAAGAACACTAAGCTACAAATATGGATAATGAGAAGTCCTAGAAGGGTTTAGAGAAATTAGAGCACTCATGTACTGCTGTAAAATGTAAATTGGTGCCATTTCTTTGGGAAAGAGTGACACTTTCTCACGAAGTTCAATAATGTATAGAACTACCATGTTATTGGAAATTCCATTCTTAGTGATATATGAATTGAAAATTTACATATAATGCACATGCGTGCAAATGTTGATAGCAGCCTTACTTAGAATAGATAAAATGTAAAAACAATGTAACTGTTTCCTAACTGGTGGATTTCTAAACAAATGTGGTATATCCATACAGGGGAATATTATCCAACCAAAAGGAATTAAGCGCTGGTAGATGCTAGAATAGAGATGAAATTTGAAAATGTTAAACTAAGTGAAAAAAATCCAGTCACAAAAATACACATGGTGGGATTTATGAAATGTCCACCACAGGTAATCTTGCAGAGATCAAAAGTACACGAATGGTTGGCAGATAAAGAGGAAGGTGAGAAGCAGGTATGGACTACTACTAATACAACAGGGTATCTTTGGGAGGGGGATAATAAGAATTCTCTAAAGTTAGATGGTGCTGATAATAACACAGCTCAGAAAATATATTAAAAAGAAAAGTGACCTGGTTTTACGATATAAGAATCTTAGCTCAGAAGAAGCTTTCAGTCTGCATATACACATACCTGTACATTAATATACCATATTAATATAATATTAATATACCACATACCATAATATACACAACCTGTACATTAAAATCATTTCCAAGACCAAATCCGTGGCATTGATGGAAAATAGTTAAGCAGACTTTTCTGTAAACTTTAATCAGATTTTTGTTTTTCATATAGACAACCTTAATCATCCTTATACCCCCTTCCCACTAGCCCTCTTCTATAACCCGCACTGGATTTCATGTGTTCTGCCATTTGTGTTAAAGCCTATCAAGTCAAGTTAGTGTCCTCAGAAATCCTTCAGTTCAAGTTCTTGCAAAACTCAGAAAAAAAAAAACAGCAGAGGGGCTGGAGAGATAGCTCAGTGGTTAAGAGTGCTGACTGCTCTTGCAAAGGACTCGGGTTCAATTCCCAGCACCCACATGGCAGCTAAGAACCGCCTTTAACTCCAGTTCCAGGGGAATTCGACACCCTCTTCTGACCTCTGGGGCATTGCAGGACAAGGGTGCACCAACCTACATGTACACTCATGTAGGTTGGTACACTCATACACATAAAAACAGTACACTCATACACATAAAAAATAATAAATAAATTAAAAAGAAAACTAGCAGAGGACTGTAGCCGACTGTTTTTTGTTTTGTTTTGTTTTATCTTTTTCCTCAGTGTTATGGAAGCAGGAAAGCCAAGCATTTGATTCTTAGCCAGAGAAATTTTTCCCACATATTTGCCTTGAGAACAATAGGGATAATTTAATATCACAACATGCCAAGTGGGTACGGAAGGGCTATGCAAAGAAAATAGGCCCAATTCCCACATCAACTCTATGCACTCTTCATTTAACAGAATGGGCAGACGATGGACTGCTAACAGTCTGGACCTCAGCAAGCCATTCATCATCTCTGACAGTGTGGTGTAGGACAATCATTTTTCTGTATTTGTTTTCTTGTTTCTGCCTAACACACTGAAAATTTCCAAGAGAACAGATACAAGATGTGATGTGGCTTTCCTAATGACAGCACTGTGAAAATATGAGGAGCTATTTACATAACATCCTTCAATTTCCTTCTTCAGTACTAATTTTCAAAGAAGGAGAAACATAAGGTGTTATGTTAAATGGATTCTTTTGCATTTGATTAAGAGGGACTGGCTTTTCTTGGGGGAAACCCTACATGGACTCAGAATCCTGCCTCTGTGAGGTACTAACAGATAGGGTGTCACAAAAAAACTGTGCAAGAAGGGTTTATTTTAACATCACTGGTCTTGTAGCATGAAAAGGAGATGGTAGCAGACAGGTTACTGTCAATTAAGCAAGACCTGTCAGAAAGTCAGAAACGTTGAAAGTTGGTGGGCATGAATCTTAAGCTGATCAGATGGCAGCTACTCGGCTGTTACTAGAACAGAGTTGCTGCATTCATGTGTCATTTCCCTGCAGAATTTTATTTGAGTCCCTAATGACGGAGACATCTCTGCATTTGCAAACTGCTGTCAAGTCAAATGTAGACCTTCTAAATGAGCTGAAACGGTGAGTCTGTGAGTCATGGACTGACATGTGGCAAACATGCTTCTTGTCCCATTTTCCTCTACTCAGGTTACATTGAGGAGGCCTGCATCATCCCCTGCCCCTCAGACTGCAAGCTCAGTGAGTGGTCCAATTGGTCCCGCTGCAGCAAGTCCTGTGGCAGTGGAGTGAAGGTCCGCTCCAAGTGGCTACGTGAAAAACCATATAATGGAGGAAGGCCTTGCCCCAAGTTGGACCACGTCAACCAGGTATTTCCTAGCATCGAGTGTGTTAAGATAATTTCATGAGTTCCCAAGGATCTATTATTTCTCAAAACTGGACAAGATTAAATAATAGCTTCTGAATAAGAAACCTGATTGATTTTATTTTTCTAATGCCTAGGTAAATTACTTGTAACTCACTAAAATCACAGATTAGATACATTACCTCTGAATTCTCTGGAGATTCAGAGCACTGCAAGCATCTGAATATGAATGTAATTCAGTAAGTATGAAATGACGCCTGCCTCTGAAATAATGTCATGGTATTTAATCTGTCATAAAATTATATCTAACTACTGTGATGAGATTTTGTCATTCTTAGCGTTTCCCTAGACTCTGAAAAAGACATCTCAATTACCAACTACTTAAAAGAAACAAAGGAAAGAAAAAATATGGGTATGGTGCTAAAATTGAGGGGAGCATGATATTTCAGTCTGTTTTATGTAAAATAAATTTAGGAAAAGAACTATAGAGTCTCGAAGTCATCATCATAATTATGTGAGCACCCTAGTCATTGGCCCTTTCTAAAATTAAAACACTTTATTAGAGTTTGTATGCATACTTCATTAGCTACTGTCAATGGGTGTTATTTGTATTCTATTGGAGATTCAAAGTGAAGAGGCTAATGGTGGGATTTTAATTAATTTAAATGTAATAGATCCAACAATTGTTTTCACAGTTGCTCTGCATGTAAATTAACTAAGTTTTACAGTGTGTTCAGATGTCGTGTTTTGAATTTGAACCGTGATCAAATGTATCACATATTTAATGCGTACACCTGTTTCATGTGCCCATGGCTGTCTCGTTTTAACCTCAAACTGCACTGCTCATCAGCACACTTTACTCCTGAGTCACCTGTCTGTAGATGACAACAGAACCACACTATTTACGAAAACAAGGAACTTTTGAGAAAATAACAATGAGAGAGACACTTGAGAATTAAATTCTGTAGAAAGTATTCTCAGAATCTGAATTTTTCCAGAGTTGATTTTAGGCCACTGATATTGAATAATACACTGCCATCTGCTGGCACTTGTGCTCACTTGTTGAGTTTTGTATATTCCTAAAATGCTAGTGTTTATTTCCAAAGCAGAAAATTCATTCCCATGACTATACTGGTAAATATGAAACAAAATAACTGAAGTGACATAAAAGTAATCAAGAAAAATGCTTCTCTGCAGGTTTGGAAACTTTTATTTCCAAGGGCAAATTGATGTTAATGAATTATGATCACAGTCCTATTAAAGAGAAAGTATTATACACTCTACCCGTCATACTGCCGTATGCATGTGTATGTGTCCATCTAGTTAGTATGCAATTCAAATAGGCCATAGTTGCCTGAGACTTTCCCAGTTTCCAAAGTCTAGTGACTTTGTGCAAAGCTGCCTTTGCTGTGAAAAATCTTCAGTCTCAGACAACTTTATGGTCACCTTCCCTCTCTCATAAAACTTCAGGCAGAATTTGAAAAGGATATTGGTGTATTTGTTCTCAGTATATCAAAAGATTAATAACTGAGCAGGCCAGGGCAGTCCAAACCTTTAATCCCAACATTTTGAAGGCAGATGCAGGTGGGTCTCCATGAGTTTGAGGTCAGCCTGGTCTAAATAGTGAGTTCCATGCCAGCCAGGGCTATGTACTGAGACCTTGCCTCAAAGAAAAAGATTAACAACTTAAAACCAAAGGTAAAACAAACAAAAAAATAATATAATAGATCTTTAAATATTTGATTTTAAGTATAAATGTTTACATAAAAATGCAACCTTTGGGATTTAAGCTTTAACAAAATATTTTGGAAAAATAATAATATGCCAAATACATTATTGATCAAATATATAAACCATGCAGGTTTCTATGACTAAAATTCTTCAAAAAAGTATAAGGCTGTCCATTTACTTGAATGTGGTCTCTGAGGTTCCATGTTTCAGTAAAGGGAGTTCCCAGAGTCATATTTCCTACAAAACATAAATAAGGATGTAGGGATTAAGTTAGATTGACGGATAGAAGAATGTGTAGCTAGATCAATATATAGATAATAGTCAATTTACCAGTTGGATTGTAAGTTATGTTCAGTCATGTCCATTTCCCATGACTAGGATTATTACATCTTTCTGCAAGTCTTTTCGTCCTATCCATGCAACCCTTTCCTTGGTCATGTTGTGGGCAATGCTCATTTTATGCAGTTTGTGAGTGAATTTTTGTGTGGGGGGGATTTCATTTTGTTTTATGGGGTTTTCTTTATTTGTTTTATTGAAATGGGGGCTTTCTGTAGCTTCAGCTATCCTGGAACTCACCAAAAGGCTGAACTTCCTCTCAGCCGCCTATCTCTGCTTGCAGAGTGCTGGGATTAAAGACATATGCCACCACACCTGAATCAAGTGTCTTACTTTTTTTTTTTTTTTCGTCTTTTCAAGACAGGGACTCCCTGTAGCCTCAGCTGTTCTGGAACTCACTCTGTAGACTAGGCTGGCCTTGAACTCACAAAGATCCACCTGCCTCTGCCTCCCAAGTGCTAGGATTAAAGGTGTGTACCACCACGCCTGGCTACGTGTCTTACTTTTAAGTAATAATATTTATCCCTCCTAATTCATAAGAAAAATTTCTAATGCTTTATAAAATAGGCATTTATAAATATGTATTTATATGTGAAATTAGAACATAAGCTCTTTTCAAAAATATACTGACATTTTAACCTGTCTGTTTCTTATCCTTCTCTCATTCCTGCTCAAAACTACCCCAGGCACAGGTAAGCACTCATAAATACTGTGATTCTTCCAAATGCTTTATTGTTTAGTACATATTTCCAAGCACCTGTTTTTTGTCAGCCAATCTTGTTTATTTCTCTTTTAAATCACATGCCAGAAGTACAAAGACCTTTACATGAGTCCTTTGTCCCATTAGTCTGATGAGACAGCACTCATTTTACTTAGCTTGCTATTGTCTTTTACAAAGCTGCAAGAAATTTTTCCATTAAAAAGATTTTACCTATTCTATTTTTTATTTCTGACATGTATAGTTACTTTTATTATCTTATTCATATGGTCTGAGGAGTTGGGGTGAGGCGATTAGGTTTTACTTCTCCTACTTTAACTAGGCAATGACATCCCTTATTCATGCTCAAGGAGGGACACAGTGCAGGCAAACTGAAAATAGGTGTTGGAGATGGCTATGAAATAATCATCATTAACCCCAAAAAAAGGAAGCTAAAATGAAGTCTGTCAAAGGATTAAGAATAGTAGATCCAATTCCATTATTTCCTTCCCTGGGAGCCATGGGGTAGAGTTTGGACAAAATAGTCTCATTTTGATACTCCTGCAACATGGGAATATGCTTGCTATGGAAGTAGCTATGAGTTTTAGTCCAACACTGCAAAGTTTTTATTCTTATTTTGGAGAGGTCTACTTTATTTACATAACTTAGATTTTTAGTCCAGCAAAAATCACATAAAAGAATAGCTCAACTGTTTAAATCTGTTTCCTGGAGTTGATTACCTAAACTATTCATATACTACAGTGTGCATGAGTAAAATGGGAAGGAGAGTTGGACTTTCATAGATTATAGCAATCTTTAAAATATTTCTTTAATGGTCGTGTCAACTTGGATGCAGTACGTTATGATTCACTTATTCTTTACTTACTTTTCTCTTTGAGAGAACAGCACAACTGGTTTATTGTTTTAGTCCTGCAACAAAACATAATAGATCAAAGATGGGGCCAAAAGCCTTTGGGGACACTGTAGGGGACAGCGTGCTGTGTGTTGTGAGGCCCTTACTGTTTAACAACTACAACTATAGCTCTATGTTCTGTGAGACCAATTTAGGACTTTGCTCAAACCTCGAGTTATTGAGGAATCGTTTTTAGATGGGTTTATTTCAAATTATTTATCAGTTCATCTCCCAGTATGAAAAGCTAATTTATACTACTGCTACATTCATATATGCAGCAGGCTAAATTATAATTAGCTGGAAAATAGATGTACGTATAATACTCATATATTTATTTATTTCATAAATCTCAATCCAGTGTCTAGCACGTGGGTGCCCTGGGCTAACAACTGAAGACACATCAAACTGTGAACAAGATATATGACCTCAAAAATTATAATACAGTGTGCTAACAGTCAGTTCAGGAATGTTTTTAAACTGGTCCAGCGGGCTAGCAACAACTACATGAGATACTGCAGCATAGACTGTCTTCTCCTTCATGACTACACCTCCCAAGAAGTTCTCTCTTCTCTCCTACTTTAGAATGAGAACAGGAAAGGAGAGGAAGGAAAGGACTCTGATGAAATAATGACTGTAATGGTGTGGGGTTTTCCCATCTCCCCACCCGCCAACCTCTCCCAGGCACCTCCTACCCCCTAAGGTCACCAGATCTGTGTTTCAGGTTTATGAGGTCGTCCCATGCCACAGTGACTGTAACCAGTATATATGGGTCACAGAGCCATGGAGTGTCTGCAAGGTGACCTTCGTGGACATGCGTGATAACTGCGGAGAGGGTGTGCAGACCCGCAAAGTGAGGTAAGTCCAAGCAGAATGACAGTGAGCCACAATGCGGCCAGCTTCCACTTTCATGTGATAGCTCGAGGCATTCTACAACCCCAGACTCTGAAAATTCTCTTTAGTTTTGATTTCAGGGAATCTGAGTACATGGCAACTAAAATAATCTGTTTCCAGCAATATTTTGTATATTCTACTACATTCTATTTTTTTTTACTTAAAAAGCTTCATTTTATGATACTTTTAAATACTTTTTAAAATTTTTTTTTACGTATATGAATGCACTGTCTGCATGTAGGTCTGTGCACCTGTGTCGTGCAATGCCTCGGAGGTCAGAAGAGGGTGTCGGATTTCCCTGGAACTGGAGTTAAAGACGGTTCTCAGCCACCATGCGGGTACTGGGGATCGAACCCGGTCCTCTGCAAGAACAGTCGGTGCTCTTAACCCCTAGGCCATCTCTCCAGCCCTATGATACTTTTAAAAAGAAGGACACAGCATGTTGAAAATGGGCCATTTGAGTGCAGATGTCCAAACTATCGAGCAATAACTTTTTCTTAAAAGCTAGATATAATTATCTTGTATGTGGTTGTATGTGAATATTTGTGTGTGTGTGTGTGTGTGTGTGTGTGTGTGTGTGCGCGCGCGCGCGCGCGCACGCCCACCCGCATTTGCATGCATCCATGCCTGGGTGTGGAGGCCCGAAGACAACACTGGATGCCTTTCATGTTCACAGTTCACATTATTTTTTGAGATAGTCTCCCCCTGAATCTAGAGCTCAACAACTTTCTTAGACTAGATGGCCAGCAAGTCCCAGGCATCTTCTTTTTTCTTCCTCCACTAAGCTTGCATTGCAAGTATGTGGTGTTAAGGTTTTAAAAAATTAATCACTTGAGTGCTAGGAATGAATTCAGATCCTCATGTTTGTGTGACAAATACCTTTTTTTCCTACCCCCAAAGTTAAATATGTATTTAAGTAGTCTGTTTTGATTTTTTGCTCCTTTATCTCAAACTGAATTTTTGAATGTTGACATCTCTATGAAGGACCTTCCCTAAACCCCAGGCTGGCCACTGTATCTCATTTATTCTTCTGTAGCTATGCTATCTCTTAGATGGTCTTATGTGGTCATTTCAGTTTCATCTTAAACTAATTCAATGGAGTTTAAAATGCATTTCCTCATTTTCACTAACCATAGTTTTAAATTCTGTGCCATCTCATGTACCTGGTCTGATGGACTGGACAGATGCAGAACATTCCTTTCATCACAGAAAGTTGTAACAGACACCCTTGCTCTGTAGTGCCCATATACCTACCTCTGTTATACTGAAAAGATCCATTAGCTCATCTGTCACATTTCTCTGTGTTTCTCCCAAGATCCTGTCATAGTCATCAGAATTCTCTAGTGTTTTGTTTTCTCTCTTTGTTTTTCTTCTTTTTATGTTTTATAAATTTAGGGGAATTTTCCATTTACTTTTAATCATATGTAACAAGCTCTAGAGAGCTAAACTTTGGGAAAGATAGGATCATTTTATGCTAGTACTGTTTTTCCTTTTGTAACTGAATTTTCACAAATTTCATACAGTATATTTCCATCATATTTAGATTCCCTCCCCTATCTCCACTCTCCTTAAGCCCTCCATCAAATTTCCTGTATGCTAATACACCTATGGAGTCAATCTGTGTCCGCAAATGGCCTTTAATGTGGGTCCATCCACTGGAGCCTGGTTAACCTGCCAAAAGTCTCACCAATAAATGAGACTGAATCTCCCCTTCCCAGCAGCCATTGGTTGCTAATGATTCCTCAGGTAGGGTTGGGATGTCTTACACACTTCTTGTCTGGCTTGAGTTTATAATGGGACTTGTGCATTATGTCGTTATTACTGTAAGGTCTTATGAGTAACTGACCCTCTTGATTTTCTCTATAATATCTCTCATAGGGCACTATGAAACAAGTGTAGGAGGTTTTTATGGGTTAGATTCCAATATTCTAATCAGATTATTGGAAACAATCATCTTGTGAAGAGACAGACTTGAAATTCAAATCCAGCTCTTTTCACTCTCTTTAACTGTACCACTTTCTTCTAACTCTGATCAATGTCAAACAGTAAAACCCTAAAAAAAGTAAAAATAAAGAACGTTGACAGCACATGTTGGAAATCTCATTCTTATCTATACTAACATTTCATAAATTCAAGAATGTGTAATAATGTTTCTTGACATATTTTGGTAGAAAAGTGTTTTGAAATTAACATTAATATCATAAAACATCATAATGATATTTGTAACTTTATTTCTTATAAAAGATTGTCCGTTTTACTCAAAAACCTATCTGAACTCTCAATTTACTATTTCCTGTGCCTTAATAAAAGTATATTTGTAATGAAAGATTGAAGGAAAGAGATATTTTCAACATTTCCAAACTGAATTGAAACAAAGTAACTTTTCAGATCAACTTATTTATCCAGTAAACAAATTAAATGCAAATAGAGAAGGAGGTCAGTATTGATTGTGAACTCTGGCCATCTAATAATGTGTCTGTTTATTCATGATTGAGTGGTACACCCCTCTAACTTTATGCTCTGCTAATTAGGGTCAGTACCTCCTGCCTAAATACAAATGTGGACTGACACTTCAGGATAAATGAGACTATAAAAGGGCAGGTTCGGATTTACCCAATCTCAGTCTTTCTTACTTAGGATGGAATGACAGAAGTGATTTGCCCTGATAGGAATTCCTCCAGTCCTCTTTCTATTTTTACAACTTTCCTCTCTCCCTCCCTTCCTTCCTATTTTCCTTTTCTTCCTTTCCTGCTTCTCTTTGCTTATTTCTCCCTTAATGCTAGAATCAGGTCAGGACCTCAAGTATCCTGGGCGAGACAAAGCATATGCTTTCAATAACTTTTTTTTTTTTTTACAAATTTTATGTACATGAAGACAATAAAAATAAAATAAAAGGAAAGGCAGGCTTCATTAATTTTCCTAAGACAGTATAACTTTTTTGGCATTCCTATCATGGACTTCTCCAAAGCCTTTACCTCCAAATTGGTTGTGAGTTATATATTTCTAATATACTTCAGTTTATTCATAGAATTATTCTCTCTCCTTGGAAAAAAGAAAGTACTAGAATTTGAGAAAGAAATTTATAATATCTTTCTTTGAATGCAAGCTTTATCAAATATTTATTCTGTATCCTATGGTGAAAAATTGCTAATGTCAAATAAAATAAATAAAAGATCTTAGTAGGTAGAATTTGTTCTTATTTTATTAAATGAAAATATATAATAATAATAATATATAATATATAATATATATATAATAATATATATATATAATATATAATAATAATAATCTTATATAAAAATAAATCAAGTTTGTTAAAGAGAAGTTACCTCTGAGTGGTAGGCTTGACTTTTTATTATTTATTGTAATTGTCCTTAAGTGAATATACTATTTATACAATGCAAAGTTAAGAAAGAAAAAGCATTTGAAGATAAATATATTGGGTATGCCTATCTAATAGAGTTTGGGCATTTATTCTTAACTTGGATCAATAGGCAATTTTAAAGTTAATCCTTGTGTGCTGTGTCAGTGTTGGTCAGGATCATGATCTTAGCCTCCAATCCACCTTTTGAGTGTGGAAATGCTTTTCCAGTCCTTGTCCTCACCAGGCTACTTTCAAGAGACATTTAAAAGATGCTGCTGAAGGTGGAAGTCTTGCCTAGATAACTAAGATTTTTCAAGAGATTTGTAATTTTATCAACATTAAATCCATATCAATATTTACTTTGTTTTTGCAAAATATGTTCAAAACAATATAGAGGTAGGTATTTATATGTTATTTTCAGATGTGTACCCTATATAAACACAACTAATGATGGTTTTTCAGTCTTTGAATGTATTTCACTTGACAGGAACATTTTTCTAAAACTTGGCCCTACTGTAGGAAAATGATTCTACAGATTAGGTTTGTAAAGACTCAATGTCCTTCCCCTCTGAGGAGAGCTGGGATGTCAGGTATAGTTGCAAGGTGATTCAACCAACTACTTAAAACAGTACAATGAGTATGAGGCTTAGGAGGCCCAGCCTTCCTCTCTATCTCCACAGATGCAACTCTCTTCCCAAACCCATTAACTTGGTTGACATTTTCCACATTGTAGATGAGGGATAAGGGTTTTTCTTTCTACTACAAAAGTTCACAGAGATTATTGACAAAGGGAAAGGGAAAGCCACATTAATTAGCTTCACAAGAGAGGAATAAAAAACACTTTTTGACTGTTTGTAATGAAATCATGTAGCCTAAAGTTTGAATTTGTTCTCCAAAAAGGAATACTAACAAGAAAAAAAAAGAATCAAGATACAAGAAGTTCCAAATAACCACACTTAGAGAAATTGTACTATTGCAATTTAAATATCTTTGTTTCTGGTTTTCTTTTCAGGTTAGCAGATGGGAAGCTAAATTTACTTTTTATGATGTTTCTAAACATTTAAAATATTGTATTTATTTGTGTGCACATGTGTGTGCATGCGTGTGCAATTCTCATTTCACACCTGTCACAGTGCTCATGTCAAGGTCTGTGAATGAACAACTTTCAAGAGCTAATTCTCTCCTACTATGAGATTCAGGAATCGAACTCACATTGTCAGGCTTGGTATCAGTTTCCTTTACCCACTGAGTCATCTTATCAGCCCTTAAAATTACTTCTTAAATAACAAAAAAAAATGAGAAAGACCTTTAGTTGTCTTTGAAATCCATTTACAAGACCTCTTATAGAGGGATCCATAGTACCTCGATCTCTATCTTCTGCCAGTCAACTGCACTTTTTCTGTGGAATCCACTGACTTCATAAGAAGGAAAGGTAGATTATATGCTGAAAGCGTCCTTCTTTGAGCATCTTCTAAGACATGAATTCCTGTCCCACAGATGGGCCTAAATGTTACTTCCCTGCCAAAGAAAGCGCAGCTCCCAGAGCTTACTACTATACTACATGTATTCCATTGGAATGTTATGAAAATGCATATGAACATACATTTTGGCATCATATGAACACTGACAGGGGCAAGATTCGACTTTTCATTTTTGAACAATGTTACTCATTGCTATAAAGCTTCCACTCCAACGTCATGATGATATCCTAATGAGAACCACCTATCCTGTGTGTCCGCCGTTCATTTTAATTGTCCTGGTTCCTTCACTGCTGTTCATGTTTTCTTATAGATGTATGCAGAATACAGCAGATGGCCCTTTGGAGCACGTGGAGGATTACCTCTGTGACCCAGAAGAGATGCCCCTAGGCTCCAGAGAGTGCAAATTACCATGTCCCGAAGACTGTGTGATATCTGAATGGGGGCTCTGGACCCAATGTGCCTTGGTGAGATTATTAACTCCTTTAGCAACATATAGTTTGCTTGATTTTTTGAAGGAATTAAGAAAAAATAATTTCTATGTAAAATGTCTTTGTCTACCATGTGCACTAAATCAAGGCATCTTTCCTGGACACTTTATATTGACTGTGCCATGTTAAGTGAACAGTATTCCTTTATAACAGCTTGATTTCTTCCAAGCCTTTTGGCCCTTTTCAACCCATTCTCCTAAGGCAACATATGACGTCTTCAGTAGTTGGCTTATAAATTACACAGCATGTTAAAACTGAGCTGGTTGTGATAATTGCCTTTAGAGAAAATAGGGAAAGAATGAAACTCCAGTAAGGGTGCTTCAATGATGGCAGCTTGTTGTCACACCTTGCTTCTTGGCTAGCCCTTTTCGTTTAAATGGTAAGAATGATCTTTCGCAGAGAGGGGTGCTGCACCAGGAGTATGATCAGTAGAAAGTAAATCGTCCTAAGTAAGAAACTGAGCATTGAAGACTGTCCACAGAGATTCTGTACCTCATGAACCCTGGGAAGCTAGATGAGTTTGAGTCAGGCAGAGACTCCAATGTTGAGAGCAGTGGGATCCTTGCCATGAGACTATAGGAAGGAACTGTTTGAAATAGTGTGTGAGAAATTTGACTTATCCCTTGGTAGCTTTGTACAGCTGTAAAAAAACAACATGAAAATATAAGAAATTATCCAGTGTGGAATTGTTTGAATTACCATATAGGATAGTTTTAGAAAAATTTACATGTATTTCAAGGAGAAATTACTTTTGCATCTCAGTATTAACACTCTTTAAATGCTAACTGCCAATTGATAGACAAAGCAAAACAAGATTGGTGGCTCACTTGAAGAGATTTTTGAAAAGATGAACACTTCAGTCCTTCACAAGAGCCTGCAAGTTTTAATTCTGTAGCTGCCTACCTTCTAAAGACTCTAACTCTGTTTATAATGATGAGATTCTTATTGTCACATATTCTGTTACCAAAAGATTCTATTTTTATAAAATAAAGGCTGTTGAACTTGGGCTGCTTCTTTAAATCATCAAGAGGGATTCTAACAGGAAGAAAGAACTACTGGATGAGAACCATGTCCATTTGGTTTTAAATATCTAAAAATACCCATATTAGAAGAACAATTGAGGTTTTGTCATTATTTTAAAAAGAGTTGGTGAAACATATTTTTCTAAGCATTTTCCAGTAAAAAAATCTCAGAATAAAAATAAAACTCAATGAGAATAAAATTCAATTAATTGAATGAGTATTTTTCTTGTATATTAGTTATCTTTTTTTTTTTTTTTTTTTTGGTCTTTTTGAGTCAGGGTTTCACTTTAGTCCCAGCTTGCCTGGAGCTCACTATTAAGTTATCTTTTTATCAATCAATACTTCATAACACATGCACAAAACATTTACTATGTGCAAAGAATTGTTAAATACAAAGAATGCACAAAAGACAAAAGTCTCTCAGTATACTCGGACTGGAGAAGGCAACAACAGCCTTAATATGATTTCTATCCTCTAAAAATAAAGTGTTCTTCCAATGGTACAACCAAAGTACAACTGAAGGAAAAGAAGGGGAATTTACTATTTTAGGCCTAATAAATACAAAGAAATTTATTCCTTCCTATTCTTAAATGCTAAATGTTTTCAGAAAGATTTACCACAAGGAATATGGCCAGCCAGTCTCTAGATGCTGTTTGGTTTGAATATATGTCTAGGTATGCATCAGGAAAACAAAAGTGAGTACCTAAATATTCATTTAGAGTTACCATTTAAATATTCTTAGGTCAATTTATTCACACACATACTTGAGATAATGGTTTAAGCAACTTTTAACTAGGATGGAATCTCAGACTCTCAACGAATGCCTTCATTTTACATGTGAGTACTCAGAAGCATAATGGGGTTAACTGGCTTCTTCAAATTATCCTGGAACAGAGTGCTCTAACTCAGGTTCCAATGCTCTTGGTAATGTGCTAGCTGTTGTGTGGCTGAGTTCAACATACTGAATAATGCTGTTGTTCTTGTAAGCCTTGCAGTCAAAGTGGTTCCCGGCAAAGGTCAGCTGACCCCATCAGACAGCCTGCGGATGAAGGAAGAGCCTGCCCTGATGCTGTGGAGCAGGAGCCCTGTAACCTGAACAAAAACTGCTACCACTATGACTATAACGTCACAGGTAAGAGCATCCTTATGTCTTCATGGAGCCCTAGGCTGATCCTATATCTACCAGCTCCAGACATCCCATCTGTTCAACTCTGCCTGTGAGACATTTGGGGACACAACTTAAATTTCCAGAAATAATTACACCTCACTTAACAGACATAGTAAGCAACAAGATACAGAATATAAAAGTATCACATAGACAAAGGCCATGAAGTATGTGTCAAATATTCTTGATAATCCTATTTAAGAAACCCTCCCACTTTGGAAAAATACAAGTAAGTATATTCTTTTTCAAAAGATGTTTCATTGCTATAACATATAAGGTCAAAAAGTCTAGTAGTGTTGATATAGTTTATGAACATATGATAGAGAAAAGTCTGTAATCTTAAAAAATAACTTCAGGGGCTGGAGAGATGGTCTAGCGGTTAAGAGTGCTGACCACTCTTACAGAGGACCCGGGTTCGATCCCCAGCACCCACATGGCGGCCAAGAACCGTCTGTAACTCCAATTCCAGGAGAACTCCAGTTCCAGGGGAATCCGACACCCTCTTCTGACCTCCACGGCATTGCACGACATGGGTGCACAAACTTGCATGCAGACAGTACATTCATACTCATACAGAAATAAATAAACTTAATAAAAAAAATAACTTCAGAAAAAAACAAAATTGTTATAAATTTTGTTTCTCAAAATTAATTTATCATCATTAAAACACAAACATCAAAACTTATTTATGAATTCATAAGATTTGATACAACTTCAAAGCTAACTTTTTGGACTTTCCCAAGCAATTTCCACACTGAAATAAGCTTCAGAAATGAAAGAAGGAGCCTCAATGGTCACATTGGTTTCTGTCTCTCATTTTCTCTTCAATTTGCTTTCATGACACAAAGGAAATCAAAGTTCTTTGGGATAGGTCATGCTAGCCTGGAGAAAGAGATAAAAAGCTTATTTTTGCAAAAGGCACCAAGTAAGAGAATTAAATAAATTTTCTGAAGTTATTTGTGAAATAAATAAGTTTATATTTTTAAACAATCCTTACATATGAGAAATAAATGAAGAACATAGTGTTTTTATTTTAATATAATCACATAGGTTATTAATCCATTAAATTATGACTATTTTGCTAAAAGGACATAATATTAAAATTTTTAAATTTTTTTTATTTAAGAAAAAGTTTTGAAATGATATTGATCTACAGACCAAAGCCATTTTTACAATACCTCTAAACGGTTAGCTATCAAGATTGTCAAGTAGACATCTGCCTTGAAGAATAATCCCCGCAGCTGTGCAACCCTAGCAATTCCATTTGACTCCTGATATGTTCAAAGCTGGATCCCATATGCTCCACATGGGGGATGATTGATTGTGGGGCTTAGGAAGCAGTTGTGAATTAAGTATGGGATTCAGGTCAGCAGAATTTCATCTGAAATGTGTTTTGTGCATAGCCTTCTGTTCTGATGGCTCCTCTCCTTTCAGACTGGAGTACATGTCAGCTGAGTGAGAAGGCAGTTTGTGGAAATGGCATTAAAACAAGGATGCTGGACTGTGTTCGAAGTGATGGCAAGTCTGTTGACCTAAAATATTGTGAAGAGGTGGGTGAGTGCTACATTGCATCTTTGTGTGTACATTCTTTCCTAAGAATTTGAGTTCCCATGGAGCCAGTGACCATAAAGCTCGCTGTCGGCAGATGTTTTGCAGCGCCATTTGCAGGCTGTTTAGTGGCTTCTTGGAAAGAGACAGTATCCACACTGCTGATTTCTGTGTATAATTTCCTTTATTTTGTTCAGCTTGCAGCCAAAAGGTATGCTAATTAGCCTATTCTGGAAGAAGTGCTTAGGAAACAATAGGTAATCAAGGTGAAAAATGGCAATAAATCTTAATCAGACTACTCATCATCTTTGTAATTCAGTGTGAATATAGTACAGAGCCTGGACACCTGCCAAGATCCATCATTTATGCTCTCTGTTGCTAAACATTGATCGCATGTGGTTTCATAGCAGATTTTGATATTAAGATCTAACATCCAGCTGTGAGAAACTAAGTACTCAGGTCTCATGTCTGGATAAGAAAGCTTACTATTCAGACAAAGAAATGGAGTCTGTTGTTATCTTTAAGGTCCAGAAAACTGTAACTTGTTGCTAATTGTCAAATAAAAGTAATGGCATCGTTCATAGTTAAAACCTTCTGAAAAGTAAAGAAAGACCATCATCAACCTTTCTTCTTTTCATAAAGCTGCACTTTGTCTTGTGACAATTTTGTCTGATTTCAGTACCAAAAAGGCACTTCTTCTCAAATTTCACTCCATGTTTATCTAGGCAAGAACCCAAATAGATCTGAAAAAAAGATAGACTTATATACCGTCACTAGAGTTCAGCAGGCTTGGTCACCAAGATGTCTCCGTACAAATTCTGAGGGTTATTCAACATCCACTGAACTCTCCATAAATCTCTGTCCATGGGAGCAGAACTTTCAGATATTCTGAAAAAACATCAAGCTATTTAGTAAATAGATGTTTCCCACTAAAATCTTATGGCATGAATTTACCTATTCATACTTGATTTAAGTAAGTTAAATTCAAGTTTTGAAACTAATGTCATTTAAACAATGTAACACGTAAAATAACATGTATGAGTGAAAATTACTATAGTCACAGACTTGCTGGTTCAAGCTGATTAGTATAGCTTCTGCTTTAAAAATGCACACAAAACTTCCTTTTCACAAGAATATGAAATGCATAGCAACTTCTGTGGTAGTGGAAACCAAGTCCTTCAAGACAATTTTAAGCTGCTTTTTAAGATGTGAATACTCCAGGGACAATTCAGATTCAAACATCTTAGCATACATATCTTGAGGGCAAACAGTGCTACTCACTGTGGGAATTAAACAGCTCACATGTGACTTTATCCATCCCTATGTGTGTAGCTGTTTCCAGAAACAAGCAACGTTTGTAAATAGTGGAGAGACTGTCTACCTACCACCCATGTGCGAACCCTGTATTCAATGCAACAGCAGTAGGTACCTCTTGCTGCTTCCCTAATAACCACAAAGAAATGTGTCATTACTGCCCAACAAAGAAGAAAATTGGAGTTAAGCCAACTAGAATTTATATAGTGTACTTTCCCCTTCCATTTTTTTAATATTTTTACTCCTCTGATACCTAGTCATTGTTTCTCCTATCCTATCCTTTGACACCTAAATATATATTTTTTAATTTTCTTAGACACATACTTAGATGAACAGATTTAGAGAAATGAAAACATGTATAGATAAATGATTGCTAGATGGTTAGACTAAAAAGATAAATAAACATCAGGGGGAAGTATAAAGACTTAAAGAGTCTAATTAATGGGTAACCAAATTACCCTCCAATGAAAGAAGTCATTAATAGCTGATTCTGTTTCAAGCTTCTCCATGAATCTATTGTGAATCTTAAATGTTATATAACACATTGATCATATAACCGCAACAACCTATCTCCAACCTCCTGTGTTTATTAAGAATCTTTAGGCCTTGATTTGGCAGTATGATTTAAAAAAATAATTCTTAGTCCTTTTGAGACAGGTTCTCACTGTAGTCCCAGCTGGTCTGGAACTCACTTTGTAGACCAGGCTGGCCTTGAATTCACAGAGATCCCCCTGCCTCAGCCTCCAAAGGGCTGGAACTAAAAGTGGGCACCATCATGCCCAGCTAACAATATGATAAAATTTTAATATCTTAGGCATTCCAATGTCTCAAGCACTTCAGCACATGCCTAGAGAAAGTGAACAAAGCACTGATCGGATCTTCACACTACATACGACACAGCCGAAGCCAGAGCGGAAATATCTAGAAAACTTTTGCTGGCATCTTCTGCTATGTGATGAACAAACAGAAATTCTTTTTATTATAACATATAAACGTCAGGTTTCACCGTGGCAGCTTTCATACGTTCTCCTCCCCTCATCCCCGCCCTCCATCTCTTCTTCGTACTCTTCCACCCCCAGTACCTTCTCTCTGCTTTCATGTTACCTGTGTCCTTTTGCCCCAACCCACCCACTTCCTCAACATCTCTTGTTCCCCTCCTACCTAATTCCGATTCCATAGCATTAGCCACTTTCACAGCCCTATATTTAATACATACAAACATTAAAATTGCAAACTTCATACATGCAAAACCAAAAATATCTTGACAGTTCCAAACTACCAATAAAATATTTTATTCTAATATACTCTTAACTTTTCACATATATCTATATATGTACTTATTAAACTTTTTCACACATCATTTCTCAACCCAGTTTAGACTCATTTCCTTTTTCATGCCCCCAGCCCCACCCAAGTTCATGCATTCTGCTATACTTATCTTGCATATCTTGCATATCTTTTTCTGAGTCTTTCCAAAGATTTTTCAAAGCAGAGAATTATTGTTTGGGGGAAAGCTTCACTGTTTCAGTCGGTTTTTTGTCCCAGTTTTCTATTGTTGTTGTTCCCTCCAACTTGTATTGCATATATATATATAGATATATATATAGATATATATAATCTATACTAAAATTATGTCATCTGAAAACAAGCTGTATGTTATTTCCAAATCATATTTCAGGATTCAAAATTTTCCCTTTTGACTTTATATTACTCTAAAATATGCATACATACTCTCCACCCATATACCAAAATTACAAAGTCTGAAAATAAATGGTAGGTTAATTCTAGAAACTGTTAAGGGATTCACAAAATAAGGACACAGTTGCTTTCAGATCATGAGGAATATAACATTAATATGGCTCAGTTTGCTTTACAACTAGGTACTTGTTGCTAGCATCCACAGATGAGGGACACCATTCATCAATTGTTTTTTGGGGACTGTGTTACTTCACTTAACATATCTTTTAGTTCCATCCATTTACCTGCAAATTTCATGATATCTTTCTTTTCCACTGCATAGAACACCATTGTGTAGATGTACTTCATTTTCTCTATCCACTCATTGCTGAGGGACATGGGTTGTCCTCAGCAATATTCTAGCTCTTCGTTATTGTGAAGAGAGCTGCAATAAATGTGGCTGTGCATGTATCTCTGCAAGATGATGAGTCTTGTGGGTATATACCCAGGAGTGGTATGGTTGGGTCAGGTGGTAGGCTCATTTTGAGTCTTTTAAGGGTTCTCCACACAGCTTTCCATAGTGGTTTGTATGAGTTTACATTCCCACCAGCAGTGAATGAGTGTTTCCCTTTCCCCACAGCCTCTCCTGCATTTGGTATCATTTGTTCTCTTGATCCTAGCCAGTTTTATTGGAGTGAGATGATATCTTAAAATGGTTTTAATTTGCATTTCCTTAATTATTAATGTTGTTGAACACTTTTATGATGTTTCTCAGCCATCTCTATTTCCTCACTTGTGAAGCCTCTTTTCATCTCTTTACTCCATTTGTTGAGTCATTTGTTTTCTTACTTATTTGTTTTTTGAGTAGTTTACACATTCTGGAAGTTAATGCTCTGTCAGTGGGTTTTCTCCCACTCTGTGGGTCTTCTCTTCACTTCACTGATTGTTTCTTTCACTGTACAGAAGCTTTTGAGCTTAATGAGGTCCCACTTGTCAATTGTCAACCTTATTTTTTTGCACAGCTGCTGTCTGATTCAGAAAGTCTTCTCCTATGCCTATGTCTTGTAGGTTGCTGCCAACGTTTTCTTGTCATCTTCAGGTTTTGGTTTCATGTTGAGGTCTTTGATCCATTTGGAGTTGATTTTGGGGATGGGGGGGGGCTTGGTCTTTTCCAGGCAGGGTCTCCCTGTAGCCCCAGATGTCCTGGAACTCACTCTGTAGACCAGGCTGTACATCAGGCTGGTTTTGATCCAACTGCCTCTGCCTCCCAAGTGCTAGGATTAAAGGCGTGCACCACCACGCCTGGCTGGAGTTGATTTTTGTACAGGGTGAGAGGTAGGGGTTTAATTTTAATCTTCTACAAGTGGTGATCCAGCTTTGCCAACACCATTTGCTGAAGACACTGTCTTTCCTCCATTGAGTCTTCTTGGCCTCTTTGTCAAATACGAGGTGGCTGAAATTGTATGTGCTGAAGTTTGGATCTTCAGTTTCATTCCATTGGTCTAAAGGTCTGTTTTTGTGCCGTTACCAGGCTGATTTTATGACTACAGCCCTGTAGTATAGTTTGAAGTCTGTATTGCTCTTTTTAGCTCTGGGTTGCTTTAGCTATTCAGGGTCTTTTGTTTACCCATATGAAATTAAGGATATTTTTCCAAGCCTGTAAAGAAACTCTTGGAGATTTTAATTGGGATTGCATTGAATCTGTATATTAATTTGGGCAGAATGGACATTTTTACTATATTAATTTTTTTCCAATCCATGAACATGGGAGAAGACACCAGAGATCTCTGCAATAAATTTTCCTATTTTAATATTACTTTGTACCTTAGACTTTAACTGTTGGAATATATGGTATATTACTTTGAAATCATTTTTATAGTCCTAACTATATGTAATATGTAAGTGATAAGTAATAGAAACCAAATGCCAAAAAAGTATTCATAATTATATAAGGAGAAGCTAAGGACCCAAATTATACCAGGTGGTGAGATCAGTCTTAAAAGAGAAAATTATTTAATGAGTGAATACAAAACATTTATATTCAAAGTATTTCTGAGGACACACATTTCCTTTAGTGAAAGCTGGCTTACTTAAAAACTGACATTTCTACCCAGGTATCAGGTGGGATGAGCCAATAATTCCATCTGAGGCAAAACAGGAACATGGCAAGGTCAAGGCCAGCTTTGTCTACAAAGATGGTTTCAGGCCACCCTAGTCTGCAAACACCCTATTCCCCAAATCAAGCAAAATAATTAGTTAATCCATTGTTTAACGAAACAAACTTGGTTCTGGGACCAAGCTCAAGAATGAATACTAAGCATTCATGGCACCCAAATTTACATTTTTTTTCCAGCAGATTCCTTCTTTAGTCTTAAGTGGCAATTTGTCTTGAAAATTTTTCTCTTTTGTATTTCAGTTTAACATATACATGAAAAAATAAATAACATCCTAGGCTGGAGAGATGTCTCAGAAGTTAAGAGCACTGACTGCTCTTGCAGAGGACCTGGGTTGATTTCCAGTACCTGTATGGCTGCTAATAACCATCTGTAACTCCAGTTCCAGGGGCTCCCTCTTCTGACCTCCATTGGCACTGCACAACACAAGTGCACTTACATACATGTAGGCAATACACTCACACACATAAAATAAAAATAAATAAATAAAAATAAACAATAAAAAGTAATTATGGATCTCTAGATCTCTATACTAATGATATTATGGGTTTTGTATTATTACAAAGCAATTGTGACTACACGTTTTTATTTCTCATGTGGAGAAATTCAACCAATATGTAGATTAAATACCCTTTTTCACTACTTATGGAAAATGTTCACACAGCAAATAACTCTATAGTTGGTACAGTCCTGCATTCTTCCTCTATCTTTGGGTCCCACTCTATTGGGTTGAACCATTTTTTTTAAATTAATTTTATTTATTTCTGTATGTGTATGAATGTACTGTCTGCATGCAAGTCTGTGCACCCGTGTCGTGCAACGCCGCGGAGTTCAGAAGAGGGTCTCGGATTCCCCTGGAACTGGAGTTCTCCTGGAATTGGAGTTTCAGACGGTTCTCAGCCGCCATGTGGGTGCTGGGGAACGAACCTGGGTCCTCTGTAAGAGCGGTCAGCGCTCTTAACCACTAGGCCATCTCTCCAGCCCCTGGGTTGAACCATTTTATAGTCTTTTTTTAAACTTTTTGAGACAGTTTCTTTGTAGCCACTGCTGGCCTGGAACTCACTATGTAGATCAGGCTGGCCTTGAACTCACAGAGATCCTCCCTGCCTATGCCTTACTATTGCTGTCCTTAAAGATGTGTGCCTATCACACCTAGCCATTGTAAACTCTTAAGAATTTGGAAATTTGTCTTTGCAATAGCTTGTTCTTCTCTCATGTAGCTTTCTTGTTCTCCTTCCCTCCCCTCTAGTCTTCAAATATCTGTTGTTCCCTAACGCATGGCCTTGCCTTTCTGCCCACACAAACATATCTATCTCTATGCTTTCAGCTTGGCCTGGAGAAGAACTGGCAGATGAATGCATCCTGCATGGTGGAATGTCCTTTGAACTGTCAGCTTTCTGACTGGTCTCCTTGGTCAGAATGTTCCCAAACATGTGGCCTCACAGGTTGGTTTGCATTGCAATTAGCACTAGGCTAGCGGTCAAGTATTCTAAAACAAAACATGCCTTTTTCTCTGAGTCATAACAGGTAGCTCTAAGTCATAACAGGTAGTCTTCAAATTGTGTGTCTTTCTTGGGAATCTTCCTTGTTCCTGGGTCTCCTCAAGAGAGATGTCCACGATGCCTTCTCCCAGTCATACATCTACTTGAATACCTGTGACATCGCACTGAAATTTTATCACTTCATTTCTTTTAAAGGAAAAATGATCCGAAGACGAACAGTGACCCAGCCCTTACAGGGTGATGGGAGACCCTGTCCTTCCCTGACAGAGCAGTCCAAGCCTTGCCCGGTGAAGCCATGCTACCGTTGGCAGTATGGGCAGTGGTCTCCATGCCAAGTTCAGGTACCCGGTCTCAGCTGTGTGGATGCATGTGTTCTTTATCTGCAGAGACTTGGCTTCAGACATACATTAGTATTTACAAATTGTTGGCTTCCTTTTATAGATTTTAGTGATGTTGCCACTTCACACTCATTTAATTAGTTTCAATAGCAAGCACTCCCTGTCCTATACTTTTAAAATCATTTGGAGATTGTTTCATTTTAATGAAAATTTATTTGCTTGTCTTTGTCTGGAAATCAAATAAATTGTTCAGTGTGTGCTTTATAGCTTGTGCCCTGTAAGGCTTCTTCCCTAGGGCTTCCAATGCATCTCCAGCTGTTCATAAATCAAAACCAATGATGCAGAGATGACTGTGAGCCATGGGCTCTCTAATGAATTATTTTTCTTTTTCTAATTAGTTATTTCTCCTTTGATTCTAGGAGGCTCAATGTGGAGAAGGAACCAGAACAAGGAATATTTCTTGTGTGGTGAGTGATGGCTCAGCTGATGACTTCAGCAAGGTGGTGGATGAGGAGTTCTGTGCTGACATTGAACTCATCGTGGATGGCAATAAAAAGATGCTTCTGGAGGAAACCTGCACACAACCCTGCCCAGGTAGCAACAGAACAGAATTCATATTTGAGAGATTTCTGCTGAGGACTAGAGTCAAGAAGGGAGAAGTTAAGAGTATCAAAGGTCTTATTCAGTGATATCTCTACTAAGAACTCAGTGGGTCAGTTGGGGCACTGCCTCATTACCAAAAAGAGTAAAGTTCTAATATCACTGTGCTAAGTCCCCAGTCCTTTACAGTATGTTTTGAAAACTAACTGTATGTAAACCAGTAAGCTTTAAAGAGTAGAATACTGAATCAGGAAATACATTTCCTGTATTTATTGCTGCATCTTGGAAAGACCAGGTGTCCTTGGTTACTAACTATAGTGGTGTAGGTCAAAATATAAAAGTGAATTTAGGGGGCTGGAGAGATAGCCTAGCGGTTAAGAGCACCGACTGCTCTTGCAGAGGACCCGGGGTCAATCCCCAGCACCCACATGGCGGCTAAGAACCGTCTATAACTCCAATTCCAGGAGAACTCCAGTTCCAGGGGAATCCAAGACCCTCTTCTGACTTCAGATGCATTGCACGACACGGGTGCACAAACCTACATGTAGACAGTACATTCATACACATACAAAAATAAAAAGAAATTTTTTTTAAATTAATTTTTATTGATGCTTTGTGCATTTCATACATTTTTTCCAATTCAGTTCAGGCTTATTTCCCTTTCCCTCCCCCCCACCCCCACCCCATCCCAGATCATGCATTCTGCCATAACTGTCCTGCATCTTTCTCTCAGTTTTTTTTTTTCATTTTTAGCTATAAGTGATAATCCATGAGTACAAGCATCCTTCATGCAAAACCTATCTGCAGGCTGTTGTGCCCAAACACCTACAGCCCCACCATCCAGTGGGGGGTGACAGGTTGTTTGTTCAATCAAGTTGATCAAATGAGTGTCCAGACTACATTGCTGTAGTTTCACCATTCACCCCAATCGCAGCCCTTACATTCTACCACGCCCCCTCTTCCGCAGGTTGTTCCCTAGGCTTAGAAAAGGGGCACAGGTGGATGAGAGGTAAAACAGTCCACTCTCTCTGGAGCTGTTGACTTGGACTCTGGTCAATTCTGGCTGTTTCCTTTCATGGGCTGACAGTTTGTCCAGGAATAACCTTTCGATCCTACTAATGAAGAACAAGCAATTAGATATATAGGTATTTAAGCAGCACTAATAGTTATGGTAGGTTACTTTAGCATAGACACATGNTACATTTCAGACAGTACATTCATACACATACAAAAATAAAAAGAAATTTTTTTAAATTATTTTATTGATGCTTTGTGCATTTCATACATTTTTCCAATTCAGTTCAGGCTTATTTCCCTTTCCCTCCCCCACCCCACCCATCCCAGATCATGCATTCTGCCATAACTGTTCTGCATCTTTCTCTCAGTTTTTTTTTTTCATTTTTAGCTATAAGTGATAATCCCTGGTACAAGCATCCTTCATGCAAAACCTATCTGCAGGCTGGTTTCCCAAACACCTACAGCCCCACCATCCAGTGGGGGGTGACAGGTTGTTTGTTCAATCAAGTTGATCAATGAGTGTCCAGACTACATTGCTGTAAAAAGAAATTTTTTAAAGTGAATTTAGTGCAGAGAGTGCTTCAGTCTTATTTTCTGTTATTAAATCTTAAAGCTTCATGTGGATTATTTCAGGATGATTATTATGTATTTCACAGACTATAGAAAAAATTATTGAATTTCACTGCAAATGAAATGGTGTTATCTAATATAGATAAGCACAGAGACTAAGCTTATCATCAAGAAGGTAGTTTTTATTTCCATAAAGCTTGCAGTCACTGAAGTAAATTGTATTGATGGCCTTTTTTTTTTTTTTTTTTTTTTTTTTTTTTTTTTTAATTTTACTCCTACCAACCAGTTTTTCCTGAATAATTAAATACTGGGTAACCAAAATATGCCGTTTCTTCAGAGAAATTAGAGTTCTGCAATTGTCCTTAATTAAAACCTTTGCTAGTTTATTTTTCCTTGGCTTTTCTAGAGTTTACTAGAATTTGCTTTTTAGGTATTAGGGGTGTGTGTATAAATAATTTTTGTATTCCTAGGATTTCTTACCCATGTAAGAAGTTTTCTATAAACATATTTCCAGGCATGATTAAAGTGATAAGAACATCTTATGGATTTATGTCTACCATGATTAACTGTATCACCAAGCAATTATTCAGTCCTGGTAATGGAACAGAATTTGGGAAAGATGTATTTCACTATACCTTCTTTGTTCTCAAAATGGGGGAAGATGTTGGGGCTGGAGAGGATTCGGCAGTTAAGAACACTTACTGCTCTTGCAGAGACCCCACCTTGGGTCCGTCCCCCCCCCCCCCCCCCCCCTATTTTCAGGAAACTCAAAACCATCTGTAACTTCAGTTCCAGGGGGTCTGGTGCCCTCTTCTGGTCTCCAGGGAAACCTGCACACATGTGACAAACTCATGCAGGCAAACACTCATACACATAAAATAAAAATAAGTAAATCTAAAAAACGATTAATAAATAAAGATGTTGAACATGTGAATCATCAAGGTTCATTAATCCTAGTCCTATACATACACATCACAAGACGTAGATGTAACAGGCTTATCACCAGTGTGTCTTAAAATATCTAAAATAGTGCAAATTGGAGCTATTTAAACATGTGATACTACATCTTACAAATATGAGTGGAAATGGTACATAGCTCATAGTTCTATGAATAATATGAGGTGAGATTTCTAAGATTCTGTAAATGTGCTGTTCATTGATTAAATGTTGATTTCACAGATAATCAGATTATGGAAATTTCAGTTGTGGTTTACAAGTAATCAGTTTGTATGTACTGTTGTATTTGCTTCAGGGAGGTGAGGGGGCATTAATTGGTGATGTGGACTGAGACAATGCCAGCAGAATTCCCAGTCTGGCAGCTGCTCAGTTGTTGGCCTCACTTTGACTCCTCTATGATGAAATGAATAAAATGTGATCACTAGGGCTAGAGAGATGGCCTAGAGGTTAAGAGCGCTGACCGCTCTTACAGAGGACCCGGGTTCGATCCCCAGCACCCACATGGCAGCTGAGAACCGTCTGAAGCTCCAATTCCAGGAGAACTCCAGTTCCAGGGGAATCCGAGACCCTCTTCTGAACTCTGCGGCGTTGCACGACACGGGTGCACAGACTTGCATGCAGACAGTACATTCATACACAAACAGAAATAAATAAAAAATTAATAAAAAAATGTGATCACTAGCTCCCTCAGTTTTGAACTTCAAACTCACTTGAAATTATGACTACCAGGAAGACAAGTCACTGCATATTGTTAGATTTTATTAACCCCCTTCAAAATAACAAGAGTGCTGTTAAGTTTTAGCTAACAGGTTTCTGTCTCTTAGGAAGTGATACGATGGACAAACTCCTTTGGACCATAGTTTGTATTTTTTAAGATTAAGCTACATAGAGACACTAAGAGACACTCACAAAATAATAATACTTATACTGAGTCATAAAGTGGCATATGAACTTACAATTATTACGTACTTTGCCAGATCATAAATTTCATGTACTGCTAGCACACCTACCAACATGATGTGGCAGGGTTAAAGGCAAAGAGAGTATGTACCACTGTCCTCTACAGATATGAATTATCATCTGTTTCTTGCAGGTGACTGTTATTTGAAGGACTGGTCTTCTTGGAGTCTGTGTCAGCTGACCTGTGTGAATGGGGAGGATCTTGGCTTTGGTGGAATACAGGTCCGTTCAAGAGCAGTGATTATTCAAGAACTGGAGAATCAATATCTGTGTCCAGAGCAGATGTTAGAAACCAAATCATGTGATGGTGAGTGCTACAATTCATGAAATCTCTTCACTAGAGTTGTGTCAATAACCAAAGCATAAGATAAAGAATTGTTGTAAATAACCAAATTTGCTAAATGTTCATTTATGGTTAATAATTAAATTAAAAGTAATATTCTGGTTGGGGGTTGACTTAGTGGGACAAGTGATTTCATGAGAGAATGAAGACCTCAGTACAAATCCTCAGAAACTAGCATGCGCTCCTATGGCAAGATTATAGATGAAGACAGAGAATTCCCAGAAGCTTGGGGGAAGCTAGCCTGGTATCCACAGCAACAAATGACAGCAACAAGAAACAGACTTCTGTCTCAAACAAAGTGCAAGGCCAGGACCAACACCCAGTTGACATACCAGTGTGGACGCATGGGTCTTCACGCACATACATACATGAACACAACATACATATAACAAACATGTACACCCAAAGAACAATATTCTCGTTTAAAATAAAAAATTCTGTAAAATTTTTTTCCTAGTTTTATGAATTCATGAAGCCCAAGACAGTTGGTCCATTTCATTGTACACTTATAATAGCAATGATCATTCATGAATCAACCAGTACTTTACAGGTGTTTAAATCAAATAATAAAAAAATAAAAACCACAAAATGATAGTTAAATTAGATACTTTGCTATAGTCTCCGAAGTTGATAATTCATTGGCAAGAACAATTTTACACTCAATTTCTTGTCTTCTTTAATTAGTATTATTACATATACATATATATATATATATACACACATTAAAAATATACATATATATATATACAACACACTGAGTCTATTTACTGGTGCTCACATGTACCTGTGTTTAGGGCTGATCACTACGGATTAGAAAACCAATCAGGGAGCTCGTCCCTGGAAAAACCTGACTCTCCTTTCCTCAGCATTCATTGATTGTCTGTGGCTCTTACTCTGAGGGTGGGATGCTGTGAAAGCTCCCTCATGCACACCAGTTGTCACTGTGCAAGTCTTGTTAGGCTAACATACTGTGGAGAGGTCATGGATGCAGTTTCCTTATCATGTCTTGAATACGTTATCTAGCAACAGGTGGCTGGTTCCTTTGGCTCTTAGACTCATTCTCCCCTTCAGTTCCTTGAGCCTCAGATATAGGGGCATTGTAGATGTATCAGTTGAGGCTGGCACCATAAAATCACATTGTCTGTATTTTGGTCAGGTGTAGAACTTTGCTAATGGTCTCCATCTGTTGCAAAAAGAAGCTTCTTTGATGACTGTTGCAAACTATAATTAACTGTGAATATGAGGATAAATATTTACAATATTGTAAAAAAAAAAATCACATTGGTTTAGGGAAGTGGCAGTAATAAGCTCTTCTTTGGGATGTGTGACCTCTTAAATCATGTACACTTTGCTGCATTTACCGTACCAGACATGAATTTACTCCTCTTGAGGGGGCATTAAGTCCAAATAGACAGCTGTTGATTACCCCCAAGATAAAAGTGTCACTATTGCACCGATAGAGATATTTTGCCCAGATGGTCATTGTTATGATTCTTAGGCTTGGCAGCCAGCTGGGTAGGCCCATTGATTGGCTTTCCAACTTGGCAGCTTGCATAGCACCTTCTGATACTACGAGAGCTAGTCATCAGAGAGGAGATTTCTGGTCAGTTCTAGCCCAATTATTTTAAGTCATGGGTGCAAAGTATATAGTGTCCTCAGCGAAAGGATCTTATCTTCATGTTCTAGGAGGGAACCAGGGACCCCTGGCAACAGCTCATATTATTTTAGGAGTTTCTTGGACTGTTGTAACCAACAACTTGAAAGGAAGTTTCCCTTGCCTGGCACTGAGATTTTGTGAGCCTTCATTGGAAAGAGATAGAGACACACAGACCCCCCACCCATACACACACATGTGTATTTTTTTAACATTTTTTTAATTTAATTAATTAATTTATCTATTTTATGTGTATGAATGTACTGTGTGCATGTAGGTCTGTGCACCCGTGTCGTGCAGTGCCGTGGAGGTCAGAAGACAGTGTCAGATTCCCCTGGAACTGGAGTTCTCCTGGACTTGGAGTTACAGACGGTTCTCAGCTGCCATGTGGGTGCTGGGGATCGAACCCGGGTCCTCTGCAAGAGCGGTCGGTGCTCTTAACCACTAGGCCATCCCTCCAGCCCCACACATGTGTATTTTTATATAGGCTTATGAAATGATACATTTGCCTATGATTTTTCATACAACCTTAGTGTTATTTATCATGTACCCACAACCACATAAAATATTTCCTGTGCCTAGGACAAAGTAGGCAAAGAAAGACAGCAAGTTTGAGATTTGCAATAAATTAATCCATGAAAAGTAAGAGAATTTTTCCTTTCAAGTGACAGCAAAGTAAAATTAGAAATCAATACCATAACAGTTACAGAAAAAATCCCTTCCTGTACACATACATGTAAAACCTGAAAATCAGGCCTGGAGAGATGGCTTAGTGGTTACGTGCACTGGCTAGTCTTCCAGAGGACCTGGATTTGATTCCTAGCACACACATGGCAGTAACAACTGCCTGTAACTCCAGTTCTGGGGATCTGACACCCTTTTCTGACCTCTGCAGGCATTGCATAGAACCTGTGCACTTATATACATGCAGGAGATACACTCACACACACCAAAGTAAAATAATAGAATTTTTTAATTAAAAAAAAAAAAAGCACCGCTGCTGCAGGCTGGATGAGCGCTAGCTTACCTTGCTGGGAACCTGGATCTTTAGGGACAATGAGGCAGTAGCCAGCTGCTAAACTCCCCGATCAAAAGACACAGACTGGGAGAATGGATTAAGAAACTGAATCTTTCTGCTGTCTACAAGAAACATATCTTACCTTCAATGGCAGGCACCATCTTAATGTGAAAGAATGGAAAAAATATTTCAAAGCAAATGGTAGCAAAAAGCAAGCAGGAGTTGCTATTTTAATATCAGACAAAATAGATTTCAAAGTAAAACTAATCAGAAGATATGAAGAGCATCACTACATCCTTATCAAAGGATCAATCAACCATAAAGATCTTACAATCATAAATATATATGCACAGAACTTCATAAACACAATCCTGAAGGACTTCAAGGCACAGATCAATCCCAACACATTAATAGTGGGAGACTTCAATAACCTACTGACGCCATTGGACAAGTCAAGTGGACAAAGAATAAACAGAGAAACATCTGAACTGAAAAACACGATACACCAAATGCATCTAACAGACACCTATGGAATATTACACCCAAACACCAAAAAATATACTTTCTACTCAACACCCCATGAAACATTCTCCAAAATCGATCATATACTGGGACACAGAGCAAACCTCAGCAAATACAAAAAAATAAAGAAAAAATAATACCATGCACCCTATCAGACCACAGTGCAATGAAGCTTAATAATATCAGAAAAAGCCCTACTAGCTATAAGAACACATGGAGACTAAACAGCACACTACTGAATAATGAATAGGTCCAAGGAGAAATAAAGAAATAAAAAATCCCTGGCACTAAATGAAAGGGATGACACAACACAGCAAAACCTATGGGACATCTTAAAAGCAGTCCTGAGAGGGAAACTCATAGCCCTAAGTGCCTACATTAAGAAAACAGAAAGAGCAGAAATAAATGACTTAACACTGTAACTAAAAACACTTGAGAGGCAGCAACAAATGAATCCTAAACCTGGCAGACAGGAAGAAATAACAAAGATCAGAGCAGAAATCAGTGAAATAGAAACAATAAAACAATACAAAAAAATATCAATGAATCCTAAGCTGGTTCACTGAAAGGATAAATAAGATAGATAGACCTCTAGCCCAGTTGACTAAAAGAAGGAAAGAGCAACTCCAAATCAACCAAATTAGAGATGAAAAGGGAAACATCACAACAGATAAAGAAAATATTCAATCTTACAGGAGTACTTCAAAAACCTATTCTCTACTAAATTTGCAAACCTAAGAGAAATGGATGAATACCTAATATCATGGAATCCACCAAGACATAAGCAGGAAGAGATCAACAGCTTAAATAGACCCATAATAAAAGAGGAAATTAAACAGTGACAAAATAAAGCATCCTAACTAAAAACAGCCCAAGTCCAGATGGATTCACAGCAGAATTCTATAAGACATTTAAAGAAGACCTACAGCCACTACTTCTCAAATTATTCAAGAGTATAGAAACAGAAGGAAATCTCCCAAATTTCTTCTATAAAGCCAACATCACTCTAATACCAAAACAAGGCAAAGATACAGCCAAAAAGGAAAACTATAGATCTATTTCATTAATGAACATAGATACAAAAATTGTGAACAAAATACTTGCAAACTGCATACAGGCACCTATCAAAAAGATCATCCACGTGAAGAAGCTGGACTCATACCAGAGATGCAGGGATGGTTCAACATATGTAAATAAATAAACATTGTAAAGCAAATAAACGGACTGAAAGACAAAAGCCATATACAACAAGCCCACAGCCAGCATTATCCTAAATGGGAAAAAACTAGAAGCATTCCCCTTAAAGTCGGGAACCTGGCGAGGCTGTCCCATATCCCCACTCCTTTTCAGTACAGTGCTTGAGAGGCTTGTGAGAGCAATAAGCCAAAAAAAGGAAATTAGAAGAGTACTAATTAGAAAAGACCTCAAACTATCCCTTTTTGCAGATGACATGATAGCTTACTAAGGGACACTGAAAAGTCCACCAGAAAACCCTTAGAAACCATCCACAGGCTCAGTAAAGTGGCGGGATACAAAATTAACCTAGAAAAATTGGTAGCTTTTCTTTGTGCCAATAACAAGCAGCTAGAGAAGGAATACAAGATTTTCCCACTCACAATAACCCCAAAATAAAATAAAATAAAATAAAATAAATAAAATAAAACATCTAGGAACAAACCTGACTAAACACACTAAAAATCTCTGCAGTAGAAATTTTAAAATCCCTCAAGAAGGAGATTGAGGAAGGTACTAGAAGATGGAAGAACCTCCTATGCTCATGGATTGGAAGAATCAAAATAGTAAAAATGACCATCCTGCCCAAAATAATATACAGATTCAATGCAAACCCAATTAAAATACCCAATAGTTTCTTCACAGACCTAGAAAAAAATATCCTAAAGTTCATTTGAAAACCAAAAACCCCGGAAAGCCAAAGCAACCCTGGGCAAAAGCAGCAATACAGGGGGAAATTACCATACCAGACTTCAAACTACATTACAGGGCTATAGTCACAAAAAATGCCTGATATTGGCACAAAAACAGGCCTGTAGATCAATGGAACAAAATTGAGGATCTGAACCTGAGCACAAGCTGTCCTGGAACTCACTCTGTAGACCAGGCTGGCCTTGAATTCACAAAGATTCGCTTGCCTCTACCTCCAAGTGCTGGGATTAAAGGCGAGCGCCAACATGCCTGATGCAAGTTTTATTTTTAAGAAAGGAAACAGAATGTAGCCAATCTGGATAAGAAGAGATTCAGAGAAAAGACCAAAGAGACAAGAGACAGTAAACAAAGTTAATGGTTTGATTTTTGAGCCAGAGTAAGGAAAAGCCCACTATCTGGTAAAGCAACAAAGGAAAGAGGGTAAAAGATCCACTACTGCAAATAGAAAAATGGGTAAAATATAATTCTGCGAAGACATTTTTTTCTAATAAACATAACATGTAAATGAAGATAAGTTAGAATGTTATTAAAAATGTATATCCCAAATCTAATTGGCTACTAGCTCTCTCCTTGGAGGAATAATTCATGGCTGATGCCACAAGCTTATGTTCTCTAGTAGTTAGGAGATGTTATAAGCCACAGTAAGACCTTGTCATCTTTTACAGAAAAAAACTATAGTTCATGGATTAGCATACCATCCAAACATCTGTGTCTATACCAACGTAACCTACCATAATAATTAGTACTGTTTAAATGTCTGTATATCTAATTGCTTGTGCTTCATCAGTAGGAGTAAAAGGTTATTCTGGATAAACTGCCAACCCATGAAAGGAAACAGCCTGAACTGATCAGAGTCCAAAACGACATCTCCAGAGAAAGTAGACCGTTTTGCTTCTTCCCCACTTGTGCCCCTTTTCTAAAGCCTAGGGAACAATCTGCAGAAGAGGGGTGTGGTAGAATGTAAGGGCTGAGATTGGGGTGAATTATGAAACTACAGAAATATAGACTGGACTCTGATTTGATCAACATGCTGTACATACAAGCCCCTCCAGCTGCACAATGGGGTCCTCAGGCTGTATAAGCTCGGGCATAGCTGCTTGCAAATTGATTTTACATGAAGGATGCTTGTATTCATTACTTATTATTAAAAAATTTAAAAAATCAATGGTAAAAGCTATCCCATGGATTCTGAAACTACTAAAAATTCAGATGTATTGAATTTATATTTACATTTGCCTGCAGTCTAAAACTCGAATGGATCTGCATTTGCAATAAAAATGTGTAAATCAATCTTGGAAAGAAAAATTTCACATTGATTCACATTAATAAACAAGTAATTGAAAGAAGATAACTTAGAAATATGCTTTTAAAGCTGGCATATGAAGCAATTGGTCCTTATTTGCCAGCAAGATTCAATTATTTATTTTTATTTTTATTTTTATCGATGTTTTATGTATTTCATACATCATTTTCCAATTCAGTTCAGGCATATATCCCCTTCCCTTCCCCCCACCCCACCCCTACCCATCCCAGATCATGCATTCTGCCATAACTTTTCTGCATCTTTCTCTGCTTTTTTGTTTTGTTTTGTTTTGTTTTCATTTTTTTTTAACAATAAGTGATAATTTGTGAGTACAAGCATCCTTCATGTAAAACCAATTTGCAAGCAGTTGTGCCCAAACCCACACAGCTCATGGGTCCCACCATCCAGTAGGGGGGGCTTGTATGTTCAATCAAGTTGATCAAATGAGTGTCCAGTCTATATTGTTGTAGTTTCACCATTCACCCCAATCGCAGCCCTTACATTCTACCACGCCCCCTCTTCCGCAGATTGTTCCCTAGGCTTAGAAAAGGGGCACAGGTGGATGAGAAGCAAAACAGTCTACTTAGTCGGGAACCCGTGGGGAGGCTGTACCATATAACTCATACCAGAGATGCAGGGATGTTCAACATATGTAAAATACTAAAACATTGTAAAGCAAATAAACGGGATCTGAAAGCAAAAAGCCATATACAACAAGCCACAGCCAGCATTATCCTAAATGGGGAAAAAACTGAAGCATTCCCCTTAAGTTCAGGGACCTGGCGAGGGGCTTGTCCCCACTATCCTCCCTCCATTTTCAGATACAGTCTGCTTGAGAGGCTTGTGAGAGCAATAAGCCAAAAAAAGGAAATTAGAAGAGTCTAATTAGAAAAGAGCCTCAAACTATCCCTTTTTGAGATGACATGATAGCTTACTAAGGGACACTGAAAAGTCCACCAGAAAACCCTTAGAAAACCATCCACAGGCTCAGTAAAGTGGCGGATACAAAATTAACCTAGAAAATGGTAGCTTTTCTTTGTGCCCAATAACAAGCAGCTGAGAAGGAATACAAGATTTTCCCACTCACAATAACCCAAAATAAATAAATTAACATAAAATAAATAAAATTAAAAACATCTAGGAACAAACCTGACTAAAAACACTAAAAATCTCTGCAGTAAAAGAAATTTTAAAATCCCTCAAGAAGGAGATTGAGGCAGGTACTAGAGATGGAAGAACCTCCTATGCTCATGGATTGGAAGAATCAAAAAGTAAAAATGACATCCTGCCCAAAATATATACAGATTCATGCAACCCAATTAAAATTCCCAAAGTTTCTTCACAGACCTAGGAAAAAAATATCCTAACGTCATTTGAAAACCAAAAAACCCCGGAAAGCAAAGCCAACCCTGGGCAAAAGCAGCACATTACAGGGGGATGGGAGGAACTACCATACCGACTTCAAACTACATTACAGGGCTTTATGTCACAAAAAATGCCTGTATTGGCACAAAAACAGGCCTGTAGTCAATGAACAAAATTGAGGATCTGACCTGAGCACAAGCTGTCCTGGAACTCACTCTGTAGACCAGGCTGGCTTGAATTCACAAAGATTCGCTTGCCTCTACCTCCAAGTGCTGGGGACATTAAAGGCGAGCGCCAACATGCCTGATGCAAGTTTTATTTTTAAGAAAGGAAACCAGAAGTAGCCAATCTGGAATAAGAAGAGATTCAGAGAAAGACCAAAGAGACAAGAGACAGTAAACAAAGTTAATGGTTTGATTTTTGAGCCAGAGTAAGGAAAAGCCCACTATCTGGTAAAGCAACAAAGGAAAGAGGGTAAAAGATCCACTACTGCAAATAGAAAAATGGGTAAAATATAATTCTGCGAAGACATTTTTTTCTAATAAACATTAACATGTAAATGAAGATAAGTTAGAATGTTATTAAAAATGTATATCCCCATATAATTGGGCTACTAGCTCTCTCCTTGGAGAATAATTCATGGTGATGCCACAAGCTTATGTTCTCTAGTAGTTAGGAGATTTATATAGCCACAGTAAGACCTTGTCATCTTTTACAGAAAAAAACATATAGTCATGGATTTAGTCATACCCATCCAAACATCTGTGTCTATACCAAACGTAACCTACCATAATAATAGTACTGTTTAAATGTCTGTATATCTAATTGCTTGTGCTTCTCAGTAGGAGTAAAAGGTTATTCCTGGATAAACTGCCAACCCATGAAAGAAACAGCCTGAACTGATCAGAGTCCAAAACGAACATCTCCAGAGGAAGTAGACCGTTTGCTTCTTCCCCACTTGTCCCCTTTTCTAGCCTAGGGAACATCTGCAGAAGGGGGTTTGGTGATAGATGTAAGGGCTGGATTGGGGTGAATTATGAAAACACAGAAATATAGACTGGACTCTGATTTGATCAACATGCTATTGTACATACAAGCCCCTCCAGCTGCAAATGGGGTCCTCAGGCTGTATAAGCTCGGGCATAGCTGCTTGCAAATTGTTTTACATGAAGGATGCTTGTATTCATTTACTTATTATTAAAAAATTTAAAAAATCAATGGTTAAAAGCTATCCCATGGATTCTGAAACTACTAAAAATTCAGATGTATTGAATTTATATTTACATTTGCCTGCAGTCTAAAACTCGAATGGATCTGCATTTGCAATAAAAATGTGTAAATCAATCTTGGAAAGAAAAATTTCACATTGATTCACATTAATAAACAAGTAATTGAAAGAAGATAACTTAGAAATATGCTTTTAAAGCTGGCATATGAAGCAATTGGTCCTTATTTGCCAGCAAGATTCAATTATTTATTTTTATTTTTATTTTTATCTGATTTTTTATGTATTTCATACATCATTTTCCAATTCAGTTCAGGCATTATCCCCTTCCCTTCCCCCCACCCCACCCTACCCATCCCAGATCATGCATTCTGCCATAACTTTCTGCATCTTTTCTCTGCTTTTTTGTTTTGTTTTGTTTTTTTTCATTTTTTTTTTAAACATAAGTGATAATTTGTGAGTACAAGCATCCTCATGTAAAACCAATTTGCAAAGCCGTTGTGCCCAAACCCACCACAGCTCATGGGTCCCACCATCCAGTAGGGGGGGTTGTATGTTCAATCAAGTTGATTAAAATGGTGTCCAGTCTGTATTGTTGTAGTTTCACCATTCACCCCAATCGCAGCCCCTTACATTCTTCCATGCCCCCTCTTCCGCGTTGTTCCCTCTAGGCTAGAAAAGGGGCACCAGGTGGATGAGAAGCCAAAACAGACTTCTCTACTTTCTCTGGAGCTGATGTCTTGGTCTTATCATTCTGGCTTTTTCTTTCAGCTTGGCTCTGCCAGCTTGTCCAGGCATAACCTTTCGATCCTACTAATGAACACATGCAATTAGTATATTAGGTATTTTAAACAGTATAATATATGCTTTCGATCCTACCCAGTGAAGCACACATGCAATTAGATATATAGGTATTTAAACAGTACTAATTGTTATGGTAGGTTACTTTGGTATAGACACAGATGTTGGATGGTATGTTAATCCATGAATTACATTTTTTTTCTTCTGTTCAGCATGACAGGGTCTTCGTTTGGTTTATAACACTCCTAACCATTCAGAGGATTGTAAGCTTGTGGCATCAGCCGTGGTTATTCCTCCAAGGAGAGAGCTAATAGCCAATTAGATTTGGGATATATAGAACAAATGGCTGCCACTTGCTGCACAGTATTTCCAGGCAGATGAGATGTAGCTGGTGCTGAGGAGGGAGTCTTGCTTGACTCAAGGAGACCTATATTGCTTATTGTGTTTAGTGGCTTTGTGGTAACCTCTCTGGCATTCCAGAGACCATCTGATACTTGCAAGTGCGGTCTCCAAACATCTTTTCCATGTTTTATCAGGTCTTCAACAGCAGGGCCTTATCGCCTCTCTTCCTGCAGATATCCCAGTTTAGGGCAAGGAGCCTTTACCTTTGTTGGGGGTTTGGTCTCCCTGGCCACACCATCTCCTTGGTAGAATATCCATTGTTGATGTCAGAGCCCTGTATTAAATATTTGGTTACGTGCATAGCTTAAGGAGACTTTAAGCATTATATTTGGTTCTGAATAGAGAATAATCCTTTTCACAGTTCTATGTCCATTAGTCAATTTAAAGAAGGCAGTTTTACCAATTTTCCAAGAGAATACCTCTATAACCAGCTGGCTCCAATCTACAGCTGGGAACGACCTCTTCAGTCATCATATTTCTCCTTATTCTATGGGGGGAGTAAGAAAGTCTTTGTATTAAAACCTTTGTGGCACCTAGAAGGTAAGCTTCGTTAGGATTCATTAAAAAAATAGTTGTTACTAGTAGGATCCACAGAGGGGCCTGATGGTCTGCAGCAATCTGGGCATTTCTTCCCTCAATGCCCAGAGGAGTCAATCCTTCTGCTGGCATTTCTGGTACATCCTACTCACCTGCAAAGCTGCATTTTCTTCTCAGCATTAAGTTGGTGATACTCTGGTCTGTTGGAACATACAAATCTTTCCTAGTTAGTTTTAAGATTTGGGTTGGCAAGGTTTTTTGACAAAAAGTTTTCGTATCTATCTATATCCCCCTTTTTTATTTTTGGTTTTTATTTTTGACCCATGAGTCTCAAAAAAGCATTGTATTCATACATACCTACAGGGTGTAGAATCAAGGCACAGATTTTCACAGTTCACCCATGCTGTTTTGGGTACTGTATGTGGTTAACTTGGGAAAACAAACTTTATTTTGAGTTCAAATCATTCTATAGGTGAAAGAGATTGCTACCAGGTGATACTATATGACAAGCAAAATTATATGAGCAACATTTGTTTATACCAATCCCAAAGTAATTGTTATACAGTTTTTAATTAAAGCTAATGTGGACAAAGCAATTTTAATCACCAATTAACTCAGATGCATTACCGTTTTTATCAGCCTTTAAACCATTTTGTTTAATATACACTATGTTACTTTTTTAAAAAAACACCATGTACCTGTAGACAGAGTTGGCAAAACTGGATACTTGTTAACTCATGTCAATTAAATATGCACCAATCGAATATACACCCATGTCCCTCTCCCACCCCTCCCACCCTTTCCCGAGTCCACCATTTCAGTCAGTTTTCTGATGCAATCTTTCTGTTGTTCTTTTAATATGCATCCCTCTCCACCAGAAATTTTATAACTGAGTTATTGGTACTAGCATCCACATATGAGAGATACCATTTGTCGTTTGTTTTTTCTGGGACTGTGTTACTTCACTCTTAACATGATGTCTTCTAGCTCATCCATTTACCTACAAAGTTCATGATGTTGCTTTCTTTACCGCTGCATAGCAAGATTCAATTATAAAGTTTTATAAAGTTTAACTAGAAAAAAGTACTACTAATAAAGCTATAACTAAATATAACAAGAGATGTAAAATATGTATGGAAGAAATTATAAAATCCTAACTGAAAATCATAAAGAACCAAAATGCTGGTGTGATAGGCCATGTTTGTTCATTGAAAGCTTCAGGATCACAACATGAATCTTAAACATATTTACCTTTAAATTCCATGTGATTTGAACAGGTTATTAAACTAATCTGACTATTGGACCCTAAGATTAATATAGAAGAGTTAAAAGCCAAAAAAAAAAAAAAAAAAAAAAACCATTTTTGATGACAGAAATTATAAAAAGAGGTCAGGAGACTTAGATGGAATTATATTAAGACTTAATACAAGCATCATAAGAAAAAATGATTGGCCAATAATAAAGCAGTTACTCAAAGAGGATAAAGAATCTCAGAATGAATTTCCACATACAAGTAAGTGACCAAGTGAAAGTCACTGTAAAGAGTCAATTAACAATGTTGCTAGATTTGTTTATCATATAACAGTATGAAAGGTATCTTCAGGGGTTGTGGATGTAACCCAGTGGTAGAGCCCTTACCTGCCATGTGCAAGGCCCTAGGTTCCATCCAAGGCACAAAAAATATTACCAACTTTAGGACATTTAGTATACAAGCTAAATTCCTGATAAATTATGGACCTGAAAGTGAAGAGCAGTGCTGTAAAACATATACAGAAAACAGCTTTATAACTCCAAGGTCAAAAATAAAACTAAGGCACAAACAAAAGTTAAAAGTATTAAAAATAATTTCAAATTAAAATTGAAACCTCTGTAAAGTCAAACTGGTAAAAGGACATAAACAGATAAAAGGACAAGTCAAAAGCAGAAAAGAATTTGTGAAGATCATTGATTCAGAAAACTAGTGGCTAGAACACAGTTGTAAAACCTTTTCGTTCCTGACAATTTTGCAGTCTTAAAATTATGTGTCATGGAGGCCAGTGCAGGAAGATCAAGACAGGACACATGCTTGCTGGACCTCATTTGGGTGACCATGGGTGGCGGACCCCAGTGTGGAGCACAGGGGCAGGGTTGATGGTTGTTTGGGCTTGCAAAGGAGGAACCTTCAAGCACTTCCTTGGGGAAAACATGACATCTTTTAGCAAAAAAAAAAAAAAAAAAAAAAGAAAGAAAACCTTCAACTCAGGTGGTGTGTTATTATTTTTATATAGGTATATATATCTTATGTACATATGTATAACCTTGTATATATATATGTATATATATATATATTGAAGCAATACAAGTTGGAGAAAAATGGAATTTCCATGTTAAAGTATCACTGTATTTTGATGCTTTTTTTGGTATCACAAGTTTCACTTATGTTACTTTGATGGTATGTGTACTCTAAAGTTCAACTTAAAAAAAAATTATTCAAGCTGCCAAGGTGGTTTTGTTCAAGAAAGAGAAGGAAAGGAGGGTAGAAAGAGGAAAAGATGTTCACCTCAATTTAAAGTGAAAATATAAGAATTTTAGTATCTATAAAGTTATTTAAAATCATAAACCAATGCTTATTGTCACAAATAACATATTTCCTAGAAAGAAACCCCTAGTTTCCATAACAAAAAGGAAATAACTTCAATAACAAGAATGGTCTTGTTTTAGATTTTGTAAATCCCTTTTAAAAACCCAACTTACAAATGACCTATGGATTCTTTAATTGCTCATGCAGCCATCTATTGGAACCTTCTTCATACATGTTGAAGAAAATGTAGATATTCAGTTGAACAGAGAGCATCTCTACACTCATGCACCAGTGTAAAGACATCCCAGGGCTCCTGATGCACACTTTGAGAACCATTGTTTAGAATGAATCTTTCTCTCAATTCAGTGAGTAAAGGCATGGTATTAGCAGGAAGAAAATGGAAATAAGCCATACCTATCAAAGGAAATCCAAATGCCTCAAAGATCTTTAAACTGTTTGGGAACTTTAGTCAACAAAGAATTCAATTTAAATGTGAATTCCTAAACATAAAAAAAAGACTGAGAGGAAGATGCAGGATAGTTATAGCAGACTGCATGACCTGGGGTGGGGTGGGGTGGGGGAAGGGAAAGGGGAATATGTCTAAACTGAACTGAGAAATAATGTCTGAAATACACAAAACATCAATAAAAAACATTATTTTAAAGAGCACAAAAAATTAAATGGCATTCATACACCTAAAACCAATTTTTAAAAATGAACCTGGTGATTCTGTGTTCCTGAGTACTTAGATCAATTGAATCATTATCCATCACTGATGATTGTTTACATTTTTACTTTTTAATATAAAAGATGAGGAATATTTAGCAATGTCTCAGCAGTCCATACATTTACTATACCCAGAAATTTCCCTTATAGAAATTTATCTTTAAGTAGTACCAATACAGTTGCCTGAGGTTGACCAAGGAATTGTTTAATAGCAATAATATAAAATGACATGATACAGGAAAATGTTGACTAAATTATAACACCTAGTATATTACAATTCTATATGGCAGTCAACTGAGTATATCTATATTTTAAAAATTACATAAAGATATTTTATCCATACCAATATTTCAGAACTATATGTAGAATATTAGAAATTTGAAATTCTGACACTGCATAAAATTTTAAGCATCTGCGCATGCATATATATATATATATATATATATAGTAAAAGAATAAAAACCTAGTAGAAGGTCATAGATCTACTTCAGAATGGTGTGGACTGCTAGGACATGTGGAGGAAGTGGGATCATAAAAGAATGTAATAGGACAACAAACAAATGAAAACCCAAACAAGCATGCCTAAATGGCATTTTTTTAGAAATAAATGGTGTAATTGGATATATTTTAATTATTATCCACATTTGTCTGTATGTTTTATATTCCATAATATGAAACAAGCATTTTTAAAACATTATAAACAAATCATAAATTACATATCCAATTTCCCGCCAAGCAGAATGTGAAAAATTAATTGGGACTCGGGTAGACAGCTGCCATTTATCAAGTTTGCATCATGACTTCCGGATTATCCATTGACATTGAAATCTTCATATTGCTTTTTGATTGTGCCTTATTAGTCCTCTCTCAAGATGTCCCTGCACAGTACCCATCAATGTTTGCTCTATCCCTGCAGATGGACAGTGTTACGAGTATAAATGGATGGCAAGTGCTTGGAAAGGTTCCTCTCGAACAGTGTGGTGTCAAAGGTCAGATGGTGTAAATGTCACAGGTAAGAAGAAGAAACAAAAAGAAAAGATAACCTGAGCCAGTACATGTGTGGCAACTTATGACAAGTTATTTTATTTTACAATATTCCAAATTCTCCCTCACTGATGTCCTTTAAATAACACCAATAAAGTGTGTTTAATTGAAACACTGGCCAGCTCTACTAAATGATTATAACAATGTTCTCATTTTCAAATCACTAGATGCAAAGAAAATAACAACGGGGTTTTTCTACTACTTCTGCTATATGGTACCTTGAAGGAAAACAGAACAAGGGAGTATAAATATACAAACATAAATAATTCACTGAATTACTCAATTTATGATTAAGATATTGTATTGATTAGTAAGGAAGATTTATCAGTAAGTCTGAAACCCAGAGTATCTGAGAAGTACTTTTACAATGTCACCATTACAAACAATTACGATATTTTAAAGAAGAAATCCAAAAGAAGGTTTTTATTGTACTATGATTGAAAGACAATCCAAAGAACTGCTTTAATCTACAAGTGCTTTCTGTGAAGTCAAGAGCTTTCAAGCATCCATTAAAGGGAAAAGAAACTTCAGGCTAAATTTGTATTGGATTGTCTGCAAATTTCCTAGAAAGATATGAAGGTTAGAACCAGAACCCTATCCTCTCCTAAACTAAGTTTTAAAAATAATTTTGTCTCCAAAAGTCTCCACATCAGTGAGGCAGCAGAAGACTTGACAGGCAGCTGCCCAGGAGCATCTGGTGGCTTACTATTCTTGTTTCAGCTCTTGTGAAGGAAAATGAACTCTGCATTTGAGTGCCTCTGAATACTGTCTGCAAATTAACCTTATACATGCAGTAAGATTATAGGAACAGGGATCAATGCACTTCTTGGAAAGCATCAATTTTTATATTCAATTTTAAGTTACCTGGATTTATTGAAACCTAATTGCTTATTTCCTCCATATGAAAGTTAGAACTTTAAATTGTATTTTTGTGAAGACAGGATTTTACATAGGTGAAAGCTACATCAAGAAGCCCTTGATACTAGCATCTTCCAGTGGATATATAATATATAAAAAGAAAATACTTCTCCAGGAAATTCTTCACTTTCTCAATAGTATTATTCAGGGAAGGGAAAAGAAATCTTCCGTGACTCCATTCTAAGAGGAATGGGAGGAAAGAAGCCCTGGAAGGGGACTTGTAGCTCTTCCATTTCAGAGGTCATGAGGTCATCCATTTGACTGAGAGGCTGGAAGGGAATGTACGACACTATTTAAGAGAATCTGAAGAAATTCAATAGTTTCCTCAGAGGTTCTTTTTCAAATGTAGAGGCAAATAATATTTGTGTGCCACTTCTAACTGTTAAAAGTCCTTTTCCCCCTGTAACTAAGGCCAGTCCTTAACTGAAGATTGACGGTACAAATCACATTTTAAGTTTATTTCAATACAATAAAGTGAGCAGTATATAATTATTTCTCTATGTCTCCAGGAATCCAATGTTGTGATTTATGATAAAATCTAGATGCGTTCTTCTTACATTGTTCAGATGTGTTTCTTTGTGAAAACAGACAAGCACACAAATCAAGTGCTTTAAATTATGAATCTTCTTTATAAGAAACTTCTTTCCTTTATTTTCATGTGTTTGATGAAAGATAATATGGCCACTTAACTGCATTTGCTTTGCAATGACTTTTTCCATAACTGTTCTCCAAGAATATTTTGAGTTCATAATACTGAAAGCCAAGAATTGGCAATGGACCTTAGATTGAATCCAGAGGATCCTAAGCTATATAGAAAATTGGCTTTTATTAAACTGAGTAAGTGTAATTTGAAACTACATCTTTGTCACCTTATTGCTTATTTAAGACATCTACTAATGTCTTAAAAAGTCTCACAACAATTGAGGCATGGTTCATATTATAGTTCAAAATAAAAAAAGGGACTTTAACAGTAACTAGGAAACTAGTACAATAAAAACACTTGGTGACTCCACTAGTCTTCCTCATATTCTGTCAAATTACCTGCATTAATGGGGATTCTGATTTTTCCCCAAAACAAACATGTGTTATAAAAGTACTTATACAGTTATGGCAGAATGCATGATCTGGGATGAGGGGGGTGGGATGGGGGGGAGGGAAAGGGAAATATGCCTGAACTGAATTGGAAAATGATGTATGAAATACACAAAGCATCAATAAAAATAAAAAAAGTACTTATACTATGATCACATAAATTGAAATTTTATTTTTCCCACCAATGTTTTATTGAAGCTCTGTGCATTTTATATAAGATTATATTACAAATCAAATCTAGACCCGTTATCCCCTCCCTACCCCCATACCCCACCAGAGCTCATGCATTCTGCCAAATATGTTTTTCATCTTTTTCTCATTCTCTCTCAAAATTCTCGATGCCGAAGTTTACTGTTTCCATCAGAACTTCACCATTTCATTCAGTTCCTTGATGGCAGTCTTCTGTTGTTGTTGTTGTTGTTGTTGTTCCATCTAATAGGCATCGTTCCCAAATTCTTGGACAAAAGCTCAAGCAGCCCTGCGCAAGTAATACTTAAAAATAGGTAATTGGCGCTAGCATCCACAGATGAGGGATACCACTCGTCATTTGCCTTTCTGGGACCTGTTACTTCACTTGACATAATATCCTCCAGTTCCATCCATTTACCTGTGCTTCAGGTGGTCTTGGGAGATCTCTGATCTCTGAAATTTTATTTTTGAGATACATGAAAATTACTATCTTGAGCAACCAAGGAAACCTTTTTAACTATAAAATAAAATTAAATCTCCTTTATTATTGCTGGGCTTCACTTGAGGAACTAGTGTCAGACATAGGTTACAATACAATTAGTATTTCTAAACTATCAACTACAAAATTATCCCTTGGCAAATGCATATTGTATAGCATAAGCACTAGCAATACATGGTGACTGAATAAAACTGTGAAGATTAACGAGATATTTCACAGACAAAGAAAAAGCCTCAGTACTCCTATAGTGGTTCAAGATTTGATGACAAGTCTATAACAACAGTATTTTTTTATCACAGCAAGAGGAGCTATTTGACAAAATATGATTTTCTGTTCTGCAGGGGGCTGCTTGGTGGTGAGCCAGCCTGATGCTGACAGGTCTTGTAATCCACCGTGTAGTCAACCCCACTCATACTGTAGCGAGGTATGTGCGCATTCATTAAGATGGACAGGCCACCTCCATCATTCCACACCCCACTGTGTTGAGTGCAGCCCTTCTTCCTGCCCCCCAAATCTATGGCTTAAGACAAAAGCAGTCTACTTTTAATCATCTCTTTTTAATAATGTGAACAACTCTGAGTGTACTTACTTATAGAATGATTTTGTGTAGGGCTTGCTTATTTTTTTAATGAGGATAAGGAAAATTTGCATGTGGCAGATTCTCTTAATTAAGAGTTTTTTTTCTCTAAAGCTTCTTTTGGCAAGTAATCTCATATATGCTTTTCAACATTACCTTGCATGCCTAGTGTAAAGCTTCTTGTTCTCCTGCAGACAAGGGCATGCCGCTGTGAAGAAGGGTACACTGAAGTCATGTCTTCCAACAGCACACTTGAGCAATGCACACTTATCCCCGTGGTGGTGATTCCCACTGTGGAGGACAAAAGAGGAGATGTGAAAACCAGTCGGGCAGTTCACCCAACCCAACCCTCCAGTAACCCAGCAGGACGGGGCAGGACCTGGTTTCTACAGCCCTTTGGGCCAGGTGAAACAATAAGACACTGTGGACACACAATGCATTACTTTGTCACTCTGACAAAGCCACAGGATTTTTTTTTAAATAAGCAATCATTTTTATCCAAACTATTATTTCTTAATTCATCTATACACACTTGTTCTATCATCAACTATCTTTATGTCTTTTGTTACCATTATATAGAAAAGCACTCATGCCCAAAGTTCATAGAAATAAGATTGTTTTCTTTGGAGAAAAAAAAATTAAGATTGATATTACTTATTTTAGTCCCAGCCATAAAATTATAAATATAACCAATGCAGTTTGAATAAAGAAATGTATTAATGAACATATTAATTAGGAAAAAAGTATGTTGGTACTCATAGCAGGAACAAATAAAACTCTAAAGACAGTTGAGAATTTCAGTTTGACCATAAAGAGGAGATGTCGTGAACTTTTTTTTTGTCTTTTAGAGACAGGTTCTCCCTATAGCCCAGCTAGCCTAGAACTCACTCTGTAGACTAGGATGGCCTTGAACTCACAGAAATCTGCCTGCCTCTGCCTCCTGAGTGCTAGGATTAAAGAAGTGTGCCACCACACCCAGCTTAAAGTTGATTCTTTTTTTTTTTTTTTTTTTTTGGTCTTTTCGAGACAGGGTCTCCCTGTAGCCCCAGCTGTCCAGGAACTCACTCTGTAGACCAGTCTGGCCTTGAACTCACAAAGATCTGCCTGCCTCTGCCTCCCGAGTGCTAGGATTAAAAGCGTGCACCACCACACCCGGCAAAGTTGGTTCTTACCCACCATGTGGATGGTAAGAATTGAACCCAGGTCCTCTGCAAAAGCAGTCGGAGCTCTTAACCACCGAGTCCTCTCCAGCCCCCGAGATGGTGTGAACTTTAATAGAGACATCAGAAATGCAGTCCTGTACCAGGTTGTTTGACCAATTAACAGTAACTCTTAAAATTGGCATATCCCAATAACTTGGATTCTATGCAGAGCCAATTATACAGAGGCAAGGATGAAGCATTCCTTTATGGATGGGATGATCCAAACTTGGATGTTGACCAGACCATTATCATATTAAATAGACACCTTTTAATGTATCCAGGAGTGAGCTTCAAGCCAGCACAAGAAGAAATTTGAAGGCCTGAGGAAATGCTGCTCTCTACTTTCATTCTCTCTCTCTCTCTCCCTAACTGGAATCAAAATGTTCCACTCATGTTCCACACTAGCCAGAGAGGAAGAATATCCTGCAAAGGCTCTACAGCAGCAAGGGTTATACCTCTTTTTCTTTCACCTTGGAAGAGATCTCCATACAGAGCCAGGCTTAGTCAACTTTGTAATACCATTAGAAGCATGAGAACTGAAGGAAGGAATTCACGTATGAGAAAATCTCTATCATCCATTTAATAAAAATACCTTTTCTTGTTAGGAAATCAATATTGAATTTTAAGGTATTTTAAACATCTAGATGCTTGCCTTATCCACACAATCTCTGCGTTGATTATACTTTCAGCTGAAGCTACAATTTATTTTGCAAAGCTACTTTGTTTATAAGCATAATGAATTCTTCTCTCAGAGTCCAAAAAGAATAACAAATTACTATTAGCAATATTGACCATAATTAAGAATCCAAGCAGATTTCCTCAAATGAGAACAATTTAAAAAATTATTTTTTCCGGGCTGGAGAGATGGCCTAGTGGTTAAGAGCGCCAACTGCTCTTGCAGAGATCGATCCCCAGCACCCACATGGTGGCTGAGAACCGTCTGTAACTCCAATTCCAGGAGAACTCCAGTTCCAGGGGAATCCAACACCCTCTTCTGACCTCCGCGGCATTGCACGACACGGGTGCACAGACCTGCATGCAGACAGTACATTCATATAAATAAATAAATAAATAAATAAATAAATAAATAAATAAATAAATAAATAAATAAAATAAACAACTAAAAATTTAAAAAATATTTTTTCATATGTTTAAAATAAATTCATAGTCATTAATTCATTAGTGCCATTGAGGTAATTTATTTTCACTGATGTAATGCCTGGATTAAAATATAGAAGAAGCAACACATGACATCTTTTGTTTTTGAAAAAATTCAAAAGAATACTTGTTAAATAATTCTCACCTTAAAGAAACCCAGTGGAACAATAATAATGGGTCTTTTGATTCTAAACTGAGCTCAAAAAAAAATCTTTTAAAACTTTAGAATTTAAAAGAAGTTATACTTATAATATTAACTTAGCTTATTTCCAGTAAATGGACCTCTAAGTTTTATGCAGCTCCAAGTTAAAGAACAAAATATTACAGTACTCATTTTCTTTTAATGCTTTTAAAATATTAAATATACCAGAGTCTCTGTAGAGTCACCCTTGCCCAACCTCTAAAGTTCTTACTAATATTATACATTGATAGTAGCTTCAAATTAAGTTAGGCAATATCATTATTGCAGCTCATGTTTGAAGTTTATTCAAAGCATAACACCGAGATGCTCAAAGAGAAAGGAGACAGAAAACTGAACTCTAGAAAAGTTTGTCACATGACTCCACACATTAGAAAAGTTAGAAAAGAGCTATTTTAGACATCCTTTCAGAGTTTTTCTGAGTACCTCTGCAGATGTTGTTATTGTCAAAGCACACTCTTAAGTGTAGACTAGATAAAAGATAATCTTAAAATAAGTTACTATGCTGTCTCATTGGGATGAAACTTAAATAACAAAGTGTGTGTGGTCAAAAAAACATCAGAATCAACTCCAGGTTGCAAAACTTTCTCAAAATTGCATTATGTTCCATTTCTTTGTATACTATCCATTTCCAAAACAGGTGGGAAATTATAAGAATTTGTGAATACAACAATCTACATATATAGAATTTAAAATAAGATTCAGATAAGCTTAAACACAAACTCAGCATCAGAGGACAAACACTATTTGTTGCTTTTCAATTAAATTTTCATTACTAATTTCCCCTCGGTGGAACACTATCTAACTCCTAGTAGCTGCTTTGCATTAATCATAACAATTCTAAGAAAAAATTCCTCTTGAGGCTTGAAGAGAACTGGCCATATGTAATTGATCATTGGTCATAGTTAAAAACCTGTCAGTTATTAATAACTAATATCCATTGATCTTAGATGGGAGACTAAAGACCTGGGTCTATGGTGTTGCAGCAGGGGCGTTCGTGTTGCTTATCTTCGTGATCTCCATGATTTACCTAGCTTGGTGAGTGTTTAAATATTTCAGAATCTAAGGGGATACATAAGGTCATTATTTCAAAGAAAACACTTTCTCTTGCCTGAAACACAGCAATGGCAGGCTAGTGTCGCAAACAATTATGCTGCATTTATTACACCTTTACATAAAGTTCTAAATTAAAAAAAAAATAACCTTAACATTATATGGCCTGAAACCTACCATATCTCAGTCACTTGGTTTGTAAAAATAATCTGGGACTGACTGTCCTGGGTCATTTTCTAAGGTCTCATTTTCATGCTTGAATGCCAGAGAATGCTGCTTTTATGAACAGTCTAAAATAGACATTTTATATTGAATTTCTCCTAGAAGAAGAGGTTATGGTAATACCTAATCTTATTCAATTGTGTTTGTAAACTTGCATTATTTATACATTGTGCATTATTTATAAAGATCTCTGGTGAAATTCAGATGAGTATAAGATAATGGCACTTCAGTTGTTATCACTAATGAAATTTCACTTGGATAATTTGTCTTTCAGAAAGTAGTTAAATACCTGAGCTTTATTTAACATGTTGTCTTAGAACTGTGAGACAGAGTTCAGAAAAATCACATTCTAAGCTTGAAGTAGGCAGTGTGTGAAGCAGGCAATTTGGATCTATCATTTTGTTTTCCTTTTTTTCATTTAAAATAATAAAAACTTGTCTGGTATAGTATAGTGGCACATAACTTTAATCTCAGCACTTGGGAGGCAGAAGCATGCAGCAGAGCCAGCCTGGTCTACAAAGCAAGTTCCAGACCAGCTAGGGTTACAGGGAGACCCTGTCACAAAATAATTGACTTTCTTCCATTTTTCCTGAATTCTTGCAGCAAAAAGCCAAAGAAACCACAAAGACGACAAAACAATCGCCTGAAACCTTTAACCTTAGCATATGATGGAGATGCGGACATGTAACATGCAAGTTTTCCTGCCAGAAACCAGTTTTGGCTTTCTGCATCTGTAGTAAATGTCCAGAAGCCACAATGTGTGTTTAAACTATGTGGATTATAATTCATCTTAACTGCTAAGAACACCACTGTAAGGAAAGAATGAAAATCTACAGCCACTGGGAGTATTCAAGACAGTGCCACTGACATGTAGACCTTTAACCCTGAGAATTCTAGGTGATGCGCTGGAGGACATGCTATATCTTGAGAATTTTGTGTCTTTCCTGAAATCTACTGATTGAAACATCACTTTGGTTTCTAAAACTTAGTGGTGAAATTAGTCAGTTGGGAAAAATTTGATGCAAGACACAAAGCTTTCTAGCACGAAGAGTTGATACTGAAGGTTTTACAATTCTACGCTTAAGCATAACAACACGTATAACCAATGAATGATACACATTATATCCTATTACGTACTTGTTAATAAGCAGCTTAATCAGTGAAGAAAAGATAAGCTCTCCGCTAAGCAGAGAACCCACTAAACAAATCAGCATCTCCCTGATTGATGGTGGCTTTTATTGACCCGCATTTCAGAGACAAAAGCTTTTTTTATAAAACTTCATTCTTGTCTCTCTCCAATGTATGAATGCTGAACATGTACTAATATATTAGAAGACAGCGTCCTCAAGTTCAGTATTTTATAGTGGTTATCATCTGGAAAACTAATCCGCTCTGTTAATACATTTCTACTTTCCCTAATTTTCAAACTGGTTGCCTGTATCTTTTTGCTATATGGAAGGCACATTTTTGCACTATATTAGTGCAGCATGATGGGCACTTAACCAGTACTGCCATAGAAACTGCCTCTTTTCATATGGGATGAAGACATCTGTGCCAAGAGTGTCATGGAAACATTTGCAAGTCTTTGTATTATGAAGAGAGTAACATTCAGTTTGGATGGTAACAGACTGAATCTACTAGGACTCTTGCTGTCTACACTCTTCTTCATCACTGCAGCCACAGCACCAGTTCAAGTGTTGAGGTCCCTAGCCCATCAACCTCCAAAAGGTGGACCCCCCCCCTCACCGCCGGGTTGGTTTGTAATTGCTCTCTGAAGGCTGTTTATGACTAGATTTATATATTTGTTATCTTTGTTTAAAAAAAAAAAGAAGAAAAGAAAAGAAAAAGGGACTGGTTGTCTTTTTAAGTTTAAGCAGATGGGAAAAATTATCTATCAATGACTTTTATAACAAAAGAAATCAAAATTACATGTGATATTTTCTTTACCCTGGTTTGCTTTCTCAGTTTGAGCTGAAGTTCTGTCCAGCAAGCTGTATTTCATAGTCCGTAGCCTTTTTCCTTTAGTAATATCTGAGACAGTATTATTTAAACATAAATTAAAAAGAGAAGTATGACTGTCTTGCCCAGGGCATACTTAAATATCTAGAGCCAAGGTACAGTCAAATAGTAAATATTTTCACCCAAGCTTGTATTTCAGTTTCTCAACTCTTCCACCTTGCACTATTGCCACAGATGATACACAGCAGGAAAAATAATGAACACTGCTGTTTTCCAGTAAAACTTTATACAAAAAGCAGAAGGCTGTATTGCCATGTCTTAGTTTGCCGACCCATCTCCCAAGCTATGTTTTAGAGCTAATTCTACATTTCTGTGTCATTAGTTTTCATTCATTTATCCTCTGCGTACAACCTGTGTTTAATTTCATGGGTGAAAATTTAGTTATTAATTTATTATTGCAGTGCAAGTAGTTATGCTTTCACTGATGTAGCCCCTGAAAATGCCACAGTGGAAGATTGCTCACCTGGCAGACGTCTTAAGAAAAGGAAGTTGAACATGTCATGAAAATACAGTGTCATAGTGCAGGCAATGTTTACTATAATATCCACTGGTAGTAGGGAATCAATATGTTTTCCATCTTTTAAAAACAATAGATTTATCTTGAACATCTTCGTATTACTGAAAAAAATGGTTTGTACAATCAGATGTTTTTCTTCCATAGACTGGGTATGGAGCGCCCCCTGCTGCTGTTATTGCATAGATGACTAAAGAAGTATGAAGGGGAGGATGACTTCCTCCCCCAAATGAAATCTTTATGTACATTTCATTTCTTCTTTATTTAATGATTAGTATACTAAGTGATGTATGCCATTTTCAAGAGAGCATATAGCCAAGAAGATGATAGTTTCATTTTACGCCAAGGATTTGAAGTAAAGAATGGAAACAAAATCCGTTTCTTCTCTTTTACTGAAGGGGAAGAAAAAATAATGTTACTCTATAACTATGATTGTTAATCAAAGGACATCCAAGTAATCCTCAAGGTTATGCCTTTGAATAAAAAACTCAATTTGTCCAAAATAGCTGAGATATAATCTATTGTGGTTAGTTGGAAAATTGTAATAATCTGATGAAATCTGTGCAATACCTAAGAATCTTCAAATGTGGAATCGAATAAGATATTTTTCATACTAAAGTTATACATAAGGTATTGTAAAATGTAATTAATTTTGAAGGCAGTGTTTATGAATAAGACATTAATTGTACTTTACACTATATTTATGTAGGAGAAATATATTGGATACTCACTGTCAGGATAAATTAATCCTGGATGCTTTCTTGTAAGAAAGATGAAAAGAGAGACCATAGCTATTTGAATAACTTGGACAAATGGAAGGTTAGTATATTTGTCTGAAAATGGCCTTACTGAGCTCATAAGGACATGTATACTAGAATCTCATTAAAACCTTATTCTTATTTTGCATTCTAAGAATTCTGGAGGAGAACACAGTAGTAATTTGTCTGTTGACCCCTTTGCCTTACCACAAAGTCTGTGAATGAAAGAACAAGGAGAAAGAGAGAGAGAGAGAGAGAGAGAGAGAGAGAGAGAGAGAGAGAATTCTTAAAGTTCAGAGATCTACTTAATTTGAAGAAAAAAAGGACAGATGCTGACCTCTGTATGATTTTGCTGGATGTTGCAGCAGAGGCTGTGCAGAGGGGCATGACTCTTGAAAGGGGCTGATTTGCCTACCCATCAATGTCCATCCAGTATACTGACTATAATTTTCATTTCAAAGCCTTTTTGAGTATAGCTTAAGCTAATTGAAAAGGAGTATATAAAAGCATGTATTTACTTATAATAAAGCACAAATTGCTAATAACAAGGCAAGTATTTATTGAATTATCACATGTAAGACACTCTGCTAGGCACTGTAAAAATTAGTAATGGCTTTTATATACATAGTTTACTAAGACATTCAAAACAAGGAAAATGTGCTTATTGAGAGATGCTTGTATTTGAACACATTATTCTTGATTTATAAGCAAGCATGCTTAACACTTTTCCACATATATCAGAAGTGTCTTTGGATATGCTATGAGAAGATTTTTTTTTCCTGTTCCATCCTCAGTTTGACGGCAATTGTCATTGTGGCTTAAACAGATCCCTGTTAAGTACCTGGACATTTCAAGATAAAGTCACTGCCTCTGAAGGAAGCAAGTAGCACTTTTCACACATTTATTTACCATGACCTCCTTATATCTTTGGTATTTTATGATGGTCTTCTCTGCCTGGTCTCTATTCTGTTCTTTGTCAGTGTTATAATCTTGGCTTCCCTCCAAACCTCGTTCCACTAAACATGCCCACAATTTTTATGAGAAAAATCTTAATAAGGGTTACTTATTAACCCTTCCTACTGAAATAAAAACATCAATTAAAGTGTAAATGTTTTTATTTTAATAGACTGTGCTTGTCAAAGCAAAGGATTAGGGGAAAGAAAAGACACAGATGGCATACTAAAAAAAAAGAAACTCCTTTGGGGGAGGGGTAAGGAGAATGTCGGTCCTGTACTTGCATCACAACAGACACCCAGTGTCCTCATTAACCCATCTTCATCTAATGTCTGTGTTCACTTCTCACCTTAGAAAACAGTGAAAAAAGGCTGCATCTTTCAATAGTCAACAGAAAAGAGAGCCCATTTGAAGAGGATTTAGAATCTGATTAGACTTGCAGAAACCATGCTAATCGAATGACCTGAGATCTCTTTGTGTTTTGCAACTTAAAATACTTTTTTCTTCTAGTTCCCCTGTAAGACTGAGAGTGTTGGAAGGCCAGCATTCTATGAAGAAATCTATAAGGAATCTTGCAGAATATATATAGTCTTCCAGGGTCTAGTTTGGGTGTAAGAACCAAATCTCCCAATGCCAGTCCAAATAGTACCCCTAGTCCTACTCTAGGAGTCCTTGCTGGGTGTCAGCAAGTCCAGCTTCTGAGACTAACCTCGTTGGCCCAGCAAGTTTTTTTTTCAATAAGTCGTTGGCAACATGATAAAATAATTCTTCTCTAGTAAGAGCAATGGAAAGTGAGTATGTCTGTAATATTAAATGAATAAAATAAATGTTAAACCAATAGATTTAATTTTTCAGGTTTTTTTTTTTCCTGCTTCTATCAAGCCAGACCATGAGCCTGGAAACAACTGAAGGGTCATGCTGTCACTGATGGGAACTTTCATTATAACCAGAATGTGGCTGGTGTCAGGTTAACTGCTGTTTTGGTTTTCTTTTTTAAGTATAGTTACCTAAATTTAAGCCTCAAAACACTTCCCAGATATTTTTCAGGAATGCATTTGTGTTTCTTTTTTAGAAGTGAAGATTTAAATTCCTTTTCTGGTATTTTTTTTTTCTGCCCATCTTTATCATAGAGAATTGCAGAGAGCAGTATCTATTATTGTAAAACATAATTTTATTAAATTTACAATCTTTCTGTAAATTACAATAATCTAAGTGTACTTTTTGTTAATTTAACTACCTGGATATTTATTTTTTGTTAAATAAGGAGGCAGCTGTCTATGATTTTTTTGTTAATATTACTTTGTAAATTGTGCAATGTAATTTATTTTAAATTATGTACATTTCTTTTTTAAGGCAAAAAAATGTCTATGTACAATTAACTACAGATTGGCAAATACTGTGACTATGCTTTATCCAGTTATTGCTGACAGCATGTGGAAATATGATGTGCTTTTTTACATTTTCATATGGGTTATTTGTAAATAACTATACTGCTGACAACTATAAATCCAGAGGTCATTTTCATTCTGTGTGTGTCTGTGTTTTGATTTGCCTCATTTGCTTCTTAAATATGGGTATAAAAAAACTTGTTTTAGTGATTATCCAAATCCTTTACTTCTCCTGGGCTTATTCTTGTCTGTTTGTTTGCTTAATAACTCTGGTGTAAAAAGTTTGGGAAATTAATATTTTATTCTAAAACTTAGCTGAGGCCCCCAGATGAATTGGCCTGGTCCTGTAGTCTGTTTTCCTGACATCAATTCAGAGATTTCAGTGTTGATAACCCTACCCCCACATCTACACATGGGAGAGGCCAAGTCTTTAGCTGCTCTGTTCCTTGTATGAAATGATGCCCAACACATAAGAGATAAATGGATGACTTCCTACTCAGGGTTGAGAGACCAGAAAATTATCCAAAGATCCAGGGTGTTGATGCTCCCCGTGAATATGTTCAATTTTATATTTTCACCTGCCTAATGTATGCTACTTAAACTCCCAGAAGACATAATGTGGGGCATTAATAGAATGGAAGCCAAGCATCGAGACATGGCACCATCACGACAGCAGCTGCCAGTAGAGAGCAAGCAAGAGCTAAGGACTTTCCAATAAGATGGGCACTGTGACCGATGTGCAAAACCATGCTGAAAGGAAGGTCTGCAGAAGAGTTCTGTTGTATTCTCCTCTTGTGTTTAAGTTGCATGGCTAATTCCACTGTGTTTGGGGTCAGGGAACTAAGAATAATCTACGAAAATGAGGTTTTCCTCTTCTGAGCAATTGAAAATTTCTAAAAAGCCTCTATTCCAGAATATAAAAGAAGCCTGATTATACTATTCAGGCTTAACTAATTTATTTTTGATGTCAATAATAATCAAATTATGTGCTATTTGTTTCAATCCAGAAAATAATAAAAAAAATCATCAATCAAAATGTTTCCCAAACTCTCAAAATTTGCTTGGGAACAATAGAGCAGAACTTTCAGCAACCATGTAAGCACATTAACAGACCATTGAAAATCCATGCCTCCTAGAAAACAATGTCATGATTTCCTTGAGAAGTAAAATGAATTTCAAAATGAGTGTCAGTTGGTAAATCCATGAATTAATATGGAAGACAAAGCACATATCCTAAGGGAAAGCAAAGGACTCTGTACCCTTCATTCACAGAGAGCAGAGCAAAATCCCTGTCATCCACATCCCCAGTGGCCCTGCAGCTGCTCCACCAACAGCTGATATGTCATTGTTCCTTCACAGCTTGTCTTTATAAAAGGTTTACTTGTTCATAGCATTTGTCTACAGGGGTATTTTTGCAATGCTTATCCCACTGCTCTCTTTCTTTGCCAAGGGGTGACACTCTTGCTCTCTATGGGAGATAGGGCTTATACTCAGAGATCAAGGAAGAAACATCCCTGATGAAGGAGGAAGAAGAGTGAGCAGGACTGGAATCAGACAGTGTGTAAACTGCCCCTCAGAATCATTTAGACAGACTCAGGAATTGAAATACTTCCACAACAGTCACAGGAAAATCAAATGAAATTTGCCCCATAAAGCCTGAGCTAGCAATTAACCTTGATAATGTACATGTTGCAAAAGGATTATGGCAACATTTTTTCAGCAATAAAACCTAAAGTTGTCTTTGGTACAATTCCCTTCAGTATAGGTATCATCTGGTTTTCAAAAACAACATCCCTAGCCAGAAACAGTTAAATATGACTATGTACTCACAATCAAAGCAGATGTAGCAATAACTTGGTGCATTATCTCTCTTTGATTGAAATGTCATGTGGAGGAACAGCCCATTGGTTTGAAAAGAATAGGAGCAATATCTGCCAGTGAAAATGACCAGAATATGCATATCTTTTTTTCTGCTCTTTTTGAGACAGGGTCTCCCTTTAGTCCCAGCTAGCCTGGAGCTTGCTATGTAGACCAGGCTGGCCTTGAACTCACAGAGATCCTCCTGCCTCTGCCTCCCAAGGGCTGGGATTAAAGGCATGTGTCACCACGCCCAGCTGGAATATGCATATTTTTTGAGCTTTGTTATGAAAAGGAAACAAAAGTGGGAGATGGCTCAGCATGTAACTCTTGCTGTGAAAATAAAAATGAGGACCTTAATTCAAATCCTCAGAACCCCCACAAAAAGCTGAGCATAGCTCTCTGCTAGTGTAACTCCGGTGCTATGAGGTTCAGAGACAACAGGATTGCAGGAGCTTGCCGGCCCCATCCTGCCTCCAGGTTCAGTGACAGACCCTGTCCCAAGGGAGTGAAATGGAGAGTGATACAGCAGGGCCCTTGTGGCCTCTGTATATTGCACAAGTGGGCAAACACACACACACACACACACACACACACATGCACACACACATACAAATAAATTTTATTTTTAAAAAAATATTGAAACTTCCACTTTACTTTTTGGCAGCGTATGGACACAGGACTACAAAAACAAGGAAAGAAATATAGCTATGATCTTAAAGAAAAATAGTCTCACAGACATTCTCAGGGAAATGCCATTACAAACAGCTCTTTAATAGAGTTGGAAAATACAACTTGATAATCTACTACCTTGCAAGCATGTAATTTAAACATATTTTTTTATTTTATTTTTTATTTTATGTGTATGTGTGTATTCCCTGCATTTATGTAAGTGCACCCATGTGTAATGCCTGCGGAGATGAAAAGAGAGTGTTGAATCCCCTGGAACTGGAGTTACAGTTGGTTGTTAGCCACCATGTGGGTGCTGGGAACCAATCAGGATCCTCTCCAAGAGCAGCCAGTGCTCTTAACCACTGAGCCATCTCTCCAGCCCCTCAAACATGTAATATTTTTGTTTCACTTTTAAAATCTGGTGAGGGAAGTATTGACATCCATATCAACAAAAGACAATGGCAACATTATTTCTAATTAAAAATTAACACACCTTTCTGACCAGTAATTCCACTTCTCAGAACATAGACATAGATGATGATGAAGAAAGATAGATATTAGATAAATGATAGATAGAAAGATAGATAATTGATAAATTGATGATAGATAGATAGGCAACATCATTTTATATCATAGATGATATAAAAGAGTGGGAAATAAAGAAAAAAGTTGATAGACAATGACAGGATGTGTTCCTATTTATACATTATATTTGTGTGCATGTATGAATAGAAATGGCAGGTGGGGGGCTAGAGAGATGGCTCAACAGTTAAGAGCAGTGGCTGCTCTTTCAGAGAACCTGGGTTCAGTTACCAGCACCCACATGGCAGCCACAAACCATCTATAACTCCAGTTCTAAGGGATCTGACACCCATTTTTGACCTTCATGGGCACTGCACACATGTGCTGCACTTACGTACACACTAATACACATTAAATGAATAAACGCTAATACACATTAGATGAATAAATAATATACAAACAAGTAAGATAGGTAAACAAAAGATTAATGTAAAGCACATATAAGTGATAATACCATAGATATTTATTTTACCAAGATTATAATTGCAGAAGTATGAAAGCACAGAAATAGCAACATAATGAATAATTTCAACACATTGAAAGGAAAGCAGAAATATCAGACTAAAGAGGGAAGAAAGAGAAACAGCTGGGGAAGGGCAGGGAAACTTCAGGAGCCTGGGGGTGGTGGAGGTGAATAAGAGCCAAGTGTAACATGCCTGCATATGAAGATGCCACGATGGATGCAACTTCTTATGCTAACCTGATGTGTGTGTGTGTGTGTGTGTGCGTGTGTGTGTGTATGTGTGTGTGCGTGTGTGTGCTTGTGTGTGTGTGTTTGTGTGTGTGCGTGTGTGTGCATGTGTGTGCATGTGCGTGTGTGTATGTGTGTGTGAGCATGTGTGCGCGTGTGTGTGTGCACGTGCATGTGTGTGTACGTGTGTGCGTGCTTGTGTGTGTGTGCGCATGTGTGTGCATGTATGCGTGTGTGCGTGTGTGTGTGTTTGTGTGTGCGTGTGTGTGCGTGTGTGTGCTCTCCATTTTGGTTATGTGAGACTGAAATTTGGAAGTTTCAAATGAATAAGAAAAAGTTATGTTGCAATTTGGCAACTGCCTGAAGTTAAACTTAAGGAGCTGAGAAGGAAGCTTCTGTGAGGGAGCATCTGGGAGAAGGAAGCCCATTCCGCCCGCAGTGGCTGGTGCGTACAGATAACGATCTGGACTTAGAAAGTACAAAACACCAACATGGACACACAGAGACCTGGTAATTCTCTTTCTGAGAGATATCCATTCTCAATATTTGAGACTAAAAAAAATGGGCCAGGGGGTGCATTACACCTTCTGTAGAAAAAGGCAGTAAGTCCCTGTTGTCAAAGACCTGGTGTGAGCATGAAAAAATGTTTTGAGACATCACTTGCTAATGTACAACTGGCCTCTGAAATGCCAGAGAGCGTTACTAAAGGCCACTAAAGCAATACAGCAAAACATTGGCCTCCTTGAGACAAGCAAGACTCCTCCATCAATATCAGCTACACCTCAACTGCCTGGAGATGCTGTGCAACAGTGGCAGCCATGTGTCTATATATATATA